>JAMPIV010020806.1:0-148270 GCA_024509875.1 Oreohelix idahoensis | reverse complement strand
CCAAGTTATATATTTTTATTTTATAATTCAAAAAACTAACTTAAAAAAACTAATAATAAAACACAAACCCCCCCCCCCCCCCCCCCCCCCCATTCCCCCCCCCCCCCCCCCCCCCCCCACCCCCCCCGTCAGTGGTTGTGTTCTATTTTTTTTTTTTTTCCATCAGTACTTTTCAGCTTCCCATGCAGTACATGTCCTCAACAAACATGTGCCAAGCCCTCCTCTCCTGTGCCACTGTTACGCACAAATAATTACTTTTTTCCAAAGTCTTTGTATGATCGTTTTTCGTATGTATGATCATTATTTGACTGAAATGCATGTTATATATATTTTATGGTCAAAGGGACAGAACCCGAAATATCGATACTGCTATTTTTTATGAGTTTACCTCCTCTTGTATAGAGACACGTTCGGTCTATAATGTCTTGAACGAAGCGTGACCATATCTCCTTATTTGGTAGTATCAGTCAACTGTTGTAGATGTTTGAAACCTTTCTTAACGCTTCTGTTCATGTCCATAAAAGGCGCGACTGTGTAAGACTTTTATCTCGAATGTTCTTAGAATCGTCTTATTGTGAACAGCGACTCAGAGATTGTCACTCTGCGCATGTCTCGACTGGGTTGTCGTTTTGTTGTTCCGCCCAGGTTGGGCAGTTGAGAAATGGACTGATTAGCGAGCGGACGCGACTGCGTCTTGTGATTCTCTGAGGGAAATACATTGTCTTTGTGAGTTAGTTAGCTAACTAGACTATTTCCCCGTATTATTCAAGCCTGCCTGGAGGCATATGTTCATGGTTGATTTTCCGAAATAAGGTAATTCCTCTTGTATCGAACTTTAGGCTATCATCTAGAGGTTCGTCATTTTGTCGCCTTTTTGCTCGCCTGTGTGATTCAAAATGGAGAGGTACTTTGACTAGGATTAAGTCACCGGTATCTTTATACCTGAACTAGTTATATATCTATGGGTCGCTCTAGACCAACAAGACTATTGTCTGTGTTCCAGGATTCGTTATATCAGAGATCACGTCCAAGTCAGATGGTTAGACTTAGGAAGGTTATAAAGGTCGAGCTGACCTGTAATCCATGTATGCTACTCACGTGCAGACAGTAAACGGACGTATTGTATACATCTGATCTGCTAGCATCAGGAAGGAATAATTATTATTGTCTATGAACATTAAGGATCTGCAGCTGACCACGGTTGCAGAAGTTATATGTATTATTTATCAAGCTTCGCTATGATATTTGTTTTCCATACAACTATTGAGTATTGACTTCTACATGACTGTCAGTTAACATGAGTTTGAATGCTGCATTCGTTGTGCTATGCCGATGATAACATAAGTATCATGACTGTTTTGTGGCGTGCAATAAATGGTATAAACCTAAAGCGAAGTTACCATTTTTATGACTCTACACGTCATGTTGCCTGTGGTGTACCCTGTGAACTGTTCTACTGCAACACACACAGCAACAATCTAAACCAGATAAGACACCCACATCTTGCATTGTAATACCTGGTGTCGATAGAGGTGGTAATTCGACGGCATCCTAATTCCACCCTTATCAGCCACCCATTCCAGGTTTTTCCATGTCTGTTTGATCTCTTTCATGTCTGTCTCTAGGTTTCTTCTCCCCATGTTTTATAGTCTTCCTCTATGTCTCTTACCCTGGGGTTTCCATAACAGGGTCTGTCTTGTAATTCTGTCAAATTGTTTTCTTCATTTGTTCTGTTCAACTTGTGCCTTCAAAGTACTGATAATTCTCACCATAGCATGTGTGTTAAAGAGCTGGCCACCACTGTTAAAGAGCATTTCCTTGTAGACAGGCAGGGAGAGAATGGCCACCACTGTTAAATCAAAAAGTTGGTGGTGACAGTTAGAGAGAGAATGGCATATAGTAGCTGATAGATGCGAATCAGCATAGGTCGGGCTTACGGATGGCCGACAGGTGTGTAAATATGGTTATATATATATGCGAATGTCATAGGATCCTGAAACACAAGTCTCAGGTATCACCCACACAAGGTTAGAAAATCCACTAACGGGTAAGACTAGTGGGTTTATATTCACACAGTTTATTAACGACACAGGAACATCGCAAAGTACACGATGTAACAGCACATTGTCACAGGTTACAGTTCACAGCAAATCATGAAACATCAGGTCAGCAAAATCCATAGATAACTGAGTGCATAATCCACGGGAATATATATATATCATATCATCCAGCACTCACAGTACATAGTAATCATAGTAATCCATCAGGGAAGAATGTTTACATAAATATTCTTATAAACGATGATGATGGTGGCCGGAATAAACCATGGCCTCTAGGATATGAATCGTATCAAAAAAACTCCCACCGGTTGCTTACACAGCAACTCGCTATATATCTGCTGATAACAGGGGAAACTCCATCATAGGAAATATGCATAATAATAATAATGGCCGGTACAATCCGTAGCCTCATAATATCTTTAATATCTATCAAAACTCTCCCTTCACAAAAGATATCCACTGGTACACACAGCGAAAACATGGCTAACCACCATCCCGGAACACTGCCAGGAACACACTGTCTCGAGATTACCCTATCTTAGTACAGCTGAGTAACAAAGACTACATGCGCGGACTCACCGCGTTAGACCATCGCTCAGCTCAAACCGTCCTTAGTCGAACAGTTTTCTTTATCATATTTTTAAACAAACTAACAACTAGTCAGGTAACAGTTTAAACATTACTGAGCATACAACCCCCCAACTAAAAAATTCTCTCATCACGCAGAGCGTGTTTACTAGCGTGTACAAAAATCCGACTCGTACATTCAAGTCTTTAACACTTAACTCCCCTTAATTAAAATATGACTTAACAATGTGCTAGTGCATTTCCTGAGACATTTCATGCAACTTTTTCATTGCAAGGAACAGTGCAAAGTATGTCATACATTACAGCTATCTTCCATGACAAACTTCATGTTTGCCCATTTTTAGCTTTCACTGAAATAACTTTATAAGTGATGTGCACTGTAGATTAAAATTATATTTATTTTTGTCTGACAGAAACAACAGAAGTATGCTGACAACAAACTGAAAGCTCTGAAAGCCCGCAATGACTACCTGTTGTGTATTGATGCAGCCAATGCCGCTATCAACAAGTACTTCTCTGATGATATATCTGATCTCATGGATGTAAGAATATTTTCTTTCTTTTATCTGTCTCTCTTGTAACTTTATATTTTGAATTTTTAAACTAATTTACTTCTTGTTGCTGCTGTATCACATTGCTGTTTTCCTTTGTGATTTAGTAACACATAGAAAGGCTTGGTTTGGTTTGGTTTTAAGGACTATCTTCATTACACTAGGGCAACTTTCATCAGTGCTCCGATCTCCTCTCTTAGATCACACAAGGAGGACATCAGCACTGTGAATGATCTCCATAACACCGGCAAGAATCCCAATGTGTGTATATAGGAATTACACATTCTATAAATATTTTTTTGGTGGGTAGGTTTCTAATTTTTTTATTTTGCCAGGGCACCGGCCTTATGGCCTATTCTTTACGATTTCCAACTGCAGAGGGATTTTTGTTTAATATGCACAGCTTGCACACTGGACCTCCTATTTTTCGCCCTTATCCGAGAAGGCTAGGCATCTGATATCGCTTCACAGGAGACCAGGGGGGAGTATGACATCATTAGGACCACTGGTTCTGAAAAAAAATGTCCATAAATTATTATATTCCCTCTACTGGGAATCGAACTCGGTACCTTTAGAATTTGAGGCAGACGCAATACTTCTTAGCCACTCCAACCCTAAGGAGCTTTATTAATGACATCATCAAAATGAGGAGTTGAGACTGAGAGATGAGAGAGGAAAAACTTAAATGGAATTATAGTATTTTAAAATGAGTTGAAACAGTAAATGAAAGTAGAAAATTGAGGAATGAGTAAGAATGGTAAATAGGTTAAGAAAATTGAAAAATGAGTACCAACAGTAAATGGGAAATGAAATTGGAAAGTGAATGGAAATAGTAAATAGGATAAGAAAGTTGAAAAATGAGTAGGAACAGTAAATGGTATAAGAATATGAAAAAACAAATTAGGAACAGTAAATTGTATAAAAAAATTGGAAAACAAATTAGGAACAGTAAATGGTAAAAGAAAATTTTAAAAAAATATATGAACATTAAATGGGAGTAAAAAATTGAAATGTGAGTAGGACCAGTAAACAGGATAAGAAAATTGAAAAATGAGTAGAAACAGTGAAATGAAAGCATAAATATATGTTTCCCAATACATTGAATTCATATTTTGATATCACTGTCTATTTTATTCTCTCTTCTCAGTTATTGCTTTAATCATGCATGATGAATTTCTTCAATCCCTGTTTTTTTTCTCCGATCTCTCCATCCAAAAACAAACACAAAACTAAAAAACATCAAAAATTGGATTTTCAATCCTCATTATAACTTGTCATCTTATTCTTTGTTTTTTTTCTTTTTAATTTGATCTCAGTGACTTTAAGTGACATCACTCATTCATGATGATGTACCTGGGCATTCACGAACACCAAAAGATGGCTCATGCCAAGTCCTTAGATTTGCTGAACAAATGTTCTGTTCTGTTGACTGTTCTGGTCTTGTTTTTGTCATCAGTATGGGACTCTAGAGCGGATAAACACAAATTTATGGAGCTAAACAACGTCTACTTCATGCTGCCCAAGAAGTTTGAGTTCCAGCCCTTCAAAGGAGATGAGGTATTAGCATTAATGTGAATGTGTCAGGGTTGATAAACTGACGAAGTCACTACACATTTTTTCAAAATTAATAAGTAATGAATAATGTGATAGATATGTAAAACACACACATACAGGTCTGTGAGCACATGCACATTCACTCATGTCATCATCTTCATATTCATCTTTGCTCCCTGTGGAGCAGGAAGCCTGCTCCAAAACATTCAAGGGCTCTTGCAACAGTGGTTTCTGTAACAGTTAATTTGACATGAAGAAGCTGCCAGTCCCACACACAACCTCGGATTAGTCAACTTTTTATGTCATGCCAGAAGGAGTAGTAGTGCCATTCTTTCTTTGTTTCCTGAGTGGGTGTTCCGGTGTGCATGCATTTTTGGTTGTAATGAATATATTTCTGTGGGTTTGAGTAGTTGAAATTAGTATGACATGCAAACACCAAAACATCATAGAACCACAATCAAGAATGCAGCGACGATTTGTCCAACGTTCAAAGATATTTATTCATGACTTCTTTCCAAAGATGATCTGCTCCATATTCAAACATGTAATGATCAGTAATGTATTGCTCATATACTGTTGCTGGTCCGTCCTTAGGCGTTAAATACTCAGGCAGATTTGCCGGTAATCATATTTATATCCTCGCAACTTATAAGGTTCATCGTCGTAGATTTGACGGAATTCAATCAATAAAACATGTTATTATACTTCTCTTTAAATGCCTGCAAACACTGGCATATAATTATCAAGTGCTGATCATCATCAGATCAAAGAACACTTTATGGACTTAAAAATATCTCCATCTCTTCGGAGCACATAAAACATACGTCCACACACTGTGATGGACACAAGCCAAAGAGACTGAAAGTTAACAGTTAGGTTTCAAAGCAGACGATGCTTACGTCATACTTTTATTACAATATACGTCACACTTTAAATAAATGGTGCGCGTTCAATACTAATGCGTTATCGTATACTCTCATCTTGCGCACAACTATATTCTCCTAGAGAGCATATCTCTGTGTGCAAGAATGAGCCGTAACAGTGGGATTCACACAAGTACACACGCACAATGAAATCAATTTCATTATTCATAGAGGAAGTGCATGTTTTTTTTTTTTTTAATGTGCAATTATTTGTTAGAGTGAATAACGTAAAGAATGAAAAAACAAACAGACAGGCTATTTCAGCTTTGAAAAAGGACATTGAGAGGACAGTTAGCCCTTATGTTAAATGACCTGTGACTAGAAGATTACAGATTTAACTCTTTAAGTCCCAATCGACTTTATAAAGGCTCAGGGTTTAGACACATTTGACCCGGGAACCATTTAAGGGGCTCCCGTATCTTTTGCTCCAATCCATTTTACCTTGGATAAAACAACAAATTTGTTTATGCATATGAACATTTAAAAAAATTATCTCCAATAATAAAATCTGCCATATGGTGAAAGCAAATCTTCAGGTATACTTATATAGTATCAGTGTTACATTCCTGTATATTATGAGTGATATACAGTTTGATGACCACAGTTATTGAGTGTTATAGCATAACAATTAAATGAGTGGCCACTAGGAGGCATTCATGTAAATGTTAGTCTGGTCTTTGTTTATCCTATACCAAATACCCCCTTTTTTGTGTTCATTTTTTTCCTTTGCCCTCTATCCGACTAATTCAGATATTATATGCAGTGACCACTAATAGACACTGACACCTTCTCTCTGCCAATCAACTAAATTAAGGGTAGACTTTTTGCCTTTTTTTTAAAAATACGAACAACAACATTTTAATATATTACGAATCTTTGAGTAAATAATTCTGACCCAAGTGCCCCACTACTAGCAGTGGCTGGAAAAATTTTGACCAGAGTTTTGTTGGACCGTATTAAGAAGGTGGTGGATGACAAACTTAGAGAAGAACAGGAAGGATTTTGTGCAGGAAGATCATGTACAGACCAGATAGCAACTCTCAGAATCATCATAGAACAATCAAATGAGTGGCAGACCCCCTTGTATGTAAATTTTGTGGACTTCGAAAAAGCTTTCGACAGTATAGACCGTACTGTGATATGGAAAATCCTGAGACATTATGGAATCCCAAAGAAATTCATTAAAATCATTGCAAAAGGAGGGGAGAAGCCTTTTACAATAAACTGGGGAGCTGGTGTATGGCTCAGAGACATGGCATGTCTCAAAGAGTATCACCTCCAAGCTACAGACTTTTGTAAATAGATGTCTCCGACGGATCCTCCGTATAAGATGGCCTGATGTAATAACAAATATAGAGCTAAGGAAAAGATGCGGACAACAGCCAATACAAACAGAAATGAAGGTAAGAAAGTGGGGATGGATAGTACATACACTCAGAAGAGAAAAATCAAGCATAGCCAGAGTTGCCCTTGACTGGAACCCACAGGGGAAAAGAAGAGTGAGGAGGTCAAAGAGAACTTGGAGAAGAACTGTTGAAGAGGAGGCTAGGGAAATTGGAATGACTTGGGCACAGCTGAACAAGACAGCCCAGAATAGAAATCGATGGAGAGCAACTGTTTCTGCCCTATGTTCCACAGGGAACGAAAAGGAATGATGATGAGTAAATAATTGTGCAGGCATCCAGATAAAAAAAATAAATTGTGATTTTAGTTGTATACTTTATGAGTTTAAAAATTGGAGAGGGCACTCCAGCGTCACCCTATGGTGTCAGCACAACATGGGAAGTAGCAGTTACCGATTATGAGCATCTTACCTAACTGGCAAGAAAGAAGACTCAATAGCTTCCACCTACGGTGTCTACGCCACATCCTTGGTATTTCGTGGAAGGACTAAGTGACAAATGTTGAGGTACTGTCATGTGCTGGCCTTCAAAAAGCATGTATACACTGCTTAGACAGCACAGACTACGTGGAGTGGCAATGTCCGCCACATAGAAAATGGTTGCATCCCTAAATATATCTTCTACAGACAACTGGCATGTGGCAAAAGAACAGCCGGGCGACCGCAGCTGAGGTTCAAAGATGGGAGACCACAGCTGAGGTTCAAAGATGAGAGACCACAGCTGAGGTTCAAAGATGGGAGACCACAGCTAAGGTTCAAAGATGAGAGACCACAGCTGAGGTTCAAAGATGAGAGACCACAGCTGAGGTTCAAAGATGAGAGACCACAGCTGAGGTTCAAAGATGAGAGACCACAGCTGAGGTTCAAAGATGTGTATGAGAGAGACATGAAGGCACTAGACATAAATCCAGCAACCTGGGAGGATGAAGCTGCAGAACGCACCAAGTGGTGATGCTCCCCACAGCACCACCTGAGATTGGGTGAAAAGAAGCTCTCACAACAAGCAGAAGAAGGAAGAATACTCCGAAAGCAACACTAGGAAAATAAGCAGCAGAGGGCTTTCACCACAGGGGCACATTCCCATAGCAAGTTATGACTGAAGGGACTATTATTATTATTTGTTTTTGTTTAAGAATGGTGGGTAGGTTTCTAATTTTTAAATTTTGCCAAGGCAGCGGCCTTACAGCCTACTCTTTACAATTTCTGACTTCCGTGGGATTTTTAATGTGCGCAAATTGCATGCGGGACGTCTTGTTTTTTCACCCTTATCCGAGAAGGCTAAGCATCAGAAAAGCAGGGAAGCCTTGCAGATAACTGAAGCAGATTGCTTAAGAGATAAAGGCTAGCTAAACAGTTTATTTTACACGGAGATCTGAAAGGCAACAACAAAGATGTGCACTACATGTCCAACAGGAAGGAACATATTATTTCAAAGTGATAAAAATAGTATAGGCATTATCACTGTAGCCTTGTGTAGTTTCCATGGTCTCTGAGGAGACGAGGAAAGATTAGAACTTATTCTCCCTTTAGCATGTCATAAGTTGTGGCAACTTCCCTAATAATGTAAAACTACTACAGAAACTACCACTGCAGAAGCATGGGGATGCTTTTGTGCAGGCTTCCTGCAAGGAGCCCAGCTGCAGTGGTGGCTCATGCTCTATAGGGAATGAAAAGTGAAATGATGAAAGTGTTACAAGTTACTTTTATGAAACAACAAACCCTTGCCAGGCATGAAGGTTCAATCAGTCAGAAAGTTTCCTTAATTCCTTTAGATGCCTTAACTCTTTGACTCCACAGCAACGCTCTGAGCGTTGCAAAATTCAACACGCCGTGCCCCAGCAACGCTCAGAGCGTGGTTTTTAGTTTATCACGAATAAACCCTAAAAATCGTCCGCTTAATGCAGTTCATATATTAAAACTCGTAGAATGACTTCCACTACTATTTAAACAACTAATTTGACTTTAGTTAATCAGCACATGTGCGTGTTTTGATGTTATTATCACAATTTTTGTGAAGATTCGCGTGTTTACGTTTTTCGTTGTTTTTGCTAGAGAAATATGTCACGCTTTATATTTTTATTTTCTAAGTCTCCTAAGCAAATAATTGTGTCAAACTACTTTGAAACATTGCTGACATTGATGATGATTGTTTGGTAGTCACAGTTTGTTGTCAAAATACGGAATATATGCAGAAAAGCTAGACACACTAGATTTAGTTGATGAGTGGGCGTAGTCATATTCTGGCCGATCAAAAAGCAACAAAACTAGACCTACCGTAACATCTAATCACTAGTTCTTGGTAGAAGATGAAGCTAGGGATACTATTAAAACATTAAACAAGAGTAAAAAAGTATTTATATGACGTTATTCTTATTTATTTGTTTGAAAATTACGTAATGCACGATTGCATAATTTATTTTTTTCTTACAAAGAACCACGGACAAACTGGTGCGAATAATACTAAATCTACTAATTTTGGCCATATGCATGTTTTTTTTACTTTGTATATGGATTAACTTGACGTTTGAAGACTAAAAAGAAAGTTTTATTGTCTACGACAGTAATTTGTCTTTGGTAAGATCGTATTCTACAGTCAACTTTTTAGCGTTTTTCAATTTTACATGCAAAATGATTAAATTATACCGAACATACTTGTGTTAATACTACCACAGACATTATATATTTGAATTCTCTATCCATTTCCCTACAGTTTGGTATATAATAAGTACATGTTCCAAGGAAAATTCACAAACAAATTTAGACTGAAAGATGAACACTTCACTCTCTAAAATTCTGCCCACAAAAAAAGTCTGGCACAGCGTGCAAAATAACTCTGGAATGAAAGAGTTAAGCATCACCTTTCATGTTTTGTATACTTGGCTTAAAAATCGAATCTTCAGGAACTGGTGTATACTGTCTGATCATGCAGGAAAGAGCTGACAGACTAGCTTCAAGAGCGCCCATAGTGGGTGCACTGAATATGGATAAGGGAGAGATACTGAGGGCAATTAATGATCACCTATTAGAGAATGACACTGCAGTCGATGACACATTAAGATTAAGGTTGCTGGAATTTAGCATCAAACGTAAGAGTTGTAGGGATGGAAATATCTTCTTCCTCGTTCACCTTCAGACTTCCACATTAATGACTGTAATAAAGGCAGTAGTCAACTCAAGGTTTCTGACATCTCCAAACAGTTTTTCATTGACAGAAGTGGGTTGTTGCCATATGCTACTCTGTTCATTGCTGTAGGTTGGACAGGACTGCAGCAAGTGCTTGGCTGTCATCGGGCTGGAGCCGCAGGTGCAGAGATCTGTTGCACCAATGTTGTACTTGTAGTATAGATGGTATCTCAATCTGTTGTGTCCAGTTCGTAGCCGAAAAATGGTGACCTGGTCTCTCTGAGGTAGCTGATGATATGCATCATTTTTTAAATGGCCTGGGTGCTCTCTTTCCCACTTGGACTTGAATGTAGCTTTTATAGTAGTCTTTGCCATTTCGTAAGTTGTCTCTATATGACTTTGTTGTAAGGCTCCTCCTTCCTTAGCAAATTTGTCTGCCTCCTCATTTCCTGATATGTTGCAATGGGCTGATATCCACTGGATTGTGCACTTGTTGAAGCATTTTGCCAGTCTTTCAAGAGAGTTTATCAGATCTTGCAATCCTTTAGCATGGTGGCTCTTCAGAGCTGTTATTACTGAGAGGGCATCTGTAAAGATTACTATTTATTTTTCTTATTGAATGCGGATGGACATATGAGAGGATGCATCCAGTGTGTATATAATAATAATAATAAATTCTTTAAGCACCAAACACGGCGCATAAGGCAGAAACCAGTGCTCTCCAGGTTGTACGTTGTGACGCCACTCCTCTTAGCTCTTGCACATTGTTTAATCTTAACGTTCTTCCTTCTCTTATTATTGTTCTTCTGAGTGTTTCTTTTGGTCTTCCTTTTTTCCTCTTACCCTCAGGAACCCAAGTGAGTGCCTGCAATGGTATTCTGTTGTTTTGCATTCGTAGGACATGACCGATATATGACCATCGTCTTTTCCTTATATAGTTGGAGACATATTTCTGCCTAGAGTCTTCTCTTATTTGTCGATTAGTCTTGAATTCTTTCCAACTGATGTTCATGAGTTTTCTAAGACATTTGTTCTCGAATGTATTCAGCTTATTCTCCAATGATTTTGTTATTTTCCAACTCTCACAGCCGTATGTTAACACTGAGATAACATTTGAATTAAACAGACGAAGCTTGGTATGTATATTCAATGATCGTAATTTCCAAATTTAGATAATCTATTGAAGGCGCTAGCTGCCAAAGCAATTCTAGTATGAATTTCTCTTGTTGTGTCACCATCCTGAGTCATTTTACTGCCTAAATAATTGAAACTTTCAACTTTCTGTAGTTTTTCCCTGTTCAGGATGATATTAACTCTTTAAGTCCCAATCGACTTTATAAAGGCTCAGGGGTTAGACGCGCTTGGCCCAATCGACTTTAAAAAGCCTTTAGTATATGTGCCTCTGTTTGAGACTGTTTCTATCATTTCCGACTGCAATACATTCTCCGCACGTGTTTAAGAGTGAACATGTTTCTATTTTGAGATATTTATTTTAGATTTTTAAAGCGATTTTTTTAAGCGCATATCCTCCATTTTACCTTGAATAACTAATCATTTTTTTAAGCACATATCCTCCATTTTACCTTGAATAACTAATCATTTTTCAATGAAAGCTTTTATACTTGTAGCACAAGAGTAAAGTACATCCAATTACCTTCAGTTTCATATACAACAACAAAGTTATTTATGCATATGAACATTTTAAAAAATTATTTCCAAACAACAACAATAAAAACGCACTGGGGTGGCCATTTTTGCTTGGGCCAAACCCTCTTTTTTGCTTGGGACTGAAAGAGTTAAAGGTCTCGTTAGAAAAGTTCATAACTTTAGTTTTAGAGACATTTATTTGGAGACCTATTTTAACCGAAAGATGACACAAATTATTTACTGCTTCTTGGGATTGTCTGGGTGTTGAACTTAAGAATGCTAAATCATCTGCGAAATCTAGGTCCCCCAGGAATTTTCCATTTGTCCATTTTATACCTAATTGTTCATTGTGTGTATACAGGAGTAGTTATCATTCATACCCTTCGACATTTGCTGAGGTAGTGAGCCCCTATAGGTTTGCCCGGAGTGCAGTGATATTGATTCTTATCAACAGCAACAATAACAATACTTGACTTGCAGTAGACGAGCATGCGTATTGAAGTAAAATGCTGTGTTCAGATTTGTATTTAGTAAACTCATGGCAGACGGTAAATTACATTTTGTTGGTTTTTTTTTTCTTTTTCTAACCAGCGGCACTCGAGCTTTCCAGCTCTTTTGGCCCAATGACATGTCATTGCGAGGCTGGGGGGTCAGTGGACTTTTCTTCCAACCTGGTCAGGAGCTTCGCTCCTTCCCATCCACACGGGATTTATGTGCAGGAGCCGTTCAGGTTATTCAGTCAAATATTCCGGTCGTAAACATTTCTTCAAATGCTGACGCCCGGGTTTGAACCATGAAAACCTGGTCGCCAGTGCAACGCCGTAGCCATTACACCAGCGCCCTTTTTGTTGGTTATCCCTCTTCTTTTTGAATTTGTCCGACTGAAGAAAAAGAGTTATATTTATTTGATAACTATTTATTCTGTACAGGTCTGCCAGATCAGTGCTCAGAAAGAGGTGCAAGAAGATTTGATACAGAGGCAAGCCACTTTACAGGACAGACTGGACAATCTTAAAGCAGAGAATGATGAGGTCTCTCGTCAGGATGTTTATGGTCATTTAGCGCAGGGCACAACAAATGTTCTCATAATTTAAGTGCCACCTTCAGAACTCAGGAGCCACTCTGGAAATACATGTGGTTAACGTCTGGTCTTGAATAGAATGTTAAAGAAAAGAAAACTATACAATAAAATTTTTATTTAAAAACAAAAAACAGACAACAAAAACTAGGTGGCACCGGATTTGTTGTGCCCTGATTTACTTTGTTGTATTCAGAATATTTCTAAAAAATTTTGTTGTTGTTAACTTTATTTTTTAATATTTCTTTTTTAATTGTATGGAACAAACACGCAATTATTTAATATCTTATTCATATAAAGACTTATGTTAGGTGTTTGTTTTAATATTCATTTGTTGAACAAGGATTGTCATTTTGTTTTTGTTTTTAATTTTTCTTCCGAAAGATCTGTTTTCTTGGTTGGCTGGTTATTTGGTTGGTTGTTTGATTGGTGAAATAATAGTAAACTTATTAGTCAAATTTGAACTAAGTTTTTGTGTTGTTTTTTTTTTTTAAATTTCGCATAACTTTTTCATCATCATTATTACCTTTCTCCTCCCTGTGGAGAATTGGTTATCAACAGATATCTTCCAAATGTTCCTGGCCTGTACCATCCATTGAAGATCTTTCCATGTTTCCTTTATCCCTGTCATGTCTGTCTAGTCCTCGTCTCCTTGGGTTTGTTTTGGTTTCCCTGTATTTCTCTTACCAAGAAGAGGAACTCTCATGTAATACTATCAGCTGGCGTTTCTCAGTTTGTGTCCTATCAAGTGCCAGTGTGAGAGTTGTTTGAGCCTGCATGTATGATTAATGCATAAGAGTAAAATATGTTGGTGATTGGTTAACTGAAATTGTTTCAGTACATATGCTACATACAGGTTCATCCTTGTATCAGAAATTAGTCATATCATTTTACAAATACTGTGACAATTATTTGCTCATCATCATCATTTGTCTTTTTACTTCTCATGGACCACGGAGCCACTGCTGCTACTGGCCCCCATGGTGGCTGCACCAAAACATTCATGTGCTGTTACAGTGTTGGTTTCCATAACAATTATTTTACATGATAACACAACCTTTTATTAGCCATCTCTTACAAGTTACATGATAACACAACCTGTTATTAGCCATCTCTTACAAGTTACATGATAACACAACCTGTTATTAGCCATCTCTTACAAGTTACATGATAACACAACCTGTTATTAGCCATCTCTTACAAGTTACATGATAACACAACCTTTTATTAGCCATCTCTTGCAACAAGTATGATGATTCAGGGGTCCCATTTTGTTTGTGTCTCCACAGAGGCCCCCTTGGAACTACATGGGGCAGATATTTGCTTAGACAAGTATATTATTTGTACTTAGTAAAGTACTTTGACAATAGGTAGAAACAAATAAGTGACATCACTGAAGAGATCCAAACACAGCACCTACACAAGTGACATCTAAGTCTCACTATCAAAAGGAAAATGCACTAAGCTGCTCAGCTAAGATGATTGGAAACTCTATCTAGAGGATTACAACAGAAAGCTATAGAAGGTAATCTGAAGAACTCTCAATAGGATGTAATCTGAAGAACTCTCAATAGGATGTAATCTGAAGAACTCTCAATAGGATGTAATCTGAAGAACTCTCACCAAAGTGTAATCTGAAGAACTCTCAACAGTGTGTAATCTCAAGAACTTCAAAGTAAATTGTAAAGTATCTTTCACATTTGCCATTAATGAGGAGATATAGTCCATTTTACTCTGTCTGTTGTGGCTGGGTTTCTCATAAGGCGCGACTCTGGCCTCCATGTCAAATAATGGGCATGTTAACCACACCGCTACCACGGATCCTCAGTGGAGGGACCATATTTAATACTGTTTCTATTTTTGGTCTTTCTGTTGTCTAACTTTTTTTCTGTGTCTTTCAAATGCTAATATTCATTTTGTCACAGTGTTTGTTATAAGATACACAGGCTTACATTTAGTTATCATAGTTTATAAGTATTTGTCCTGTCATGCTGTACAATTTTTCTTTCTTGTATAAAACAGATTTGGAAAACCCTAGAAATAACAGAGAGGGCCCTGGTCGACACAATACAAGTCAGAGATTATGATGTGACCAAGTTCTTTGCAGATGACACCGCACCACCCAGATCACCTCATGAGTATTCCAAATACAAGGCAGAGAGAATTGAGACTGAATCGTATTACTTGGAGGTGAGTAGTCTTCTTCTTCTTCTTCATTCATCCTGAAAAGGATGTTAGTTGCGTTGTGTCCGTTTAAAGCGAAGCTGTGATATTTGCGCCTTTCGGCTGACACATCCAACTTCACTGCATTTTTGGGACCGGGTTAGCCTTCCCTCTTCAATCCCTACTCACTCAGCCAGACTGCAGTGATGCAGCCTGTTTCTAGGACCACCACTTGGAGGTGGAGTAGGGTCTTGGTCAGCTCTGGTTCGCTGACTCTTACACAAGCAGTCTAGCTATGAGTCGTTAACTGCATTCCTCACTGTTGACACGTCTTAGGTCCCGAGGTGAGTAGTGAAGCTGTTGTGTCAGAAGATTAAAGCCAGTGTGCAGCAGACAGTTACATCATTATCTCCTATTTCGCTGCTTATGGAGCATGGAGCCACCACAACAGGTGGCCCTCCTTGAGGAAGCCTGTGCCCAAAGCAAAAACTCTTGCAGCTGTGGTTCCTGTAGCAATTAGTTTTACATGTTGAGATTGCCAGCCGTATGCACAACCTGATATTAGCCACCTTTTACGACATACCTGAGGGATCAGTAGTCCTTTTCATTCTTTGTTTTCTGGGTATTACACATGATGGACAGTAATTATGTGCTTCAGTTTGAAGCCAGCAGCTCATATTGTTGTTGTTTAACCTTTAGCATGCTGCATTAAAATGGCGGAAATTTCCCCTGCCGTTGCATTCTTTTTCACAACGCCCCCTTTTTTATAGTGGGTGACTTGTAACGTCTATAGTTTCTTTGTTTCTTGGTCAATTGCTATAATTTTTGGAATGTATATAAATAAATGAATGATGAATCTGATGATATAAGTTTTATTGGTGTATATGTTAGATGTGATAGGAAGAGAGGAATGGAAAGATGAAAAAAAAAAAAAAAACTTGGTCCACAACATTACACGGGATGAGGCACCCGCATCTTGCCCTTTCTGTTCACTAACCTGACTGGCATAACGATTAGTTTCCGTTACTAACGTGTTCACAACATCATCTGTGATGAATAGTAAAGCCAACTAACTCCTCGTCATCGGAGGCAGAATCCATGAAAATTTCAGCGAGAATGGCAGCTTGTTCCATGCCGATTGATTTTGATTTGAAAAATGCACACAAAATTAACACTAAAACCCCCGTCACAAATATAGATCACAATAGGAAGTGAACTCTTTCGCAAAGAAGATTAAAACTAAACATCCGGGGGTAATATAACGTGTACACATGTTATATGACAGGAAACCGACTCTATCCGAAAGTAGCAGAATTGCGCCCACAGCCAGCAGAACATATAGTACCTCTGGCGCAACGTTGCGACCGCAACGTGCTAAGGATTAACTAGGGCTGCTGAGCTTCTCACTCTTTAGCAGCCAATACCAAGTTGAAGACTCCTTGGTATTATCTACACTGTAGATCTAGGCTTTTCCTGTGGCTTTTTTGCCATTCCAAAATGTGTTTGAGTTGAAGTCATGAGTTCCAGTTTCTCCAGCTTGGCTTGCATTTAAAGGATCATCACATCTGATCTCAAACTAGGAGTAAGAAGTGCGTGCGTGGCATACTGTGCATTCCCCACCATCAAAGGGGGCTCTCCAACTATGCAGAGCTAAAATACTGTACTCTGGTTCTGGTCTCTCCCAAGGAATTGTCACGTCCTGCACAGAGCCACTTCTCAGCTTCCCATGCTTATCACTGGGTCCATAGTGAGATCCTTCTGCATGCAGTCAACCAAGTCAAAGCCAAAGAATTATGCCTGGGGCTCAAGTGACTTCTCCAAGTTTCACCATAGGGGGAATCCCTGGATGTATGTGGATGATTTCAAGAGTCAATGAGGATGTAATTAGCCTCACAGACACAGGTTAATTTCCATGTACATATATTGTGGCATTGTGCATAGCTGGTGGTCATATAAGGATGACTCCAGATATGCCTCCATGTATACCAGCTCATATAAAATGACATCTGTGTATCAACATTTGGCTGTAATTGATCTCCAAATTTTTCCTTTTCTTGTAGGGCTGGCAACCTCTTCATGTAAAACAAATTGGCACAGAAACCACAGCTCTGAAAACATGTGAATGGAAAACATGTGAAACTGCAAGGAGACCAGCGACAATGGTGGCTTCATGCTCCGTAAGGAGTGCAAAGGAAAATAATGATGATGGTTTACCATTTCTATACATGAAACCAAGTGACAGACTTTTTATTGTTATCTAATGCACTTGTGATATCAGTGCCTGAAGTAAGGCAAAGAAATAAACATCTAGTATCAGTTGTGGTGCTTTTTATGAAAATGTTGTTTTAAACATATAAATGTTTAAATTACTTGTAACATTTTTAGATCACTGCCTTTCAAAGCGACAATATAATTTTGGTACACAAGGTCTCACTTGTATTTTGACAATTTGTTGTTGTTGTTGTATCTTTAATGGAATGAAAATGGAACGTAGAAATAACATACAATCTTTCTGTTTTTCGTGATTATTTAATTACCATCAGCTTCTGCCCTTTATCTACTAATTGTAATCTTATCTGTGGGTTTGGTTTGGTTTGGTTTTAAAGACTATCTTCATTGCACACGGACAAATCCATCAGTGCTCCGATTTCCTTTAGATCACACAAGGAGGATCTTTACTATCATACTTCATATTCTTGTTATCAGTGAATGTTAGCCAACAATTGTTTTATGCATACATGCCACATGCTATGGTTTACCCATAATCTGTACAAGGTGTTTGCGTTTTCAGATGTGTACACCCTGTACATAATTTCTGTACAGGTTTTCTAACCCATTCCTCTTATTACTGTATCTCAGAGTTCTTTTATTAGGTCCTGTTGAACACAGGATTTCCTAGTCTGTTAGTGATAATTAAGCACAGAAATAGACTAAAGATGACACCATCACATTATTTTTACAGTGTAAAATAAACTCAGACATTTATTGTTTGGGTTTTTAAATAAGTGAAGACCTGCTTTTAAAGGCAAAATCCCTGTGCCTCATTTCTAATGCAGTCCACTGTAATTGAAAATATTTTTACACGAATTAACTCTTTTGATATGCTTTTTTCAATCTTTGTACAGGTTTTGTGGGTCTTTGTACAGGGTTTTGGATATTTTTTTGTACAGGTTTTTCATCTCCAAGGTGTGGCATGTATGTTTATGCTGAGGCATGAATTAAATATCTTCTCTAGTTACCAATATTTACAGTAGTTTGTTTTTCACTATTGTAACATTATTTTCCAAAAATATCTACTCTTCCATCCTCCCTGTTATAAATATTTGGAGAGGATGCTTTCTGAAGCTTTCTTTTATAAACATAATTTATCATCATCATTCCTCTTTTGTTTTTCTCCTTATGGAACATGGATCCATCACTGCAGGTGGTCCAGCTGTAATAGTTTCTTTAGCTATTTATTTTGCTTCATGAGGTTGCACAACCTCATGTTAGTCACCTCTTGTGACGCGCCTGAGCGAGCAGTAGCCTTATCCTTTCTTTGTCTCCTCAGAGACCCCCAGGGGACATTAACAATGACAACAGTTCAAATTAATGTAACTAGAAAAAAGTCTTAGTCAACATTTGTAATAAAGTAAGTTGTGTTGATTATTTGTGTTCCAGAAGTTCCGTGAATATGCCCTCAGTTGTAACAGACTGGCCAGATTACAGTCCAAACACGCAGCCATACAGAAAGCTCTGGGAGAGAACCAAAATGCTGCACCAGGAAGGTATCTCTCAGTTTGTTTTTGTTTCTTATATAAAATATTTATGAAGACAAACCTAATTTCAGTGACATTTAGGCATTTTACACATTGCATTCATTCAGCTCGCTAAAGACAATAAGCCTTCAACAAACTTATGCCTAGTCTTCAAGTTGTATGCCAAGTCTTCATGTTGTATGCCAAGTCTTCATGTTGTATGCCAAGTCTTCATGTTGTATGCCAAGTCTTCATGTTGTATGCCAAGTCTTCATGTTGTATGCCAAGTCTTCATGTTGTATGCCAAGTCTTCATGTTGTTGTATGCCATCAGGTCAAGGTCTTTCCATGTCTTCTTCATCTCTTTCATTTTTGTCTCCAGTTCTATTCTTCATGTGACCTTTGGTCTTTCTCTACCTCTCTTGCCCTGGGGATTCAAAAGCAAGGACTGCTTGGTAATGCTATCATAAGGTTTGCTCAAAGTATGTCCTGTCCTTCTCCAACATCTTCTTCTCATCTCTTTTTTTCACTGGCACTTGTCTGGTTCTTGTCATCAGTTCCACACTGCTGATATTTGTTATACCACTTCAATCCTTCTATTCTACGCAAGCTTCCATTTACGAAAGTGTATTTTTGTTTTTGTTTTTTGTTCTCCATGTTTCAGAGCCATACAATAGGACTGACTTGACATTTGAATTGAAGATTCTGATTTTTGAATAGTACTTGATTTATTTTGATATTCATGTATTTCCCAATGCAATGAGCGCTCCTTTTGTAGCCTTTTTTAGATATCACCATCTGCCCCTTCAGCTGTGTCTATATTGCTGTCAGAATATATGTATAATTCTACATCTTGTAGGTATGTTTCTTCAAGCTCAGTTTTATTATTTCCTGTGTTTATTCTCATTTTCTTTGTCTTTTTTAAAATCTTGCATCTAGTTACAGTTATGGGACAGAAGAGCCAGAGCATTGGTGAAATCTAGACCATCAAGTTGTTCAGTCAGAGCCCACTGAATTCCATTTCTGTTGGCTGCTGTTATTTTCATTTCCCAGTCTATAGCCAGTAAAAAGAAAAATGGTGACAAGAAGCCTCCCTGGCGCACTCCACTGTTTTTCTCAAACGGTTATGCATGTTGTCATTCACTAAGAATTTAGCACATCAAGTCTTCTTTATTAAGTTACTGATCTTCAGAGTGACTATAATGCCTCATATTGACATTTTACACATTTGTTCTTTTTTGTTTTGTTTTGTTTTTTTGTTTTGTTTTTGTTTGCTGCATACCTTGTGGTACAACGTTTATTTATGATTTCATATGCAGCTGATGTGATTTTGTTAAATCTACATTGTGTACAACTCAGATTCTAATTTTTTTTCCTCACAATCTTTTTCCTATGAAGTATGGGGGCCACCAGCTGGCCCCCTTGGAAGAAGCCTGCACCAAGCATTCGTGTTTGGTGGTTTCCATAATTTTTTAACATGAGGCTGCCAGCCCCTCCATGCTCAACCTCATATTAATCACCTCCTACAACATTCCATGAGGGAGATGTAGTCTGATTCTTTCTACACTATTTCTGCTGTACTTTGTTTGCATGCATCTGCCGCTTTAAAAAAAAAGCTTTTTATTTGTATCATATTTGGTTAGTGCGCACCAGAGTCTTGACATATGGATGCGAGTCGTGGGCAATGACTACAACCCATAAAAGCCAGATCCAAACCTCAGAAATGAGGTATCTGAGGAAGGTGGTCGAAGTAACAAGAAGAGACATGGTCCGCAGCCAGACGATACGTCAAGGCCTAAAATCCCACCCCCTGCAGACCCAAGTAGAACAGTCCCAACTAAGATGGTTTGGCCATGTCTGCAGAATGGGAGAAGATCGGCTACCATGACAAGCATGGGAAACAAAGAGCCAGGGATCCAGATTCCCAGGACGACCCAGAGTCCGCTGGAAGGACAACATTAGACAATCTTTGTAGGACTGAGGACTAGAATGGAACCAGGCCAGGAGGAAGACAGCCGATAGGATAGTCTGGCGCTCTCTCTCCCAAACCTCTACACCTCACGGTAGAAGGGGAACAACTAAGTAAGTAGTGCGTACCAGGCACTGAGGCAAACAATCTGAAAATCTTCAGTAATTTTTCATGAAACTTTTCAGGCCTCCTTTGCCTCCTCCCAAACCCAAGAAAAGACGGATAGGACATCATCCTCCAGTAGGACAGCCAAAACTGTTTACTGGGAGTCTGGAAGAGTATATAGAGGTTAGTCACACAGAAAATATAGAGACATTATGCTAGCTGAAGAAATGTGTTCTGGTAAATTGCACAGTTAAAGGTAGTCACATAGCAGATACTGCTGCAGGGGAGTGAAGTGTTAGAGACTTCACTGTATTTGGTCCAGCATCGAAAGGTGGGGTGACCAGTTCCCTTCCTTAATGCCTTTGTCTCCTTAACTCAGGAGCAGAGTCAGCAACCCATTTATATCTGGGCGGACTGTAGCGTATGACACTACAAGGTTTTGATCTGACCAAGCAACTTTGCTGCAAGAGGCAAGTGCTGTAACCACTCAGTCAATCAGACGTTCTGTGAAATATATAAATGATTATATAATATAATTTATATAAATATTTATATAATTTAGATCATTTATATGAATGTGTAGATTTTCACTGCTCTTTCTTTATTTGCATATGAACAACTTCTCAGCTTGAATATTAAATCTTTTTTACTTCGTAACGTAGGCAACCAGTCAAGAAATTCCACTGATAATAAAAAGCTGTATACGAGTCATCAATCTTTATGGTAAGTTAGAACATCACATATTACAGTAAATGTTTAATTTACAAATGGGGCAAAGTCTTCATTTACATTCATTATGTTAATTGTTATTATCTCAGAAACTAACATCTGTTTTTAATCTCTGTCACTACCTCTTTTATATTTGTCAGTAAACACTGTAGGGTAGTCCCATAGCAAATTCTGCTGTAGGGGAGTGAAGAGTTAAGAGACATCACTATACTAGGTCTCAACTGTATGATATGAGTGTGACAGTTTCCATCTTTGCTGTCTCTGCTTCCTTAACTCAAGAGCAGAGTCAGGTACCTCCCCAGGAGTGGAGCAGTTTGTCTTGTGATAGCATTTATCTCAAAATGCCAACAACCCTTTAAATAAAATGTTGATTTCTTTCATGATGGATAACAGAGCAACCCTTTAAATAAAATGTTGGTTTCTTTCATGATGGATAACAGAGCAACCCTTTAAATAAAATGATGGTTTCTTTCATGATGGATAACAGAGCAACCCTTTAAATAAAATGTTGGTTTCTTTCATGATGGATAACGGAGCAACCCTTTAAATAAAATGTTGGTTTCTTTCATGATGGATAACAGAGCAACCCTTTAAATAAAATGTTGGTTTCTTTCATGATGGATAACAGAGCAACCCTTTAAATAAAATGATGGTTTCTTTCATGATGGATAACAGAGCAACCCTTTAAATAAAATGTTGGTTTCTTTCATGATGGATAACAGAGCAACCCTTTAAATAAAATGTTGGTTTCTTTCATGATGGATAACAGAGCAACCCTTTAAATAAAATGTTGGTTTCTTTCATGATGGATAACAGAGCAACCCTTTAAATAAAATGTTGGTTTCTTTCATGATGGATAACAGAGCAACCCTTTAAATAAAATGTTGGTTTCTTTCATGCTGGATAACAGAGCAACCCTTTAAATAAAATGTTGGTTTCTTTCATGATGGATAACAGAGCAACCCTTTAAATAAAATGTTGGTTTCTTTCATGATGGATAACAGAGCAACCCTTTAAAGTAAAATAGTTGTATTATCTTGTTATTCTTACTTACTTATTCGTTCCTCTTCTACCGTGAGGTGTAGTGGTTTGTAAGAGAGAGCGCGCCATACTATTCTATCGGCTGTCTTCCTCCTGGCTTGGTTCCACTCTAGTCCTCGGTCTTTCAAAGACTGTCTAATGTTGTCCTCCCAGAGGACTTTATCTTGTTATTCACCCCATGTAATTCCCGGGGGTCTGTGAGGAAACAAAGACAGAAAAGGACAACTGCATCCTCAGACGTGTCGTAAGAGGCGACTAAAATGAGGTCATGCATGGGACCGGCAACCTCGTCACTTAAAACATTGCCACAGAAACAACAAATGCACGAGCACATGGATGCTTTAAAGCAGGGGGACTGGCTGCAGTGGGGGCTCCATGCTCTGTAGGGAACGAAAGGGGACATGATGATGGTCTAGTTATTCTACTTCTTCTCCCTACCATGTTTATCCCAAAGAAAAAGAGAACGTGTGGATATTTCCCTTCCTGGTTTTTTTGTGGCTTTTTTCTTTTTCAAATTTTTAATATTTTGTGTTATTAAAATAAAACAGAAAATTGTGGGATTTTTAAAGTGTCAGAAAGACAGAATGATAAATACCTCAGTTTTATGTATAGGCAAGGAATATGTACCATTTCATATCTGCGTCATAGGTCTCCATCATCAAGGTGTGTTTAGGGTGTCTGGTGCTCAGGTGGAAATCAGCCAGTTCAAGAATATATTTGAGTCAGGTAAGTACATCTGTTTGTTTGTACTGTCCATATATTTGACTCAAGATTATTATATATTCCTTGTAATCTCCTTATACCAAATCATATAAGACACATACACATTTCTCCATGCGCTATGTCAGCAGGAACCTTGTGCTGCTGACAGGTTCAGCCAAGTCAAACAGATCATTTATGCAGAGTCCACACTCAGATAACAACACATTATGCATGGAGGCTGTCACATGAAAATTTAACTAACAGTAGGTAAAGCTTGACAGCTGCAGGGAGGTGAGCGAGAGTAGTGCACACTGACGTGTGATAGTGATGCGTAAGAGAGATAGACAGAAGGCACAGGCTGAGTCAGTGAGTGCTTCACTAAGAAAACCACACACACTGCTCTTCTTGTTTTCTCTGGCGACAATATTACTCTTTTGCACACACTGTGTCACTCACAAATAGTAGGGTAAAGAAGTAAAGTTAGATTGAGGATTTGGTAGTCTGAACTGAACGAACAATCCTATCGAGGCTAACTCAGTTTATTTCAATTTAGAGATGTAAATAAATCAATAAAGATTTTACAGCAAAAAATAAAGATTATCACGAGAAAAAAAACTCACAACAGTTTGATGATTTTAAAGAAGAAAAAAATATTACACAAATAGTGAAAAAAAAAGATTATGAATGAATTGTGTTAGTAAAATTCTCGGCAGGCCTGATAGGCTTTGCTGGAAAATATGTGAAATACTATTTGTGAGAAAATGAATGTTTGTTCCTTTGTTGTGAATGTTGGAAACAACTTATATCCTGGTGTTCTCTTGGAAAAATAATGTAATCCAATGCTTTGAAATTAACTTCAGTGCTCGAATAAAGTATCCACAAAAAGGACACATAATCTGAACACGATTTTATAAATCCAAGATTGGTGTAACATATCCACAATTGATGAGATATCCACAGATAACGAATTTGCTTCCAAAGGTGGGATGGAGGGTTATAGTGGGTGGAGTATGGTAAGGGTGACTCTTGGTGTTGAAAATCTTTGAAATAATTAAAGGGAATTATTATGGTGACTGGTGGGCTAGGTAACCTCTTTTCAGCAATAAGAGACAAGACGTGGCAGGTTGGACAAAACAAAATTACATGTATAACTACTTTTCTGCAGCAACACGCAGATATTCAGCATAGGCATGTTGGTCTCTCCGTCTCGTTCCTAAAATAGGTCAGTCCATTGTTAAACATTCCTGTCTGCTATGAATGAATTCAGCTGGCCATACATTGCTCCCGTCTCGGTCAGCCAAGGGAAAGGAATGTGGGGTTATTTGTGTTTTCCATTCGCGGCCACTTCCTTCTTTCCTTTCGCCATTCATTCCTTCCAGCACTCATAATAATATTCTCATACATTATTAATGTTACAAACATTGAAAAATAATATCACTGTAACACAAACATTGTAACGTAATATCCCCTTAAAATACATGTGAAAATAAATGAACTTGGGTAACCATTTATGAAACATACATAGTATCGTAATATCCATTTAAAATACAACACTTAGAGTTTCACCATGATATTAATGTATTTCAAATCTATATATCTGAGCTAATTTCTATATACTAGAAAAGCGAATACATACCTGCACAGAAATTTAGTCTGTAAGTTAATAAACTAGAGGGCACTTTGTCAAGTCTCCCTATGCACAGTTTTACTTTACAAGACTAAGAAGTGCGTCTTTCTCCTTCCGTATGCTATCACCAAGTGAAGTCTAAAACTAGTTTCTTTAAGAAAGAAGGAATTATTTTCCATTTACCCGCTACATGTTTAAGTTCCCACGATATCCACCGGCAAAATTATCTACGCAAATTAGTTTGCATATTGAATGTCATGATTGTACGTGCTGTGGTTCCGAGCTCAAAGGTATTAACAGTGGGAAAGAAGACAGGTCATAAATATCTAGAAACCGAGTCTGGAAAATACTAACAGATATGGACGCTGGTTGACCTAAGCTTCACCTGAGCTAACGTAGGCAAGTACGTGAGAAACATTTGTCAGAAATTTAGGATAGACAGAAAATAAAGCAATATACAGGATGGACAGAAAATTTCAAATAGGCAAATTATCTTCAATCTGCGACAGAGGCATATCTGGAATCATCCTTATATGACCACCAGCTATGCACAGTGCTATAGTATACAGAAGTGAAAGCAATTCTCTGTCTTTGAGGCTAATTACACCCTCATTGATTCTTGACATCATCCACATACTTCCAGGGATTCCCCCTTGGGTGAAACATGTGGAGATCCTAGCATTGCACACTAAGCTTGGAGGAGTTACTTGAGCCCCCAGACGCAACTATGGCTTTTACCTGGTTGGTTGCATGCAGGAAAATCTCACTATGGACCCATGATAGGCAGGGGAAGCTGAGGACGTGATAATTCCTTGGGAGAGCCCAGAACCAGAGCACAATATTTTAGCTCTGCATACTTGGAGAGCCCCCTTGGATGGCAGGGTATGAACATTATGCCATGCACTTCTTCCTCCTAGCTCATGACTTTAACTCAGCATGTTTCGGAATGGCAGAAAAGCCGCAGGAAAAGCTTAGATCTACAATGTTGATAATACCAAGGAGCCTTCAACTTGGTATTGGCTGGGAAAGAGCAAGAAGCTCAGCAGCCCTAGTTAAACAACAACAAAATATCAACACATTTTTGTGCCCCGGGTACAAGACTATCTATTGTGACTCGCACCCATTTTCCTTTTGCAATGAATATAGAAAAGACTCTACAGTACTTTTTGCACTCCTTACTCTTGTCATCCAGGTTGGTAGCCCAGTCTCCTTACCACGGCTCTGATCTTGCCAATTTCATTCATTCATTTATTAACCTGCAGTTCCCAATGGAGCACAGGAAGAAACTCATGCCAAATCTTCCTGTTCTGTGCCATCAGCTCAAGGTCTTTCCATTGTGATTTCCATCATCCCTTTTAATTGTTGTCTCCATCTACCACTCATACCCTGGGGATTGCAGAACAAGGACTGCCTTGTAATACTATCAACAGGTGTCATCAGTGTGTAGTATGTTCACTGCCAGCATCTTGTTCTCATCTGTTGTTCCACTGGCATTTGCTTGTTGTACCATTTCAGTCCTTCTATTCCACGCAAGTAGCCGTTTATGATAGTCTGTAACTGTTTTGTTGTTGTTTTTCTCATGTTTCATAGCCATACAATAGGACTGACTTAACATTTCAGTTGAAGATGTTTATTTTGTGTTATACTTGATTTTCTTATATTTCCCATGCAATGAAAGCTCTTGCCTTTGTATTTTTATTTTGATGCTGTCTGTCCCTCCCACTTTAGCTGTATGTTCTTGCTAATTAGTATCTGTAAAAACTCCATGATCTGGCTATGCAGCATTGTTTTATTTAACATGTTTCACGTATAACAACCACAGGAGAGGATGCCATGGCAGATGTTGTGGACGCCAGTGATATCAACTCTGTGGCAGGTGTTCTCAAACTGTACTTCAGGGAGCTGAGGGAACCGCTGTTTCCTTTACATCTCTTTGATGCTCTGGTGGAGTGCACAAGTCAGTTGTCATCATAGTAGATGATAAATCTTGTTTAAGTGATATATATATTTCCTCAAATATTCTGTTTGTCATTTTGTTAACAGTAGTATATATTTTTTTTTGTTTAATTGTTTTTAAAAAACTCATTATGTAATCTTCACAACTGTTTTTCTTTTTTTCTGGTTTTTTGTGTGTGTTGTTGAAGTTTTCATTTGTTGAGCAGCACTTTTAATTTATATGAATCAGATGAAATTTGAATAAGCAACTGCAGACCAAAACAGGTGTTGTCACTGAGGACTAGGTGGGATAGTTCTGAGGAGCTGCTATCTAACTAAAACATCTCTGAAGCTTTATGACGTGACAGCAGGTGAGGTGGGGGTGCCTATACCTCTTTCCTACTCACTGCCTTGTGGGTTAGACTTTTTATTCAAAGGCTGTTTGAGACTAGTACAAACCAACAGAAGGCAATGGGAAACTGCCATCATATTGTCCCTAGTGTAGTCATGAATCAAAACTTTTACTGGAGACAGTAAGTTGTAAAGAGACATGATCACCTGTACCACCAGGCACGATACTTGAAGAAGATGGTCATCCTTAGAGATTAAAACAAATAAATTGTTTAAAGTTAACATTTGGAACTGGATTTATTTTACAGGTTATTAGTTTTAGAAAGTATACACAAACTCACGTCTTAGAAATGTTGTTATGTAGTTTTTATTTATATATATATATTTTTGTGGCTCTATAAATTTGGATTGAGAATGAAAACTGGAAAATTGGCAGCAAACAGCGGCTAAAAGAATTGACAACAAAATAGGACATTTCTAGC
Organism: Oreohelix idahoensis; assembly: GCA_024509875.1. Classification (NCBI taxonomy): domain Eukaryota; kingdom Metazoa; phylum Mollusca; class Gastropoda; order Stylommatophora; family Oreohelicidae; genus Oreohelix; species Oreohelix idahoensis. The sequence goes on along the minus strand of JAMPIV010020806.1, from coordinate 120,504 downwards.
AGATAAAACAGGTACCTGGCAAGGATATATGCTGTTATCTGGTCTTTTCTCTCTCTGTACAACGAAAATATAAGGAGACAAAGAGGATATACCAGAAATATTTGTTGGTGAACATGACACAATAACTTATGATATGCTTATGACACAGTCTTAATGATGAAAAATTACAAAAAGAGCTATAAGAAATTTTTGATATGATAGTAGTAGAAAGTGAAAATAAAGACCGTAGCCTAAATGAAAAATGTTTTGGCCATTTTGAAGAAAGAGAATACAGCATCAGTTTAACTGTACTTTTGAGGGGAAAAAAATGCCCATAAATTAAAATGCCTGGACATGCTGTTAACATCAGCTAGAAGATGCACTTCAGAAATAGGGAACATGATAGCCCAACTAAAAACTTCTTCATTGCAGGTGGCGTTGATGATCATCTCTCTCCACAACTTCCTGTCTCTAGTACCGTTTATGAATTCTTTTGTTAACTTTTTTTCCATGCCATGATGTCAGACTGTACAGTATCTTATTTCTTTGTCGTCCTCTGTCTCTTTTTCCATCAATCTTTCTTGGTGTCACAATATATTCCAGCTTTCATCTCCTCGTTACATGCCCCAATAAAGTGTATTACTTCCTTCTACTGCAGATAATAAGCTTCCTTTGCCCAGTTGCTTCTTTCCACACATCCTCATAAGTCTCTTTAGCTATCCATGGTATTCATAACACTCTGAAGTAAAACCACATTTCTGTGGCCTCTAGCACTTTTTTCTGCTTGTTTACTAATTGTCCTACGAAACTGTTGACCACCATTTCTTTGAGTACCCAGCACTCGATGATGTTAGGAAAATGCTCCTTCCTCCGAGGCCAGATAAGTGAAACACATTGTACGGAGGAACAAAACGACTTGCAAAAACATGCAGATATCACTACATGGCATTGGGGGGGAAGGGCAAGAGCCCAAGTGCCACTGGATCAATAACAACAACCACAACTAAGTGTCTAAGAAAAAACAGCATTCCAAAATATTAAAAGTATATTGTGAGAAAGAGAGTTCTTCATTCTTATAATTTCTATAATGTCATATGATCACAAAAAGGACTGAGTCCTTACGAGCTACTGTATCAGATGTGTTATTTGTTCCAGGAGAAAAGGAGATGTCAAAACGTGTTGAAAGGATTAAAGATTTGCTGTCTGGAGTGAACAGGCCAATCTGGATAGTCATGAGATACCTGTTTGCGTTCCTCAATCAGTGAGTATGTTTGAAAGTGTGACTGTTTCTGCATACATGACCTCCACATGGGAGTGTCTGGAGAGACATGAAAGAACAGAACTATAGCTGTCACTAGGCATATAGTAAAAGGCATATAAGGTGAGTTTGTCAGTGGGGGCTGGCAGTCTCATAATGTAAAACATATTGCTGCAACAACCATCACTACAATGGCACATTAAGTACTTTGTTGCAGATTGTTTGCATGGATACCAGCTTCAGTGTTGACCCCATGCACTTTAAGAAGTGGAAAAAAAAAAACAGGAAAATTATTCATCCTCAGCCCACAGGAATCCTTCATAAAGACAGCCTCATTGTGTATGCTAATGATTAGAGATTTATAGATCACACAGTACTTTTTTTTTTTTTTTTTTGGTATGTTGTAGATCACAGTATTTATTGTTTATGTTGTAGATCACATGGTATTTTCTTTATATGTTTCATTTCCATGTTAAGATTGATGGAGGAAAGAATAGTATCAGCAATAAAACTATGTACAGGATCATCAGCATTGGTGTGGAACTGATAAGTACCAGGCAGATGCCAGTGAAATGAGAGATTAAGAAAACAAATTTAAGAAGACTCTGGCAATGGATAGGACACACTTTGAGAAATCCTGATGATTTCATTACAATCCTTGTTCTAGAATCCTCAAGGTAAGAAGGGTATAGGGAGGCAGAACAGTACATGTAGAAAACTGGAGACAGAAGTAAAAGGGAACAAGTAGATATGGAAAGATTTTAAATGGATGTCACAGGACAGGAGTACGTTGTTTAAGGTCTGTGTTTCTTGGGGAGCTGAAGGGTAATGATGATGATTAAAGCTACAGAAGAGAAGTATGTGATTAAAGCTACAGAAGAGAAGTATGTGATTAAAGCTACAGAAGACAAGTATGTGATTAAAGCTACAGAAGAGAAGTATGTAATTAAAGCTACAGAAGAGAAGTATGTGATTAAAGCTACAGAAGAGAAGTATGTGATTAAAGCTACAGAAGAAAAGTATGTAATTAAAGCTACAGAAGAGAAGTATGTGATTAAAGCTACAGAAGACAAGTATGTGATTAAAGCTACAGAAGAGAAGTATGTGATTAAAGCTACAGAAGACAAGTATGTGATTAAAGCTACAGAAGAAAAGTATGTGATGAAGATTAACCAGTGGAGAAGGAAGAAAATAACTGCCTTGTGTATGTGTATTATAGAGATTATAATGACAGAGGAAAGCACAGAAAGACAAGTTGCTTTCTTCACTTATGCACTGTCAGTAGTTGCAATGCTTAAAAGCCAAAATAATGCAGACCTGGATGACGTAAGACTAGTGCCCCACAAACTTTGTCAACAATTCAAAAGAGTTGTGATACAATGGATCCCATCTCATTGTAACATTCCCGGCAATGAAGAGGCTGACAGAATGGCAAAGGAAGGTAGAAAGCTACCTCAGCCTGATGCAAGCATAACTTTCAAAGAGGCAAAGAGTTTTTTCAGAATTAGATACAGAAATAAATGGGATGCAGAGCATCCAGGCCACACACAAAATGATGCATACTACCATCTCAACAGAAGAGAACTAGTGGTAATCTTCAGACTCCGGCACGGGTCACAACAGATTGGGATACCATCTGTTCAACAAGCTAAAGATAGGAACTACCGATGAGTGTAACTGTAGCACTGATAAAATGACTGCTGAACATCTGCTTCAAAGATGCCCAACATATGCAGAACAGAGAAAGTGCAAAATACCAACACCAGTACATTTCATGGAAAAGCTCTGTGGAGATACAAATAGCTTCAAGCTGACTACTGCTTTCTTTGAAAACGTTCAAGTAGACGTCTGAGAGTGTACGGAAAATAAGTATGTGTGCGCACATGCATGTGTCTGTGTCTCTCTGTCTGTCTTGTATTTTTTTTCTTTCTCAGTCCCTCCCTCTCTCATTTCACTTTTCTGTATTATGAAATGACACATGAATACTTAGAACAGCCAAGGCATAGCTTCCTGCTACTTATAAAATATGTATAATTTAGCCATGTATGGGAAAAGTAATCTAAGATTTTTTTATGGTAATCATGTAAAGTATATCGAACAAGACTAATTATCATGTACCAGTAGTACAGTGATGTATTCTCTGTTTGCAGCCTAACAGAATACAGCGATGAAAACATGATGGACCCCTACAACCTGGCAATCTGCTTTGGGCCCACTCTTCTACCGATTCCACCAGATCGAGATCAGGTGACCTTCCAGTCAAGCGTGAACGAAATTATCAAAATCATCATTGTCCACCAGGAGGAGATTTTCCCGAATGACGGAGGAGAGATCTACGAGAAAATGATTCTTGACAGGTTAATGTCCTTCTTTTACTACAAGCAAGTAGTAACCTGCTTCAATATAATGGGAAATAATTATGTTGAACTCTATCTTGATGACGGCAGCAATTCTCCTATTGTTTTTTCATTCCTTTCCTTTCCATTCCATTTTAACTTCATTGGATCTTTATATTCAAATTATCATGACTTATGGTCAATGCACCACACAGAAATTGAAAGGCCTGAATGTTCATTTAATGGGTATTCAATTTAGTTTCATGGTGCAGCATGCTCTTTTTCCATATTTTCCTGAAAAGCTGATGGGAATTTGTCATTGTTTGCCAGAGGATGTTTCACTTAGACAGTTAGTAATATGGAGGTGTAGACAGTATTTATCTCTCATTTTATCACACACATTTTATCACATTTATCTCTTATTTTATCACATTTATCACTCATGTTATCACACTCCTTTTATCACATTTATCACTCTTCTCTTTCATTTTATCACATTTATCACTCATTTTATCACACATTTTATCACATTTATCTCATTTTATCACATTTATCACTCATTTTATTACATTTATCTCTCATTTTATCACATTTATCTCTCATTTTATCACATTTATCATTTTATCACATTTATCATTTTATCACATTTATCTCTCATTTTATCACATTTATCACTCATTTTATCACATTTTATCACACTCATTTTATCACATTTATCTCTCTTTTTATCACATTTATCACTCATTTTATCACATTTATCTCTCTTTTTATCACATTTATCACTCATTTTATCACATTTATCTGTCATTTTATCACATTTATCACTCATTTTATACTATTTGTCACTCATTTTATCACATTTATCTCTCATTTTATCACATTTATCACTCATTGTATCACACTCATTTTATCACAAGTGTTCAAGACTTCACTATTCTAGGTCCAGCTTTTTAAGGTGACTAGTTCCCATCCTTATTACCTTTGCCATCTCCATCTCAAGAGCAGAGTCAGGTACCCATTTACAGCTGTGTAGTTGGAGCACCACTGTATTAGTTGTCTGTAGCATTTCTAACTACAGAATATTAAACAAAATGCAGCAGTTTCTTTTTGTTTTTGACCGGAGAAATATCAGTCTCATGTTCATTGAGAAGATCTGGCATATTATCTTTCCTCCACAGACGAGATAGTGTAGATGCTATTGATGAGGATGATGAAGAAACTAGCTCAATACCGAGTGATGAAGAAGGTTGGTTTTCTGTTTTACTTAGAAAATATGACAACCTATCATTTCTTTATTTTGTTCGGCTTTTGAAAATTTATTTCTTTTTTAACTTAATGAAGAAAAATATTCTGTTCATCCTATGATGGGTTATAATTATGATATACTAGCAATAACCCGTCAAACGGGACGGGTTTTTAATTATAGTGTGCTGTTTCAGTTCCCGGATGAGCATATAGAAGTACATTCTTAGAGTGTTTTTGGTTTCTTTCCATTATACAGTGTAATCAAACTGTTCATGAACACCGTCATTTGAACGCTTTTCTTTGTTGATTGTAACTATTTTCAGGAGAGTATATATAATGGAAACAATACAATTTTACAACACGGTTGCATTCCTCAGCTGTGACTAACATACACACGGCGAGAATTATGTTATTTTAGATTCAATTTAAAAGTTCTTTGATGACACCATTTTGTGTGAAAGTGCGTGGATTGTTTTGAAAGAGTGTTCCCTGATAATAAGTGGTTTTAACAAAAACTTTCAAGTTTTCATGATTTGTACATCGGGTGAAGGCTAATGCACACCAATATTTATGCACTTTTTCTTTGTCGAGCGCTACTAATTACGTGAAAGAATACAAAAAATAAACCAAAGTATTTGTTTTATATAACACCCACGCCACGCAAGTTGCGCACCGTGCGTTGCGCACTTTTTTTTTCTGGCACGAGTTACTATTTTGAGTGAGACTGACCGACGTAACATACATCGGTAATTATGTTAGTTGGGATAGTGCTATTGATGAGGATGACAAAGAAACTAGCTCAATACCGAGTGATGAAGAATGTTGGTTTTCTGTTTTACTTAGAAAATATGACAACCTATCATTTCTTTGTTTTGTTCGGCTTTTGAAAATTTATTTCTTTTTTAACTTAATGAAGAAAAATATTCCGTTCATCCTATGATGGGTTATAATTATAATGTAGTTCCTGGAGAGTTAGAGATAAAAATAATACTACTACACTCTCTTGCATGTCGTAGAAGACAACTAATGTGGCAGTTATGAAAGACTTTACTTTTTTTTTCTTTTTTTTCCATTCATTTGTTGTTGTTTTTTTTATTTTATTATTTTCATTGTTTGTTTGTTTCTTGGAAAGGGGAAGTCACACACACATACACAATTTTGGTTTTGATTTACTCTATTTGGACTGAGTGGAAGGGGGAAGAAATTACTATATTGTCTTTAATTTATTACATTATGTATCCTAATTATAACCCATCAAGGGTTTAACATGATACTTTGTTTAAAAAAAAAACAAAAAAAACAAATATGAGATTGTGAATATGCCTGACAACTTCATCATGTAAAACCATTAGCTGCAGAAAACACTACTACAAGAGCATGTGACTGCTTGGTGCAAGCTTCCTGCAAAGGGACCAGCTGTTGTGGTGGATCCATGCTCCATAAGGAGTATGAAGGAAAAGAAAGATGATATAATGTCCATAATTTTAGACAGTGGCAATGTCCCATTGCCTCTATTTGCTTCTAGCATTATTCCTCATTTTGTCTGGTTTGTCAAGTGAAGTGTTTGCGCAGCGTTTTATAATTTGCTTTCTGGTACATTAGTGTCTTTTCACTGTCAAATTTCTTTTCTCTTCCCAGTCCATGTATGTTCTAAATTTTGACCCACTTACTTTTCTTTTTTTTTTTTTTTTAAATAAAATTTTGGTGAGGCACGCCTCATTCAAGCTAGACACAGAATCCATCTGTTATATTAAGGCGCATGTCCAAATATAATAGACTGTGTGGTCTGGATTGTGCATATTATAAAACACAGCTCAGCAGAAGAGAACAAGTGGTAATCTTTAGACTCCGCACTGGCCATAACAGATTGAGATACCATCTATTCAACAAGCTAAAGATAGGAACTACCGATCAGTGTAACTGTGGCACTGATAAAATAACTGCTGAACATCTGCTTCAAAGTTGTCCAACATATGCGGAACAGAGAAAGCGCATATGGCTGACACCAGTACCATTCGTGGAAAAGCTCTATGGAGATTCAAATAGCCTCAAACTGACTACTGCTTTCTGTGAAAACATTCATGTGGACGTCTGAGAGTGTACGAAGAAGAAGGATTGTGTACAGTTGGTACATTTTATGTATGATGCGTTACCTTTTATAGCCAGTAATACTAAGTATATTCATTCTTTGATCAAAATGTTTGTGACTAACCTTCATGAGTTTCTTGCTGAGAATTCAGTTTAATTTAATTTAATTAATTCCATCTCCTTTTTCGCTCCTTTTGAGCATGAAGTCACTACTACAGCTGGCCACCTTGCAAGAATGCAGCATTGAAGCACATGTTCCTGCAACAGTGGTGTCTGAAGCAATTTGTTTTATATTATGATGTTTCAAGCCCCGTGCACAACCTGACAGTTATCACATTTTACGATGTGCCTGAGGGAGTCAGTCCTCTGGTCTTTCTTTGTCTCCTCAGACACCCCACCCCCAGGAGCTAAAGTTAAAGGTAGTGTCATAACAGATATTGCCATAGGGGAGTGAAGTGTTAGAGACTTCATCGTACTAAGTCCAGCTTTTTATATGAGGTGGGATGACCTATTCCCTTCTCACTGCATTCTCCCTCTCTTACTCAGGGAGCTACATGGGGCTAATATTTCATTTGGCATATATTTAACTTGCATAGAATACAAATTTTGACATAGTTACTCTTGCATAAAATGCATAACGCTACAGTAATGTGTATTGTACTCTTGCATAAAATGCATAACACTACAGTATTGTGTATTGTACTCTTGCATAAAATATACAGCTTTACTTTAGTCTGGCATATTAGATTCTTGCATATAGTATGCTTAGTGCTTCTTGGCTGTTTTCTTGCTTTTGAAGGTATGACACCAAGAGAGTTGTATTGTTAAACTCCTGTGGTCACATGTAGTTCTTGGGAGGTCTCTGATGAGACAAAGAAAGAACACAATTATTGCTGCCTCACTGCAGCTGGTTCACCTACAGGAAGCCTGTACCAAACATTCACATACTCCTGTCCTGCAGCAGTTATTTTACATGATGAGGTTGCCAGCTGGTTGCACAACCTTCCTTATATGAGAATCTACCTCTGGCCAGGCAAGACTGGCTACATTCCTAGAAGGACACATGTCCACAGGGAAGGGATTAACAGGAGTGAATGTTTAAGTTGAATAGAGTTATACCTAAAGACATATACACAGATGACACCTGAATATCAGCTTTATATAACATGATAAAAAGTGGTAGTATATTGTAGTTATTCACCTTTATCACAGTTGCCTATTTATATTTCGCATTTATTCTAATTATCCATTCTTGGCTGTGTTATTTTCACAGAGTCTGTGTATGGTAAGCTTACCTCTTGTATCTTCGCACAAGGTTAATCCACTGACTAATATTTATAGTTGTTGTTGTTTGTTGGTTGCAAAAGTATACCTTTCATAGTCTAAAAAGTGTAATGTTTCCCATGTTTAGTAATCTAAATTTAGTATGATTGATGGGTTCATTGTTTCTTGTTTTTTTTTTGTTTAACCTCACAAGATCACTGCCTGCTCAGAACACAAGTCATTTTATATTTTTGTGTTGGCTGTAATCTAGTACCAAATAGGTGATTCAAATCTCTTGTTTCACTTACACAATGTTTTAATCTTAGCTGATTACATGCTTCTTGCTATTTTATGAATCTATTGCACTTGATTGTCCTTTATTCAGGAACATGTAGATTGCTTTTATTGGTGCGCAGTTTTCAGGTTTGTGTCCTGCTCTGTCTGATCCCTGCCCTTTGACTAGTCCAGCTTAAGAGACCCTGCTGGTAGCTGTGCTACCACCAGCATATCTTTTGGGGTCATGGGGACACACACCACAGAAAGATGGAAATACGAGAGAGGAGCACAACGTATATATAAACACAGACATACATACATACATACATACACATAAACACAGATATCCTTAACTACCTGCAGGGTGTCCACAAACTTGTGCATCATATGAAAACAGAAATATTTATTTGTAAAGGTTTAAAATAGCCTCTGTCTGGAAATAAGTTTCTTTAAATGTAACTCCAGACCTAAGGGTCTTTTATATTTGGACATGCGCCCTAATATAACCAACTAGGTTGAACCTCGCCAAAAGTTTTACATTAAAAAAAAAAATCTTTAAATGTCATTCATCACATCTTGACTCATAAAGCTTATGTCATTTTGATTTTATTGTTTCAGATACTCAGACCTGTTACTTTCACTGAATGACTCATAATGTCTAATATCCATTGATAGTGAAATAGTAGGATACTAATCTGCAATGTTTTAAAAGTGGTGACGTGATTTTCCGAATTAAAATGAATTTGATTATTGAGTAATTACTTTATGATGCGTGATTTTTGGGACACCTTGTATAATGCTTATAATAATGTTTAATGTTAAGAAATTGTGAGTTGAAGAATAAAAGTGAGATACTGCACATAAGAAACACATTTAGCCCAGTAACATGGGTTTTGAGTTTGCCAATGTAAGTTAATTTCTTAACCTGATCTTTATCACAGAATGACTAATTACTAATAATGAAATAATAAATATTATTGTGGCATTTTTTACTTTTACTTATGTTCCATTTCCTGTTTTTTTTTTTTTTTTTTTTTTTTTTGTTGAAGATTGCAATCAAATATTATCACAAGGATTTAGAATTCTTTATTTCTTCAATCATTTAGAGCTGTGCACTTGCACAATAATATTGGTCTTAAATAATTTAATGTTGCTTCCACTGCATTTATATTACAAAATAAGGTTATAGATGACCAGCAGTGGTCACTTGTATAAGTATAATAAGCCAGTGACAGCGCTTGTCTTGATTTAAAAAAAAATAATTTTTTATTTGGACTCACAAAATGTCATCTTTGTCAATGTAGAGCACTTTTTAAGTTGTTCTGATTTGGCATTTAATGGAAGTTTTGCACAGCAAGTTTGTTGAATAAATTCAAGTGTTTCAATTTTTGTTTTTTAATGTATCTTAGGAAACAGATTACTTAAATGTATCATAGGAAACAGATTACTTAAATGCATCATAGGAAACAGAATACTTAAATGTGTCATAGGAAACAGATTACTTAAATGTGTCATAGGAAACAGATTACTTAAATGTATCATAGGAAACAGATTACTTAAATGTTTCATAGGAAGCAGATTACTAAAATGTATCATAGGAAACAGATTACCTAAATGTATCATAGGAAACAGATTACTTAAATGTTTCATAGGAAACAGATTACTTAAATGTTTCGTAGGAAGCAGATTACTTAAATGTTCTGTAGGAAACAGATTACTTAAATGTTTCTTAGGAAACAGATTACTTAAATGTTTCGTAGGAAAGAGATTACTTATTGATTGTTCACATTATGTGTGGACCATTTGTTGTTAAGACTGTCATTTCTTCATTGAAATAGCTGATGTTCAGACACACCAGATTGTGTTTCATATCCTGTAATGTGTGTTCTTTCTTCTTCTATGCCTTTTTGCACCCTTTGGAGCATAGGGCTTTATTTAGTTCATGTAGACCCTTTTGTTTTGTTAATTAGTCCAAGTGGTACATGAGGCGGGCAACCTCATTATAATAAAACAAATCCAACACTGCAGGAGCACATGAATGCTTTGGTACTGGCTTCCTGCAAGAGGGCCAGCTGCAATAGTTACTCCATGCTCTATTGGGAGTGCAAAGGAAAATGGTGATGAATGATGTGTTTAAGCACTATTTATAGATTCTTTATCATTTTTATGTTTATCTTAGTTTTCTTTCCATGTCTGCCCTATTCACAGACAGTGTTTTTCTTTACCTTTTGTAGCAGTAGTATTTGTCAAATTTTTACCATCATTTCAGCATCCTGGTGCAAACACCCTCTTATGAAAGTGTCCATTCTTGTTTATTGCTTTTGTTCATCATATTTCACCATCACACAGTAGGATTGAACTTCGAGTGGCAGAGTGATTAAAGGGCTTGCTTCTCCAGGCAAAGTTAACGGGTTTCTTCTTCTTCTTCGTACACTCTCAAACGTCCACTTGAATATTCTCAAAGAAAGCAGTAGTCAGTTTGAGGCTATTTGAATCCCTGTAAAGCTTTTCCACGAAAGGAGCTGGTGTTGGCCATATGCACTTTCTCTGTACCGTAAATAAGGGGCAACTTTGAAGCAGATGTTCAGCAGTCATTTTATCAGTACCACAGTTACACTGATTGGTAGTTCCTATCTTTAGCTTGTTGAATAGATGGTATCTCAATCTGTTGTGGCCAGTGCAGAGTCTGAAGATTACCACTTGTTCTCTTCTGTGGAGCTGGTAGTAAGCATCATTCTGTGTGTGCCCTGGATGTTCTTCATTCCAATTGTTTCTGTATCTGATTCTGATAAAACTCTTTGCCTCCTCAAAAGTTATGCTTGCATCAGGGGACAGTCAAAGGCTAAGGAAGGCAACCCGACAAAAATGCCTGTTGAAATCGGAGGTACTGGGCCACAGGCCTAACGAAACAGTACAATGTACGCTGCTCCATGGTGACGTTAACGGGTTTGAAACCTGACATCGCTGCATTCCAGTCTACCCAGCTGTAATGGGTACCTGACTCAGCTCTTGAGTTAAGGAAGTCAAAGGAACCAAGTCATCAAACCTCATAAAGCTGAGACCTAGTATACTGAATCTAACACTTCACTCCCCTACAGCAGTATCTGCAATGGGACTACTTTTATCTTTTATAGTAGGATGACCTTGACATTTGAATGGTAGTTCCCTTTTTTTGTGTGTTGAACTTGTTGTGTATGTTGTACTTGTTGTGTTTGTTGAACTTGTTGTGTATGTTGTACAGTTGTTTATTATAACTGCATGGATTTCTGCTTCTCAGTCCTGTCTTGGTTTTTTTCATTTTTGATTTACATGCTTTTGATGGTGCATCATCTGATGTGAACATCAGTTAGCAGTCTTAGTTAATTTCAGCTCTGTTGATCAGTCTAGTCTTGGCTGTTAGATACAAGTTTTCTTAATATAATGCTTGCAAAATTAGAAAAGTGGAAAATATGTGATTGTCAGACAATCTTATTTTATTTTCAAAAAAGCATAAAAAGAGGGGAGGAGGGATAATGGTTTCACTTTCATTAGATCAGCTTTTATGTGGTGATGGTAGTCACATTAGACTAAAGTGTGCGTGAAATATCACCAGCTTACCTTATATATATAATACTACTACTTACTACTTAGTCGTTCCTCTTCTACCCTGAGGTGTAGAGGTTTGCTTGAGAGGTTGTCATATTATCCTACTGGTTGTCTTCCTGCTTGCTTGGCTCTAATGTAGTCCCCCATTTTATATAATTTATGACACTTATCGGACAACTTAGAAGGACAATATTGGATAATTGCAGTGTTGTCGACATGAGTTGACTGACTCGACTTGAGTCGGATTTAGATCACCACAACGACTCGGACCTTGACTCAAGAGTTTCTTATTAGTGACTCGAGGCGAGACGTGCTTGTTTAAATGTTGTCGACTCAAGCGAATCGACTCGAACTCAGTCAGACTTAAGTCACCACCGCAACTCAATTTGAGACTCAACTCGAGAATTGTTATTAGCAATTTGACTTGCAACTTGTTTGGACAGACTTAATGACAACTCTGGATAATTGTTGCAGTTTTTGAATGTATAAACAAGTCTGCAACCTTTTATCTAAAATTCAAAAAGCTCTAAAAACCAAAAAGGTTTTGTGTGGAGCATTGGTCGTGTGCATGCCATGACCCAAACAGGTGTTAGCTGTTAGCCAGCATCGTGTATCCTACCCATGTGCTTATTCTACCATTCTAGTGCATGCACGATAAGTTAGACAAGTTGATGTAAGTGCCAGAGCACCGTAGAACTTTTGAACATAGCACATTCAGTTGTGTCTCACACTGCCACGAGCCACATATGCGTCTGCAGCTCTCAGATATTTTTGTATGTTTTTTGTTGTTGTTGTTGTAATGTTGAGTTTAATTTCATTGTGAAAAAGTCAAAAAGAGCTGCAGATACCCCTATGGGTAACAGTGAGAAAAAGAAAAGGAGGCATCTCACATTATTGATAATGTAGAATGTGAAATAATTGCATAAGCTTGATCGTGGCGTGTCTATGAGGCATGTTACTGAAAAATATGTTATGGTAATTACCACTGTGTGTGACTTAAAGACAAGTTGTTGAAGTTGTACACTGACTGTGATGATCATTAACTAATGAAAAAAAGGAAAACTGATTTTGCTTGAGGGTTGCTGTCACAGTACAGCATTGCTTGAGTGTTTCTGTCACAGTACATCGTTGTTTGAGGGTTGCTGTCACAGTACATCATTGCTCGAGGGTTGCTGTGATAGTACATCATTGATTGAGGGTTACTGTCACAGTACATCATTTGCTTGAGGGTTGCTGTCACAGTACATCATTGCTTGAGGGTTGCTGTCACAGTACATCATAATATGAGGTGCATGTAAAGTAGTGTCATTCTTAAATCCTATAAATTCTGAAGCGAGACATGAAGATCTGATATCTTATCAAATACAATGGAAATAAATATCCAAAAAAATATCTAAGTAGATATCAGGTGCAGATGCACAGATACTTTAACCAAAACTCTGTACATAATAATCAGTCGACTGTATTGAAAACTCTTGTCTGTGATAACCAATTAGCAGATCTTGCTGTAGTAATGACTAGAGTTGTAAAAACAACATGTGAGTAATAAAAAAAGTACATGTAATCCTGTACTCCAACATACTGGTACCAATATCTGGATGTAGACTTAGAACATGGCATACATACAATATAAATGAAAGGGACGATATTGATTATAAAAGAATTACTAGACAAACAACCATCAACTGGATAATTAGAAAAGAATTACTAGACAAACAACCATCAACTATGACTAGAAAAGAATTACTAGACAAACAACCATCAACTGGATAATTCGAAAAGAATTACTAGACAAACAACCATCAACTGGATAATTAGAAAAGAATTACTAGACAAACAACCATCAACTATGACTAGAAAAGAATTACTAGACAAACAACCATCAACTGGATAATTCGAAAAGAATTGCTAGACAAACAACCATCAACTATGACTAGAAAAGAATTACTAGACAAACAACCATCAACTGGATAATTCGAAAAGAATTACTGGACAAACAACCATCAACTGGATAATTAGAAAAGAATTGCTAGACAAACAACCATCAACTGGATGATTAGAAAAGAATTACTAGACAAACAACCATCAACTGGATAATTCGAAAAGAATTACTAGACAAACAACCATCAACTGGATAATTAGAAAAGAATTACTAGACAAACAACCATCAACTATGACTAGAAAAGAATTACTAGACAAACAACCATCAACTGGATAATTCGAAAAGAATTACTGGACAAACAACCATCAACTGGATAATTAGAAAAGAATTGCTAGACAAACAACCATCAACTGGATGATTAGAAAAGAATTACTAGACAAACAACCATCAACTGGATGATTAGAAAAGATTAAAGAAAAAGTAAGGCTGGCAGAGATGGCTACTTAAGACAACAAGAGATTGCAAAAATAGCACATGTACATGATAATAAGATGAAAACAGGAGAATACAACTGTTTAACATGATGAAAGGAGTACTAATATACTCGAGACACTGTGTTAACACACGAGACCAGAATCTCAAATACACAAAATGTGAACAGTTAACTAAACAGGACAATCACTAGGTCGATCACCATGTAACCTGGACTGCACCACAAAATTAACTTTGCAGCATACTTACAGAACAGTTTAGAAGAATCTTTCTCCTGACAGAAGAAAAGACAAGCCTAAACTCACCTCATGTATCCCCTTGAAACAAGCTAATACAGAAATATTGAGACACTACAGAACAAAAACGAACAAATGACAATGAAATGACTACAAGCTGGCACGGAGCAGTGTCACAGGCAGGAGAAATTGTCAAAGGAGAGAAAGAAAGAAAAATAAATGAAATTGAATGAAGTAATATTAGCTGATGATAATAACATAATGAAAAGAAGATGGTGCAGAGAAGTAAAGGAAAGGAGAAGACAAAGGTCAGTAGTCTAAAATATAAAGATAAGTGTAAATAAACTTAACACATTAACTACCGCAAGCCAGTGGGACCGGCTTTTGAAATCCTATCATTTGGACCGCGAGCTGCTCAGAGCGTCAATCTAATTTTAGTAATAAAACAAATGAAAAATGTACTGAAACACTTTCTGATCTGGTTCGAGATTTTAAGTTGCCACCGGAAAACAAATTCCCAAAGCATGGTTGTTGTAGAACACTGGAAAATTGATATTAAGTTCATATTTTTCAGCGTTTTGGGTTAGTTACCAAATCGTGTAAAGCTGTTTACCGTGGCAACTAGTGATAGAACCACGAAAAATGCGTGTACATCTCGTCTAACGGCTGAATAGGCTAGAAACTTGTTTCAACAATTGACTGATAGACCTAGCGACGAGAACAAGAGTGAAAACGGTGTGCACATTGTTTGAAATAGTGATTTTGATAGAGATGGGGCGCAAGCAGTTATAATTGTGAAAATATTACAAGTCCTTGGCCATCGGACAGCCGTTGAATAGCAACAACCTCTATTAGAGTTACAAATGGTGCTTATTGTAATAGTACATTCATTTATCTTTAAAATGACGTGTAATTCATAAAAATCTGTAAACAATTACAAAAACTACAGCTTACTTTGTGCAAACACCTGTAAGATGAAAATGGTAAAAAAAATTTATTGGGCCACAGTGTGTTTTTCAATTCGGTAGTTAATGTGTTAATTGATAGTTGACCTGATTCTGCACTTCGGATGATGATGGATGCAGCTCCTCTGTCACAAGTGAAAATAATGTCTGCAACACAGATGTCACTCACACAAAGTCACATGACATGACAAATAAATGCTCCTTGATCCTGACAAGGTTAATGCACAGTCACTGAAGTGTCAAGCACAGCAGTCATAAAATGAGATGTGACATTTCTTTGTTGTTGTTGTTGTTTTGATGAGTTGATGGGTGGAGATCGGGCACTCAACATCTGATCATTGTTGCCTCTTCTCGTTCCATCTTGGTCTACCCTGTTCAACCTGAAAGTTGGTTATAATTGGGGTATTTAGTGTCATTTTATTTACTAATTTTGTATTCAATTTAAATAACTGTTGTCTTTTGCAGTTGCTGATTTTTATTTATATTAGTATTTGTCAATTTTATTTTCTCTTTTGTATTGTTTCTAGATAACTATTGTCCTTTACACTTGGTTTTAATTTGTATTAGTATTTGTTCTTTTTGAGTTGTTGTCCCTTTTTTTTAATACCTTGTCTTTCCTTGTCCTATGAGTAGTTACTTTTTTTGTTAATGCTTTGTTAGTTCTTGCTGCTTAATTTCTATTTAGTTGGATGATTTTCCTGAAGTTCTAACCTTATATTTTTTCCTTTGTTTTATGTATATATCTTTTGTAGTGGTGTTTGATGGTATTGTATGATGGTGATATTACTAAATGTAATTGTATGAGGCCAGCTGTGAAGGCTCCTGAGATAAAATGTAGTTGAGAATTGTCAGAAGGCCTTTCTTGCTACCACTACGACCTCACACTTAATTTTTTTTTAATGAATGTGGCTACGTAAAGTGTCTAGGGTTATGATATGTAGTGTGGTGTAATAGGTTATAGATATACCCACAGATATTTAACAAGACTAATAATATTAATAAATGTTAAAATACACTGAACTAACTCACGTGTGTAAGATTTTTTGATAGAATTATATTACATTTATTTTGTTCTGGATCAATTTTTTAGGTTGACCAGAACTTAAAAGGATTTAGAGATTATGAAAAGAAATGCATGGAATATTATATCATAAATGCAATAGTGTACATATATATGTACTATACTAGTTAGTTTTATTAAAATGTTCTAGTAGTCATCTACTTGGGAGGATAGTTAATGTTTGTGCTGTTGGGGTGGCCTCATCACACCTGTCTATATTGACTACACAGTGTCCAGAAAATGGTGGGAATTTTTATGGGGTTATTAGTAACTAAACGGTGTTGGTGAATGTCCAGCAGACCAGAGGCTCACTCATCTTGTAGTTGTAGCTCTGGTGCTGAAATCTGGTGGTCCCACCTCTCCGTGCTGGCGGGCAATAATGGTGGTCTCTGTCACAAGTACTGCACAGATACACTCGAGTAAAGTCACCAACTGAATCGACACTGCTTGGTTGACAACAGAAACTCACAGCTCTGCAATCAAAGTATGGGCCATGTGTCAAAATCTATTCTCTACCCACGTCTGGACACAACACTGACACAACAACCACATCATACAGACAGGTCAGATCTCTCTGACCAAACAGCACATTTACCATGGTGGTTTTACATCAGATAGATCCTCCCAGACTATAGATTCTGAAAAATATTTATTAGTTTTCTGCCCTAAAAGAGGATAGGTAATATGTTTCATTATTCTCAACACTTGATCTGTCTTGCCTAACCCTTGCTGGAGTTTATGTACATTGTTGGTCCCTAGACCCTGACTTGGGCGGGGGGTCTAGAGCAAATCCCTACTTGTTTGTAAGGCTAGATTTCGATATGGCAGTATCAAATCACTCGAACATGAAACAATATTCAAAATATATATAAGGAAATAATTTCAATCTTACCAGATTATGAATAAATAACACAGAATTGCAGCAAAACTCAGCTGAGCTGCTGGCTATAGTATGGCGTCCCTAAACTTCTTACACTTTCTTTCATATGGAAATCACCACACTTTAAAATCTGTGTCTATCACTGAACAACTATTGAAGAATGGCCCCACTTTCGCGTCTGAGCGCTAATGATATGATTGTCTGTGGCCAATCACTGCCTAGGTTTATTTGAATTTCAAATTTCCTACCATAAAGTCATTTCAGTCATGCTTCAGTCAAGTATGGATGGTTATCTGTTAGTCTGTCCGTCTCTACTTGTGTTTCTACAAAATGTACTTGATTTTTGAACCAACCTTTCTCTCCCCTCCAAAATTTTGTCGTTAAAAGTTATTTTTAGACACAGCTACCACCCAAAAACCCTCTCCTCCATACTAAGTAAATTTGAACACCTGCGTCCCAAGGTTGTGTTTTTGTGTGCAAATCGCGACACTTTTAGATTCAATACAGTCTGTCGATGATGTGAACAACACTGTCTTTTGTCATTATCTTCAATATTATCTATCCGTCTGTAAAATTAAGAACATATTAGTTCACTGCTCAGAATAGGCCATCCGGCCAGCTAATTTTTATATTCCTAACATTAATATTAAGAAAAAAATACTTTTTAATTTTTGTAATATTCCTAACATCTGCGTTTAGCCGCTGAATTCAAATCAAGGGCTTGGTATCGCGCAAAAGCGTCCAATAAATGACTGTGGCGTAACATATCTATGGTCCCTTCTGTCGAGTTGCTTACTTTTTATGTCAACTTGGGAAACGTGACTTTTCTCCGTTTCCCCCCCAATTGCGTCTCCTTAGCCTTTCTAGTCTCACGCAATCTTTCCAGTCATATTTTTTTCCTTTTTGATCCGCCGTTCCCCTCCTGCCTAGCAAGTCAATTTTTATGGAGGATGATGACCCGCGGTCTAGGCGATCATGTACTATTCGCAGCCTACGCATTATGTTTTTATCCCCAAATGTTATCCCTGGAGGTATTTTACCGTTGTATCTCTGTCAATTTCACTACACATCTCCCCACTTGAAAACATGCCTATGGCAAGTTCCAAAACCAGCGATACACATAGGTAAAATTACTCCTCACGTCTGCCACTACTCTAATTTTGATCACAGGGGTGCCGACTGAGGAAATCTGCACCGACATTCAATTTGCCTGGGATATATTGGATACTAAACTGATAAGGTTGAAGCAACAAAGACCACCTCAGCAATCTTGCGTTTTCATGTTTAGCCTGAGACAAGAACACGAGAGGCTGATGGTCCGTCTCCACCACAAAAGTCCTACCATACAGATAGATTTGAAACTTCTTTATTGCCCAGATTAATGCTAAACATTCTTTTTCGCTTGTGGAGTATCCTTGTTCCGCCTTATTCAATTTGCGGCTTGCATAAGCGACTGGTTTAAGTTCCCCATCAGGTGAAGATGATCTTTGCAACAAAGCCCCTCCTAGTCCTACATTACTTGCATCGGTTCTTAAGACAAAGTCCTGTGTCAAATCAGGCAGTTTGAGAATAGGCTTGCTAGTGAGTTTTTCTTTTAACTCTTGGAACGCTAGTTCACATTGTGCAGTCCAAATAATTTTATCTGGAAGTCCCTTGCGAGTCAGATCAGTCAGAGGAGCACAAATAGCGTTAAAATTCTTGATGTATTTCTGATAAAATCCGCATAACGACACGAATGATCGCACGTCTTTTTTTGTTTGTGGCCTAGGTGCTCTCTGCAGTTTTTCCAAGTTCTTAGGATCAGGGGTCATATTACCCTGATATACAGTGTGTCCCAAGAATTCCAACTCTTTGCATCCAATACAACATTTTGTTGGCCTAGCAGTTAAGTTCGCCTCCCGAAGTCTATCAAACAACATCTCCAGAGCTTCAATGTGTTCTTCAAATGTCTCTGTGGCGACGAGAATATCATCCATGAAATTCGTGATACATGGGTTATTCAGGGGATCCAACAATTTGCGCATCATCCTTGAAAACACACTCGGAGCATTTTTCAGTCCGAATGGTAGCATATTGAATTCATAATGTCCATCCGAAGTGCTAAAAGCCAAATAAGGTCTCACTTCAGGCTTCACTGGGATCTGGTAATAGCCTTTACTAAGATCCACCTTTGAAAAGTATTTTGCCTTGTTCAGTCTGGCAAATAACTGTTTTGTGTCTGGTAATGGATCCACTTGTCCTTCTGTGACAGCATTCAGTTTCCTGTAATCTATGCACAGTCTGTGTTCCCCAGACGGTTTCCTCAACAAAACGACACTAGAACTAAAAGATGATTCACTGTGCGAAATAATCCCCTCCTTCAACAAATACTCTATTTCTTCCTTCAATGCCTTCTCCTTCGCGAACGGAATAGAATAGGCTCTCATACAGATTGGGTTTGAGTCTACCAGTTTCATGTCATACTGTAGCAAATTTGTATGGCCTGGTTTATCTGTTAATACATCTGTATGTTCCTCCAGAACCTGTTGAACTCTCTCCCTCTGGTTTTTAGTCAGGTGCTTACTGACTTTTACCTGTGCTGCTGTTTCACAAGGATGTAATGGGTATTCATGTGAGGTGAGTGGTTCTTTTTGCATCTGGGTTGCAATAGCCAAGGTCAATAAGGGGGTGCTTTCCTGGAGTGGTCTGTCCAGATACTTCTTTAACAGGTTTACATGATAAACTTTCTCCTTCCCCTTTTTGTCAATTTTATAGTTTGTTCTAGACACCTTCTCTAGAACCGTATATGGACCTTGCCAACCAATTTGTAATTTATTCTGGCTTCCCGGTAGTAGAAGCAGCACCTTCTCTCCGACTGCCAGTTCCCTGTCCTTTGCCTTCCTATTAAAATATGCTGCATTTTTCTTCCTGGCTTGCTTCAAATTATCATTTGCCAGTTTCCATCCAGCTTTCAAACGAGTGGTCAGTTCGTTCACATATTGATACGATGAGGTAACAGTCTCTTCCGCCTTCTCATCTGTCCAGGTCCTTAATAGAGCTTCTAATGGACCTTTTATTGGCCTCCCAAATAGCAGAGTTGCGGGAGCCATCCCGGTTGAACTATGTGGTACCTCCCGGTACGCAAACAATGCGGCGGGCAGGAATTGATCCCACAGATCCGGTTTTTCGTGTGCCAGCTTTCTCAGGATAGAAATGAGAGTCCCGTTGAACCTCTCTACCTGGCCGTTCCCTTGTGGATGGTACGGACTACAATGAAAGTGCCTGGCTTGAAATAGCTTAAAAACTTCTTCCGTTAGTTTCCCCTTGAACTGAGAACCATTATCCGTCAAGATTTGATGCGGGAATCCTAATCGGGTAAATATTGTAAGTAGTGCCTCTGCTACATGTTTTGAATCAATTGATGGCAGGGCTACCGCCTCTCCCCACATAGAACAAGTGTCCACCAGAGTAAGGATGTAACTGTTCCTCCTCTTGGTCCGAGTGAGAGGTCCTACAATATCCACTGCAACCCTCTCAAAAGGTGTTCCCACTATGGGCATTTCCCCTAGAGTTGCAGGAGCAGTCCAGTGCTTTGGAGCTACCCTTTGACATTCTGGGCAGGATTTGACATATCTTTTTATATCCTCCGTTATCCCTGGCCAGAAGTAATGACAAGCTATACGCTGTCCTGTGGCGCTGATCCCCATGTGACCACTGAAGGGAATCGCATGCCCGAGTTCCATCACTTTATCTCTATATGAAGTGGGAAGAACCAGCTGGTTGTGACCATTTGTTCCAGTTCCGGCCTTCCTGTATAAGAGTTTGTTCTTCATGAAATATTCCCCCTTGCTCGGAGGTGTGTGGCATTTGGGCAATTTTTTAACACAGGGCTTGAGTGTCCTATCCTCAGCCTGCGCCTTCCTCATCTCCTCTGGATGAGCATTTATAGGTTCACCTTCTTCCTCCTTCTTCTGTGACCTGGTCTGCACTGTCGCCATGATCACAGGTTTCTCGGGATTCCCCAAGAAGACGTATCTACACCCCAATATCAGAGGGTAGATTGGTTCATCTATCACTGCTGCTCTGATTTCTCCTTCCACATAGCGAGTTTTCACCGTTATCCTTGCGATGGGAAGTGTCATGAGTGGTATGTCCTTAGTCGCCCCTTGTATTTCCACTGTTTCTGTGGTATACTGACTTGGGTCCACTAGGCTAGACTTCACAACTGAATCATAATCCAAACCTGTATCATAAAGGCACCTTATGGTGACCCCATTACAAATAACATCCTCACAAACTGGGGGGTGATAAGGTTCCTGTTGTCCCTTAGGATTAACCTTTAATCTTTGCGTCCCCGACTTCATTGCAGCAATGTTTGAAGGTTTCCTTCTACAAAATTCGGTGTTATGGTTATCCTTCTTGCACCATTTACACCATCTTTTCCCTTGGTTCAACGGTTTTCTTTCATTGAACTTTTGGTCATTGAACTGTGAGTTTCTGTCGCGATAGTCATTTCTTGGCCGCTCAAAGTTTGTCCTACCTTTATTTCCCTGCTCTCTATTATCAAATCTATTAAATTGCTGTGGAGCTTTAAAATTGTCTATGTGCTTCTTTTTAGCACCACTTACCTCTGCCTGAGCTGCCTGATACCTCTCAGCAACATTTAAAATTTCCCCCAACTTCTCTGCACCTTGTTCCATGAGAAATTTTCTCATGTCTGGAGCCATGGACTCTCTCAATTGCTCAATCATGATCATTTCTTTAAGATCTTGGGTCTTCCCCAGAGCCGTCCATTTCTCCAAATAGGTTTCTAGTCTAGCAGAGAATTGGTGGTATGTCTCCCCAGACAACAGTTTGGCATTTCTAAATTTCTTACGATAAAATTCACCATTCTTCTCGTACCTTAATAACAAAGCCTGCTTTAACATGTCATAATTGTCTTGGTCTTCCCTGTTCATTTTGGCAAATACTTCATAAGAAGTACCTCTCAATCCCTGTGATAGCTTTAAGCTCCACCTCTCTCTCTCTAACCCATATGTAGTAGCTAATAACTCAAAACGTCCTAGGTACCCCTCTATGTCATCGTCTTTTTCAACAAAATGGTCTAAATGAAACCCCATAGCGGAGTTTGAGGCTCCCAGACTGGGCGTAGCATCTGAGGCAAAAGGGCTGGCACCATTTTCAGGAGCCTGGCCTTGTAATTCCAGCTCCCTTAGTCGTAATTCGTGCTCCCTTTGCAACCTTCTATCTTCTGCTTCCCTTTCGGCCTTTTTATCTTCTGCCTCCCTTTCGGCCTTTTTATCTTCTGCCTCCCTTTCGGCAGTCAATCTTTTTTCTTCTGCCTCCCTTTGCTGTCGTTTTTCTTCTGCCTCAATCTGCAGCCTCTTAATTTCTCTATCAGCCTCTAACCTCTTCTCTTCAGCTAACCTCCTTTCTTCCCGTTCAATATATTTATCACATTCAGCCGTTACGTATTGAATTAAAATTTGACCATCCATTCCCATCTCCTTCGCGGTGAGCACAGCAGCTGATCTAAATTTTGCCAGCTCCGCCATACTTTTTAGACAATATAATAATATACAAGCTAAATCTCTAACCAGTAAATACACTAAGTACTTCTTATGACTATAGTCTAACTAATTCTAACTAACCAGTTAACTAATTAATTATTACTGGCTGTGAAGATTCACCAACTTTTATCTGCAGGGACACTTTTAATGTTAAAGGGAATTTTACAATTTATTTCCCTACTTTGATTTCTCCCACCAGGAGATCCTAATATTACTGTTGGGCTAATTATCCCTGGACAAGACCCCAATTTATGTAGTGGTGTTTGATGGTATTGTATGATGGTGATATTACTAAATGTAATTGTATGAGGCCAGCTGTGAAGGCTCCTGAGATAAAATGTAGTTGAGAATTGTCAGAAGGCCTTTCTTGCTACCACTACGACCTCACACTTAATTTTTTTTTAATGAATGTGGCTACGTAAAGTGTCTAGGGTTATGATATGTAGTGTGGTGTAATAGGTTATAGATATACCCACAGATATTTAACAAGACTAATAATATTAATAAATGTTAAAATACACTGAACTAACTCACGTGTGTAAGATTTTTTTGATAGAATTATATTACATTTATTTTGTTCTGGATCAATTTTTTAGGTTGACCAGAACTTAAAAGGATTTAGAGATTATGAAAAGAAATGCATGGAATATTATATCATAAATGCAATAGTGTACATATATATGTACTATACTAGTTAGTTTTATTAAAATGTTCTAGTAGTCATCTACTTGGGAGGATAGTTAATGTTTGTGCTGTTGGGGTGGCCTCATCACACCTGTCTATATTGACTACACAGTGTCCAGAAAATGGTGGGAATTTTTATGGGGTTATTAGTAACTAAACGGTGTTGGTGAATGTCCAGCAGACCAGAGGCTCACTCATCTTGTAGTTGTAGCTCTGGTGCTGAAATCTGGTGGTCCCACCTCTCCGTGCTGGCGGGCAATAATGGTGGTCTCTGTCACAAGTACTGCACAGATACACTCGAGTAAAGTCACCAACTGAATCGACACTGCTTGGTTGACAACAGAAACTCACAGCTCTGCAATCAAAGTATGGGCCATGTGTCAAAATCTATTCTCTACCCACGTCTGGACACAACACTGACACAACAACCACATCATACAGACAGGTCAGATCTCTCTGACCAAACAGCACATTTACCATGGTGGTTTTACATCAGATAGATCCTCCCAGACTATAGATTCTGAAAAATATTTATTAGTTTTCTGCCCTAAAAGAGGATAGGTAATATGTTTCATTATTCTCAACACTTGATCTGTCTTGCCTAACCCTTGCTGGAGTTTATGTACATTGTTGGTCCCTAGACCCTGACTTGGGCGGGGGGTCTAGAGCAAATCCCTACTTGTTTGTAAGGCTAGATTTCGATATGGCAGTATCAAATCACTCGAACATGAAACAATATTCAAAATATATATAAGGAAATAATTTCAATCTTACCAGATTATGAATAAATAACACAGAATTGCTAGCAAAACTCAGCTGAGCTGCTGGCTATAGTATGGCGTCCCTAAACTTCTTACACTTTCTTTCATATGGAAATCACCACACTTTAAAATCTGTGTCTATCACTGAACAACTATTGAAGAATGGCCCCACTTTCGCGTCTGAGCGCTAATGATATGATTGTCTGTGGCCAATCACTGCCTAGGTTTATTTGAATTTCAAATTTCCTACCATAAAGTCATTTCAGTCATGCTTCCGTCAAGTATGGATGGTTATCTGTTAGTCTGTCCGTCTCTACTTGTGTTTCTACAAAATGTACTTGATTTTTGAACCAACCTTTCTCTCCCCTCCAAAATTTTGTCGTTAAAAGTTATTTTTAGACACAGCTACCACCCAAAAACCCTCTCCTCCATACTAAGTAAATTTGAACACCTGCGTCCCAAGGTCGTGTTTTTTGTGTGCAAATCGCGACACTTTTAGATTCAATACAGTCTGTCGATGATGTGAACAACACTGTCTTTTGTCATTATCTTCAATATTATCTATCCGTCTGTAAAATTAAGAACATATTAGTTCACTGCTCAGAATAGGCCATCCGGCCAGCTAATTTTTATATTCCTAACATTAATATTAAGAAAAAAATACTTTTTAATTTTTGTAATATTCCTAACATCTGCGTTTAGCCGCTGAATTCAAATCAAGGGCTTGGTATCGCGCAAAAGCGTCCAATAAATGACTGTGGCGTAACATATCTATGGTCCCTTCTGTCGAGTTGCTTACTTTTTATGTCAACTTAGGAAACGTGACTTTTCTCCGTTTCCCCCCCAATTGCGTCTCCTTAGCCTTTCTAGTCTCACGCAATCTTTCCAGTCATATTTTTTTCCTTTTTGATCCGCCGTTCCCCTCCTGCCTAGCAAGTCAATTTTTATGGAGGATGATGACCCGCGGTCTAGGCGATCATGTACTATTCGCAGCCTACGCATTATGTTTTTATCCCCAAATGTTATCCCTGGAGGTATTTTACCGTTGTATCTCTGTCAATTTCACTACATCTTTTAAGTATTGATTGGGCATCTCTTGGGGCATCTATACTTAAAACTTAATGAAATGATACTAGTCAAACTGTCTGAACAAAAAGAAGAAAGTGAAATAATACTAAAAAGAATGGAAAGTGAAAGGCAGGAGATTAACATAGGGAGAGAAGGGAATGTAGCATTGGATGAAAATAGGAAAGTGGTCAACCTAGAAGAAAATATCAAAGGACACGTTGAGGCACTTTTACCATACATAGTGGAAAAAGTTAGGAATAAAATGATAAGTTTAACCTTTAGCACGCTGCGGACGCAACGTTGCTACGAACGTAACCTATGTTCTCCATGCTGGAGGCGCAATGTTGCACCTTACGGATATCACCGTTTCTAGCATGAGGACTTGTGTACACGTGATTTTCAGCCCCGGATGTTAAGTTGTAATTTTATTTGCAAGAGAGTTAGCTTCCGTTTCCGATCTTAAAAAAGTGATGGGTGTATCCGCGTTTATTTTTTGTAAATTTTTTAAATCGAAATGAATCGGCATCAGACACGCAGCCATTTCGCTCTAATTTTATTGGATTCTGACGCCATGCGTTGGGGATAAGATTTTTGTCTTTATAAGCGCTGATATCGTTTCTCAGAATATGTTTGATGGCTGAGATGGAAACGAAAGTAGAATGGCATTGCCAGTATGTATAATGCTAGGGGTTAGTACTAGGAATATCGGAAAGATTTAGAATTTCGGCCGAATGTCACATCTGACGAGAGCGTTTGTTGCTTTGCTGCTGATGATGGGTGTAACGAAAAGATCGTCATTTGATTTGTATTGGTCTGTTGGTCAAATGACTTTCATTGAGATGCAAGGGATATGGACTCTTCGTGTGTTGGTTATTTAAAAAAAAATTTTTTTTAATTTTAAAATTTAAAAAAAATTATTTTTTATTATTTTAATTTTTTTTTTCGTTTTTTCATCTTTCCTTTCCTCTCTTCCTATCACATCTAACATGTACACAAACAAATTTTACATCATCAGATTCACCATTCATTTATTTATATAAATTCCAAAAATGATAGCAATTGACCAAGAAACACAAAAACTATAGACATTACAAGTCGCCCACTATAAAAACGGGGGGTTGTGAAAAAGAATGCAGCTGTAGGGCAAGTTTTCTGAAATTTTATGCAGCGTGCTAAAGGTTAAATAAGGTTTTTCTTGAGAACTTGATGGATAGTGGGTCCACAAGTACAGGAAATGCAGAATAAGAGCAATTTGATAGTTAACCAAAATAAAAGGTACACTAGATGATGTTAAAATTCAATTTAGAAAGATTTAGAATTATCCAGTGGAATTGTAGGGGTATTAAAAAAAATTTTACACCCCTACTATCAGAGACTGGAGGAAATACTGATATATATGCTCTTCAAGAGACCCATTTAAACCCAAATAATAGATATAGTTGTAAGGGCTTTAAGATACTTAGACACGATAGGAAAGAAGGTAGATGAGGAGGTGTCACAGTATTAGTTAGCGAAAAATTTAAAATCATAGACTGGGAAGTATTTAATACAACCAATATAGAAGGTATCCAGGTTACTATAGCAGCCGAACCAAACAATCTAACAATTCTAAATGTATATGCTAAAGATGGCACAATTAAAGATGAAGAAATTTAGCCATAAGCACCAGACTAGGCCCCAAAACAATCATAGTAGGCGATTTTAATTCCCATCATTGTGCTTGGGGTGGACAACATGCAGATAATGCAGGAAAATGCCTACTTGACTTCATAGAAAACAATGAACTACTAATACTAAATGATGGATCTGCAACAAGAATTAATCCACAAGCTAATAGGGCAGACTCAGCAATAGACATAAGTATAGCAACTAACAACCTAGCGAATGTAAATTGGGAAGTGTTACAAGACACAAACTCAGATCATCTGCCCATTGTAATAACCATGCATGAAAAT
Source organism: Oreohelix idahoensis (assembly GCA_024509875.1). Taxonomy (NCBI): domain Eukaryota; kingdom Metazoa; phylum Mollusca; class Gastropoda; order Stylommatophora; family Oreohelicidae; genus Oreohelix; species Oreohelix idahoensis. The sequence continues at coordinate 92,942 of JAMPIV010020806.1, read as the reverse complement.
GTCATTCCAAACCCAGAACCAGAGAAACCTACCTTCAACTATAAAAAAGCAAACTGGGAAGCTTTCCAATCAGAGCTGGAGGTGATGGAATATAAAGACATGGAATCAGATGATACTGACTTGTGGGCAGAAACACTGACCAATGAAATTCTGAAAATAGCAATAAAGTATATACCAAATAAAAATATGCCACAACACCTTAAACCAATAAATAACATTAATAAGAAAAGAGAAACTCAATGGAATAAAGAACCAGTTGCCTGGTGGAATAAAAGCTGTGCAGAAATTCATGAGAGAAGAAAAAGGGCCTTACAAAAATATAGAAATAACAGAACAGAAGAAAACTATGATAAGTATAAACTTATTAGGAATATAAATCTAACAGAATAATATTCAAAGCCAAAGAAACTAACTGGAAGGAGTTTTGTCAGTCACTTAAACCTAGCACTCAAATTAGAGAAGTATGGAAAAAGCTTAAGGCAATCAAAGGGAACAATAAGAAAACAATAATGCCAACAATCAAACTACCAAAGAGAGCAGAAACAGATAAAGAAAAAGCTAATGCCCTTGCCGAGTATTTCTATAAAGTCAGTGCAAAAAGTAGCCTTGGACAGGAAGAAAATGAGAGAAGAGAAAGACTTAGGATACAGTTTTTAAAAGAACTACCAGACCAGATAGATGAAACAAACTATTTAGATGCTGATATAACAGAGGAAGAAGTAACTAATGCAATAAAAGATAAATCTAATACTGCCTCAGGGCAAGATATACTTAGTTATTAAATCCTTAAGAAAGTACCCAAAAGAACTATAAACATAATAACTTCACTTTATAACAAAATCTGGAGCTTAGGAAAGATACCAAAAGCATGGAAAGTAGCTATGATAGTACCCATTCTAAAACCCAATAAGGAAGCCCATGATGTAAGTTCATATAGGCCTATCTCATTAACATCACAACTAGGTAAAATATTGGAAACTGTTGTGAATAAAAGAGTTAAATTCTACCTAGAAAAAAACCAGTTATATAGCCCAAACCAGTCAGGGTTTAGAGCAGACAGAAGTACAGTAGACCAGCTTGTAAGATTAGAACATGATGTAAAGCTAGGGTTCAAGAGGAAAGAGAAAACAGTGGCAGTCTTTCTAGATGTAGCTAGAGCATATGATGAATGCTGGCGAGATGGAGCTCTTTACAAAATGAAAAAGATTGGCATTACTGGTAAAACCTATAGGTATCTAGAAAACTTTTTACAGGACAGGTATTTTGCTGTTCAGGTGAATAATGATAGGTCAGAAATATATGAACAACAGAATGGGATTCCTCAAGGATCAGTAATCTCTCCTTCAATTTTCACTATAGCTGTAAATGATTTAGCAGATGAATTTAATGACATAAAGAATGCAGTATCACAATTTGCAGATGACTGTGCCATTTGGCGATCTGGAAAAAACTTGGACCATGTTTACAAAAAACTTAAAAATCAAATAGACAAAGTTTCAGAGTGGATGAAAAGTTGGGGCTTCCAAATTAATGTAAACAAAACAGTAGGTATGATTTTCAGCAAAGGAAATTTATAAAAAAATAACAAAATCAATATAACCATTAAAGGACAGAAAATATGTACCTCCTCAACAACAAGATTTCTGGGCATAACTTTAGATAAACAACTAAATTATAATAAACATATAGACAATTTGGTAGAAAGCTGTAGGGGACCCCTAAATATACTAAGGATTGTAAAAGGTAATGGATGGGGGGCCAGCAATAAAATAATGCTTATGTTCTACAAGTCCTTCATTATGACTCAGCTGCAGCTTCTAACAAAGCAAAACTGGACAGGATTCAAAATGCAGCCATGAGAACCATTACAGGTGCATTTATATCGACACCAGTAGAAGCTCTAGAAGTAGCTCTCGGCATACCTCCCCTTGGTCTAAGACGGAAAGAACTGAGATTAAATTATTGGAGTAAAGTAGCACAAGAAGTGACCCACCCAGCACATAAAGCATTTGTCAAAAACCAACCAAGTGTATGGGACGTCCCCTTAAATAAAGATAGATATCCAACAGGGTGGAGAACTATAGAAGACCTAATGCAGTTCAAAGAACTATCAAACACAATTGAAAATAGTAATAAATACAGAAGCAAAATACCACCATGGGAACTAAAAACACCAATCATAGACTACTCACTTACTGAAAAGATCAAACAAAACATAGAAGATAAGGAAGCCAAAATGATAAGTAGAAAGTTCATAGAGCAACTAACTAAACAAAGTCTGGCCGTCTACACTGATGGATCCAGCACACATAGGTATAGCTGGCAACGAGTTGGCAGACCAGAATGCCAAGAAGGGAAGAACAAGTAAAAACAATATAAAAGCAGGACTGGGAAGGTCAGAGATCAAGAGCCAAGTGAAGGAAACTATAAACGAGGAATGGAAGACAACATGGAAGGAAAGTAGAAAAGGCAGACACGCGTTCAAACTGCTGAAAGAACCAACGAGGACATGCCAGGTCAGAGAAGAATTAAAGATACCATCAAACAAAGAACTGTGGCGTCTCCGACTCGGCGCAGCATACTTCATGGTAGAAGAACCACACTGCCAAGAATGTCAGGAAGAGAATGACATAGACCACTACCTGATCCACTGTAAAAAGTATGAACAACAAAGACTTGAATTAAAAACTTACTATAGAAATCACAATATAGACTTGACATTTCTTTCCTACACAAGCACCCATTTATAAATGTCTGTATTAGTTGTTTACCATTTTCTTATTAATTAAATATATAAGTATTTAATTTAATGACTGTCATATTCAGTAAAAATCTCTAATTTATTGACTTATATGTCACATTTGTCATAATCAGCATAAATCTGTTATTTACTGACTTATATGTCATATTTGTCATAATCAGTATAAATTTGTAATTTATTGACTTAATGTCACACTTGCCATCTCTAATCACATATATATTACTTTATGTGTGTTTTCTCACTAAATGAATACACAGAACCAGATGTAACTGAAGCAATAGCAGTGTTTGATTTTGAAGCCCGCTCAACTCGTGAGCTGTCATTTAAACGGGGAGACACCTTGGTGCTGTACAGCCAGGTATCGCAAGACTGGTGGGAGGGTTGTTTCCGTGGCAAGGAGGGACTGATTCCAGACAAGTACATCAGCGTCAAGCATATGTAAGTGAATTTATCTTAATTTGCTTCATCACTAGGTTGTTCAGGTAGGAATGTAACGTCAGAATTTGTGTCCTCTGTATTATTTTTTTTAGTAAGAATATTTATTATATTTGTTGATCATTATGAGCTGAAAGGAATGGTAGTCTCAGTTCCTTATATTTGACATGTTAGGGATGTAGGTTTGCATATATTTGATGTGTGGCTACTCAGCTTCTCTCCAGATGCAAAGAGATGTCAACTGTAGCTCACAGCTTTACATTGGGATCATCATTCCTCATAAGATCATCATAAGATCATCATTCCTCATAACTGGCATCATTCCTCATAAAATCATCATTCCTCAAAGCTGGCATCATTCCCTATGACTAATTATTCCTGTTGACTTGGATAATTCCTTAGGAGTGGAATCATTTGTCATGACTGGGACCTTCATTGTATCTTGTGATACGCTTTGAATGCTTTAAAGTAATGAGACATTGTTTGATAATTACAGTAACTTTAACTGACCTCAGATATAAAGACATTCTATATGGATCAGTCAGCAAAAAATTTCCCAATATGTTACAAAATGGTTATATTCTTAAATTGATTTTTGGCCCATACAGAAGTAGGCTCGCCTTTGTGATGTGAGAATAATTTGACTGGTTGTTTCAGGTGACGTGACATTTATACAATCTTTGTTTTTAAAAAAGGTACTTTGAGACTCTCGAAATAGAAAAAATATTGGTTAAAAAAAACTGGAGAATAAGAATAAAATGCATTTTTTTGTAAACTTTTAGATTTAAAAAAAAACCATACAAAAAGCTTTACAGGTTGTCAGGTGTACTTTTGTGGTAACCTTGTATAATTTAACCATAATATATCTAATATTTTATTCCTGTCATACTTTTAAAGATACCTTCTATCTTGAAGCTATCTAATATTTTATTGTGCAGGATATCTGAGACTTTGACCCAGCCTCATGAATTGGGTACCAGAGCAACTCTGGGAAGGTTAAGGCGGCTGGCATGATGCTTACCACATCACCTGTAGTGTGCAGATGGTCAAGAAAATATGGGCCTAACACAATATTCCCAATATGCTTCAATGGGCATGTAATGGGATCCTTTACAATTTTTACCTTTTATATCTGAGACTATCAAGCCTTTTTTTCTTTCTACAGTGAAGATGGCAAAAGTCACCAGAGTCATGAAGAGGACAAGAACCTCATGATTTCAAGCATGACCTTACCTATCCATTATTAGAGCAAGCCAAAAAGAAAGAAATGGAGAAGAAAATGATGATAGCAAAATCATCCCCACCAGTCTCACCATCAACAGCCATGTTGAAGTCTGCCATTCTGTCCACATCCTCGATATCAAACTCACAAATTTCCATCACAGAATCTGTTCAGGTAGACAGAGACACAGATCCAAGCATGAGCCTGGAGCGTAGAGGAAGCACAAATGCATATGATATTGTCAACAGTCTATCTAATGTTGTGTCTCCAGACACAACCTCTGAAGATTTCAGTGTGGACATAGACTCTGCACTGGAGGAGGTCATGGCTGGGCTGAAGTCTCTAGAAATGCAGCAGAAACAGGACAAGAGGATGTCTCTCCCAGCTGTCAAGGTGAAACAAACTCCCAAACACACTCCAGATTTGGTCTTAGATCTTCCTGATGGAGATATTAGCAGCTCCTGCACAGACTCTTTAGAACAGAACAGCCCGACAATTAGTGCTGCTGAAAACTTTGCCAAATCCAACCAGGGGACGTTGAAGAAAGCAAGTGCTCCACATATTGGACGTCAAGACCCCACTTGTAGGTTGAGTATATCTTCAGAACCAGGGGACCTGACACACTGTGTCGAACCAATGGAGAAAGGAATCGGCATGATCTCTTCTCAGACTCCCCTCTCCACATTCTCTCTCAGGAGAGCCCACAGTGTCGTGTCAAACAAAGATCGTGCTGTAGACTTCCATTGCCGAACTCAGCCTTCCTCAGCCTCATCCTCACCAATCTCAACATCTACTCCTATCAGCTCCCCAGCCCTCCCTACATTCGCTTCCACCCCCAGCGTGACTCAGTCTTCCTCTGTACAGTCCCCCAGTCCTCCCATAACTTCTGGGCCCCCTCCAGTTGCTCAAAAGCCCAAGCCACCCATGAAAGTGAAGCCCCCAGTAATGAAAAAGCCCGCATCCAGGCCTGATATCTCCCACTCTCCACCTCTACAACCTCCTCAGTAATCATGAAAAAAGTATTAGTACTCAAGGGCTTCGTCCATTGTTAATTTGGTTTGGGTTTCATCCATTGTTAATTTGGTTTGGGAACCACAAGAAGCTTTTGTACCAAAACACTGAAATTAATCAGAGTATCAGCTTTTGTACCAAAACACTGAAATTAATCAGAGTATCAGCTTAATAAAAACTATCATCATCCCTGTTACCCTTCTGCTCCCCACGAAGAATGGGTCTAATAAAACTGTACCCCAGAGTAAATGTTCAAGAGACCCTGTAAAGGGCATTAAATATTCAAATAAAATAAGGTTTCAGTCAATTTAAAGTTGATTCTGGTTGAAATAAAAAACAGTGACACGTGTGTTCAGTGTCATCCAAATAAGTTGAATACAGTTGAATGTCTATTCGATCCAACATTACAAAATAATTTAGAGATGTGGTAGTAAGGGGAAATTAGGATTCCCTTTTTACTTATCCCTTTTTACTGCATCTATAAAATCTTTTTACGACCATATTGAACACACATTCAACTGTTCTTCATTTCAACTATTGATTACTTGTATAAACTGTCAGTCAGTTCATACTTGCTTTCAGCATTTCAAAATTAACTACATGCACAAGATTTCAGCCAGTTAAAAGTTAATATTTACACAAATTTTCAGTTAGTTCAAAACTGAATACTTTAAAAGCTTTTGGCTAAGTTAAAGAATTAAATACAGATTAAATTTTGTTAAATCCTTAATAGTCTCACATCTTCAAATGTCATTTTCTCAATGTTTAATCAGTTAACATCATCTCAAGTGTGTCGCTGTTGTTGTTTTGGTGCATGCTATGGCTTCCTTGTATACACAGTTCCAGTCTGCCATTTCAGGTTATCAGTATTTGCCAGTTTTCTTTTTTTTTCTTACATCTTTTTAATGGCACACACTCATTGTAAATCACATTTACCAGAATGCTAAACGTCAGGAATTTTTTATTTTTTGAATACTGGAAGAAATGTGTTATCTGAATTGTTAAGTCTAACTTGGAGCAGTCTCAAATGGTGTCTCCTTGAAATGTTTTGTAAAAAGAAACAAAATTGATCTGACACTTTGATATTAGTTGTGTGGAAATGGTGTGCAAATGTGAGTGAGTGTGTGTGTTTTGGAGATATGGATGATTGTAGCGTTTAAAAGGATGAAGAAAGAAATTTAAAAAAAAAAATGAATTTCACAAAATAATATGGAAAATAATTTCACAAATGAGTGCTTGTGTAGAATAGAATGATTGAAATGATATGACAAGATCACCAATACGGATCTGGTGACAAGAATGAGTGGAACAAGAGATGAGAAGAAGACTGGTAATGGATAGGACACACATTGAGGAAACCTATTGACAGTATTACAAGACAGTCCTTGCTGTAGAATCCCCTAGGTCAGAAGTAGAGGGAGACTGAAGAACACATGGAGAAAAGGAGACTGAAGAACACATGGAGAAGAGGAGACTGAAGAACACATGGAGAAGAGGAGACTGAAGAACACATGGAGAAGAGGAGACTGAAGAACACATGGAGAAGAGGAGACTGAAGAACACATGGAGAAGAGGACGGAAGTGAAAGGGATGGGGAAGACTTGTAATGACCTTGAGCTGATGACACAGGACAAGGTGAGTTGGCAGGTGTTTGTTGATGGCTTATGCTCCTTGGGGAGCTAAAAGGTAACAAGTGAATGTTGAAAAGATATCTAAGGTGACAGAAAGTATTGAAGGACATCTAAATCTTAGTAAAACAGCTGAATGTGTGGTACTGTGTTCTAAAGTGAAATATGAAGGTTTATTGTACTTTGTTTCCTGGACTTGACAATCAGTAAAGGTGGGCTTAGCTACATTAACAATTTTTAAAGCCATACATTAGCCATATTTAAAGTAGGGCTTTGCCAAATTATTCATGTTTAAGGTGGGCTTTAATCGCATTAACCATATTTATAGTAAGCTTGAGCATCCAGTTGCTCTAAGTAGTTAGAGTGCTTGCCTCTCGTGGAAAAATTACCGGGTTCTGGGATTAAAACCTGGTAGCAACATGCTCCAGTCTTCTTCTTCTTCCATCCTAGCCACTGACCGACAAAGCAGTCCGTGGCCAATATGCCTAGTGGCATCTTAGGGCAACAAGAAATTAATTGTTGTTCCGTTACGCCTAGCGGCGTTTATTGGTACAACAAAAATTAATTGTTGTTTCCGTAATCAGAGTGGCTGGCAAGCGGGTGATCAGCCCACTGTGATGCTCCAGTCTACTCAGCTGCAAATGGGTACCTGACTCATGCTCTTGAGTTAGGGAAGGTGCAGGCAGTGAGGAAGGGAACAGTATAATGCTGGACCTAGTATAGTGAAGTCACTAACACTTCACTCCCCTTTGGCAGTATCTTCTATGGGACTACCTTTACCCTCTATTATGAAATAGTAAACATGTTGACTTTAGGGCTTGAGCGTCGAGTGGCAAAGTGGTTAAAGCACTTCCTTCTTGAAGCAAAGTTACCAAGATTCTTAACTTGGTAGCATCATGCTCCAGTTTACCCAGCTGTAAATGGGTGCCTCATTCTACTTCTGAATTTGGGAAAGGTGCAGGCAGCGAGGAAGGGAACTGGTCTCACCACCTCCTGAAAGCTGTATATTGAAGTCTGTAACATTTTACTCTCCTATGTTAGTACCTACTACGGGACAACCTTTTCCTTTACATTAGGGCCTAGCTACATTAACCATTTGTAAAGTTTGATTTTAACAATAATAACCATGTTTATAAATGGGATTTAGCTACCTTACTCATGTTTACAGTAGTATTTAAATGCATTAACTCTTAGTATACGAGCTGCCTTTCATGACTACCATTACAGATTTTGCAATAAATAATTTATTTATAAAGATAACATAAGTGTTATATATCAAAATGTGAAGAAATGAAACCCCTACATCATGCACGTAACTAAATTGATCAGTGGTTTGAAACATGCATTCAGCTATAAATTTTTGCTATTGACGGGGATCGATCATCGGCCTCTCTAGAAGGCCGCTCGTATACTAAGAGTTAAACATGTTTAAAGTAGCATTTCGCTAGATTAACCACAGTTGAAGTAAGGCTTAGCTGCAGTAACCATTTTTATGGCAAGGCTTAGCCACACAAACCATGCTTGAAGTAGGATTTTGCTACATTAGAAATGTTTAAGACTGGTATTTTTTCCCCAGTCATTATTCATATTCACAATACTGAATATTTACTTTTTATTCAGTATGTTTTTAATGTCCTAATGTTTATCTTGGCTGCTTTTTGTTTATGTTTAAGAATGTGACGGTGAACCAATCAACACTTGTCCAGGTACTAGTTTGTTTTTTTTTTTTCCAAATGATAGTTTTTGTCAGGGTTGTGGGTTGGAAGAGAATTTTTTTGACTCGAACTCTGGTAATTTAATATATACGGCTCCAACTCCGACAAGAAGGGGTTTCAAAAAAAGAACCCCGATTTCCTGATAAATACCCTATATTATTTTTTTCCAGCATTTGGGACTTTTAAAATTATGAGAGGAGTCAGGGAGTTTTTATCTGATCCCAGCTCCGACTTTGCAAAGTAACTGACACCACGACTTTGACTCTTGACTCCAACTCTGACTACACAACCCTGGTTTTTGTAACTACAACCTGGTTTAAATAGAAAACTAAACAGAAAAGCAACAGAAGTTATAGGCTTACCAGACACTTGAACCCAGGACCATCCAAACGACAGCACCAACTCGCTACGGAAGTGAATTGTTACTATCCACCATGCCAGCTAGGCACCACAAAAATATTGCTTCATGGACAGGGGTCATTAGCACAACCTCCGCATGTAATTCCGGATACTTTCTGACAGAACTTGCCACTTGGCAGTTTAACACATCTATGGTAAAATAGAGTATATCTACCCATAATACTTGTGTGCAAGATGCTTGCATCATTTCTTCAGCTCCCTAAGGATCTAAGCCTTCAACAGGTTCATGCCAAGCCTTTCTCTACTGTGCCATTCAAGGTCTTCTTTAATCCCTTTCATGTCTGTCTCCAGTTCTCTTCTCTGTGTTTTTTTGGTCTCCCTTTACCTGCATTACCATGGGGGTTCTAGAGCAAGTACTGCATTCTGATACTATCAACAGGTTTCCTCGCTGTTATGTCCTATCCATTGTCAGCATCAACTTCTTCTAATCTCTTTTTTCCCCACTATCATCTGTCTGGTTCTTGTCATCAGTTCCATATTGTCATACCTGTCATTTCTTCTATGCAAGCACTCATTTATGAAAGTTGTAGCTGTTTGGCTGTCTTTATTATTTTCCATGTTTCAGAACCATACATTGACTTGACATCGGAGTTGAAGATTGTGATTTTTATGTTGGACTTGATTTCTGCAGATTTCCATTATCTCCCAGTGCAATGAAAGTTCCTATAGCCTTTTTTATTCTTATCTTGATATCACTGCTTGCCCCTTCCAGTGTTGTCTGTCTTGTTGCCAAGATGTATGTTGTCTGTCTTGTTGCCAAGATGTATGTTGTCTGTCTTGTTGCCAAGATGTATGTTGTCTGTCTTGTTGCCAAGATGTATGTTGTCTGTCTTGTTGCCAAGATGTATGGTGTCTGTCTTGTTGCCAAGATGTATGGTGTCTGTCTTGTTGCCAAGATGTTGTTGTCTGTCTTGTTGCCAAGATGTGTGTTGTCTGTCTTGTTGCCAAGATGTATGTTGTCTGTCTTGTTGCCAAGATGTATGTATGAGTCCACATCTTGTAGGGAGCAAGATGCTTTACTTTTAACTTTTTAAAAACATTTTTCAATAGTTCTTATAGGAATAATTTTTAAAATACATTTTAAAATAGTTTGTATAGCAACTGAACACACTTTGTCCGCTGAGACCTCCATGCATACAGAATTTGTTGTCTGCATATGTGCGGCACCTGATTATTAAAGAGGCCTGAAAGGGAAGCAAAGAATATTAGCACTCTAACCTACCATGCATGTCATAAGAAACAATTAAGAAGGGTTGGTCTTGGGACAGGGCTACCCTATCCTGTAGAAACTTTAAACCACAAAAAGTTCAACAAACAGTTTGGATAAGTTCATCAAAAGAAAATAAAACTCAGCCATCCAGGATGGGGAAGACATAGAAAGACCTTGAGCTGATGGCATGTGACATGAGGGTTGGGCTTACATTTGTTGAAGGCCTATGCCCCTTGTGGAGCTGAAGGGTAATGGATATTTGTGTGTGTGTGTGTTTATTTTTTAAACTATTTTTTTTAACATTTTACTCCCGAGCTAGGTAGCTTCATATTGTATAGTTTGTCATTTAATCCCATACCAATAATTATAATCATTCATCACTACGTACATTTTTTAAAATTAGTTCTTGCCCTGTATCAGGGGTTGGCAATTAGTTGATCCCGATCTACCGTTAGATCCCAGTGGAAAATGTGGTAGATCTTTAAGCGACTGCGGGAGAAAAAAACTTTTTAAACTAAGCAAATTTGGGACTAGACCTCTCTTGCCGGCATTTAAAATAGTAGTGTCCCCAGGGATCAAAGGTACTTTTTCCACACTCCCAATAAAAACTCTGCAGCTGACTACTAAAATATATTCGTAAACTGCATGAGATAGGAACGCGATCTTTTCTTTGGAAGGTTCATAATCCCTCCTTCCCCTGCAGGCTTAAAACTACACACACACACATACACACACATATATAGTAGATCTTTAGAAGCCTCAGTATTACTAAAGTGCATCCCAAAAGCTCCTGGGTTGCTGACCCCTGACCTGTGTAGTTCCCGGAGCTCTGAGAGGAGACAAAGAAAGAATAGAGCCACTGCTTACTTTGTCATTTCTTAAGAGGCAATTAAAATGAGGTTGGCAACCTCACCAAAAACAAAACAGATTGCTACAGACACCACCGCGGTAGAGTAGTGGTTAGTGGACTGGCTTCCTAGCTCAGCGGTCCATGGTTCGATCCCCAGTTGAGGTGGGATTTTTTAGACCGCAAACGGCTCCGGGGTCAACCCAGCCACTTGAATTCGGTATCAGGACAACTCTGGGAATGTTAAGGCCGCCGGTGTGATGCTGACCACATCACCCCTAGTGTGCCGATGGTCAAGGAAATATGGGCCTAACACCATATTCCCAATATGCCTCAATGGGCGTGTAACGGGATCCTTTACATTTTTACGGACACCACTGTTGCACGAGTGCATGAATGCTATAACGCAGGCTTCCTGCTGCAGTGGTAGCAACATAATCCATAAACATCAAAAAGGGAACAGTAAGTTTTTTTTTCTCTCTACTATGGGGAAACTTTATCCTGATCTCTTATTTTCACAGATTTAAATAAATGAATATTTATGTACAATAAATGTAATTAATAAATTGTAATATAGACATTTTGAAAGAGGGAATAAAATTTAATTATTATACAGGTATTAGAGAAATTGTGGATATAATGTCATTTAGTATACTAAAGAAGTGGGTGTATTCTTGTATTGATATACAGAATATAATGAAACTGGGGATATAAGAATATAATGAAACTGGGGATATAAGAAAATAATGAAACTGATATAAGCTTGTTTACAGTTAATATTGATATCAGAAAATATATATATTTTTAATTGTATAGAAAAGCTGAAATTAAGAATATGATTTGTGACGCATTCATGCAAAACAATTTTTTAATTAGAAGGCATAATTTATTTGCCGTGCCCAACTTCTTCAGAGGAAGAAGAGAGTATAAACAAATAATCAGTGTTATTTGGAAAGCACAATATTCATACATTATCATTACATTTAAGTAGTGGTCGAAAGATCACATATTTGTCACATTAAGTAATGTATGAAAGATAACATGTTTGTAACATTCAGTAATGTATGAAAAATTACATATTTGTCACATTAAGTAATGTATGAAAGACATTATTGTCACATTCAGTAAATTTAAAAAAAAAAAATCACATATTTGTCACATTTAGTAGTGCATGAAAGATCCCATATTTGTCATATTGATTATGAATAAGAGATCACATTGTCACATTCCTGAGTTTGGCAATGCTTTGATTAACTTTACTTGTATTGCAAAGACACAAGATTCTGTATTATCATTATATTACAACATACATCCTGCACACCTTCCATTACTGTTGAGTCACTGAGATCTTTGTCTTAGCCTTGCAGTTCCCTGTGGATCATGGGCCCGAAACCAGATCTTTCCATGTCATCTTATTTTATTTCTGTTCATCATGTATGTTAGTGTTGTCCTCTGTTTCTTCTATGCTGAGGGTTCCAAAATGTTGACTCTTTGTAATTCCAACAGGTTGACTTTTCAGTGTTTATCTTTCCTAACTCCAGCCCTTTTGTTCCACAGGTATTTGTCTGGTTCTTATTTTATTTTCTGAATGATATCTTGTCAAACTGTTTTTAGTCTTTCTTTTAAACACAAGCGACCATTTCTGAAGGGCTGCAGCTTCACTGTTATTGTTATTGACCATGTTTCAAAGCAGTACACTGGGACTGGCTTGACATTTAAAGTTGAAAGTTTGTTTTTCTTTAGGAGATGTGACCTCTTTCAGTGTCCATGTAACAGACAGAAGGAAGAAACAGTAGAACACCACCTCCTGGAATGCCTGGCACTAGCAGATCTGCGGTAGCAATTGCTACCACCAAACTTCTCCATCACGAACACTCTGTATGATACAATGCAATTGAAAAAGACATGTACCTTTCACTACCGGCACAAGGAAAAAAGAGTGAAACCCTAGGGGCTCGGGAAAAGTCGAAAAGTCTTTCATTGTCCATATATTTCCCATTGTATTGACAGAGGAAAGATCCTGTTGCCTTCCTGATTGTTATCTTGATATCTACCGTTACTTAGCTTTGCTTATTCATGCATTCATTCATTCATTACGCTTCAGCTCCCCAAGGAGCATAGGCTTTCACATAATCATACCAAGTACTCTTGTCCAGTGTCTTCCGCTCAAGGTCCTGCCATATCTTCTTTATTCCATTCATTCTCGTCTTCAATTTTCTTTTCCATGTATTTTTCAGACTTCTTATGTTGTTCTCCATGTTTCAGAACCATACAATAGAACTGACTTGACATTTGGATTGAAGATATGGTTTTTGTGTTGGACTTTATTTATTTTGGTTTCAAATATGTCCAGATGCATTGACAGTTCCTCTGGCCTGTTGTATTCTTATTTAGACATCACTGTCTGTTCCTCAAATGCTGTCTATATTGCTGCCAAGATGTGTGTGATTCTACATCTTGTAGGAGTGTTTTTTCAAATGCAAATTTGCTTATTTTTCTCCCAATATATGTGTGTGCATTATTATCATGAAGAGTGCTTCTGCAACTGCAGTTCATCATTTTTAGCATTTATTCTCATGATATTTGTGTTTTCTTTGTGGATTAAAAAAACCTGTTTGATGTGACATCTGCTTCAATAAGTTTTGTGCATTTGGCAGTGATTAAATGTTTTTTTGTTGTTGGGAAAAACTCGACAAGTAATTTGTCACAGAAACAGCATTAACTAGAAATACTACAAGTCATTCAGTATTTTCAGTGTTAACTACAGGGTGTTCCACGAAAAAGCGGCCCCATTCAGAAAGTGAAAGTAGCCAGATTTTTCAGCATTTTTCAATGTTTACAAATATGTCGGTTATAAAAGGTTCTAAGTAGTACTAGATTGACCTAAATTATTCTCCGTGATTGGACCGTGAGTATTTGAAAATCATCGTGTGTGTTTAAATAAACTATCTATCACAATGCCGTTTTCACTGCAAGAAAGGATAGCTATTGTTGAGAATTATATCCGTACGGGATCATTCCAAAAAAATCTGACATTTTTGCATCAACGTTTTCTGGTTCTAAAATTCCCGCAAAGAGTTACATACAGAAGTTGATCTCAAAATGGCGTACAACAGGGTCGGTCGTTAATGCCAAAAAAATGTAGAGTGCCAACTGTTAGGACGGCACATTTCTACAACGCTAGGACTACTTGGCCATTCACACTACTTCCGACACAATACGTCAGCATTCCATGACGTCACGGGCCGCTTTTTCGTGGAACACCCTGTAGAACAAGAGGAAATAATTATTTGACTCTTAACAAAGGGAAATGATTATTCATGTTATTTGTTTATTTCCTGTATCTGAGCTTGTTATTGTCAATTTTTAGTAGATCATTTCCGATAAGTTTGTCTGACATGGTAACAAGTTTTATTCCTGTGCATAGCTCTTTTCTTCCATAATGAATATGTTTATATTGTTGATATTAGTTGATACTAATAGTCTAATTTGCAGTGCTGCGGGTTTTGGATGAAACCTACTTGCGAGCTAGCTGTTGTTACAGAAGTGCTACTAGCATTGCATGTGGTATGTTTATGTGATATTGTGTTAAAACATGATTCAAAGACTTGCCTTAATACAGGATATGACACTACTCATTTTGATATCTAATTTGGTGATATTACCAAAGAAGCATTCATTTATTGTGTCTGTGCGTACAATATTGGAGTAAACATGCTTGTATGGGAATAAAGTGTGAACCTATTTTTAAAGAACATTTGAGGGGTGAAAATACCGAGGGTGGGGCACATCACACAGATTTAACTCTTTCAGTCCCAAGCAAAAAAGTGGGTTTGGCCCAAGCAAAAATGACCACCCCAGTGTGTTTTAAAATAAATATCTCAAAACAGAAACACGTTCACTCTTAAACACGTGCGGTATTTAAAAGAATGTACTTGCAGTCGGAAATGACGTTTTGGATGGTTTGTGGGTAGATATAATTAGAAACAGTCTCAAACAGAGGCACATATACTAAACGCTTTATAAAGTCGATTGGGCCAAGCGCGTCTAACCCCTGAGGATATATAAAGTCGATTGGGACTTAAAGAGTTAAAGAGTGGTTGAAATGTCACGTCATTTTTTAAAATTGTGATTTTTTTGTACTCCTATCCAAATAATTTACATGAAGCAAGTGTCAATATAATAACTATTAAAAAGGTCAAGGATCCCGTTACACGCCCAGTGAGGAATATTGGGAATATGGTGTTAGGCCTATATTTTCTTGACCATCGGGCACACTATAGGTGATGTGATCAGCATGACGTTGGACACCTTAACCTTCCCAGAGTTGTTCTGGTACCCAGTTTATGAGGCTGGGTCGACCCCCGGAGCCGTTTGCGGACTAAAAGAATCTCACCTCAACTAGGGATCGAACCATAGACCACTGAGCTAGGAAGCCAGTGCACTAACCACTGTGTTTCCGTGGCTACATAATGACTATTAACTGCCATTTAATTACATAAAATGCTGTGTCACATTAATGTTATAATTTAGTGTCTGTTCCATACCATGATTTCATAGCATACAGTAATTTGTGTTATCCCTTGTGACGTCATTTCATTGGCAGTTTTATATTTTATTTTATTTTTGTGTTTAGGAATAAAAGAAATAAAACCTTTTGTCGAATGGCAGTTATTGCTCCTTGTTTTGGCATATGTTTCATGTATATGTAATGGATACAAATGAAGATGAAAAAAATTTAAACATAGAGATGTGTCATTTTTTTGTTACCTTGGGGACAAAGGCAGTACTAAGTATTTAACTAGATCTGGATCAACGGTGGGGTTAATGAAAGTACATCATGTTGTCCTTACAGGGACAAGGGACAAAGACATTGTCTTATGTTACAATCACAAGGTCTTCATCAGGGACAAACAAATGAAAACAGAAGAAAAAAGGAAAGAAAATGAGAACTAAGCTAGATGCATAAAAAAAAAACATGAAAAGGGTATGAGCCATAAATGGAAAATTACAGTATTGCTTTCATAAATCTCAGTGTTGCCACTCTTGAAAATTTCAGTGAGAAATGAGGCCGAAACACAGTGAAAAACTAGGAAGGATATTTTTAAAAAACAATATTAAAAAGAAGGAGCAGCCAGGGGGAAAAGTAGTAGTAGAAATCAAAAGATAAATAACAATTAACTAGAAAGAAATGAATGAATATGAACAGAAAGATATTTGAATAATAGTAATGTTATGAGTAATAATGAAATATGTGGGGAAAAAAGGAAGAGTAATATCCATCTGCATTTATTTATACAGGGTTATTGAAAAGACATTCCCTATTTTTAAATTCTTATATTCTCACTTGTATCTATTGTATATATAAAAAACAAATTTCAGGACACGAAGCAATAAGTGTTGTTTAACTAATTACATTTTATTTTATTTTTTTTTAATTTGGAAACAAAATAAAGATGAAATAAAATTGCCAATAAATATACAACAGAAATAGAAAAATGTTTCTTGCTATGAAATCATGTGTTGAACAGCGTGTTAAGCTATATATGTAATACAATTGTTTTCAGTTCACTTTATTTAGACATTTGTTTCATGTACATTAATTGGATAACAGTAAAGACATAACAATTTTAAAAATAGAAAGTGATATTTCAATCAACCTGAATGACAAGCTTGACTGATCACAGTAGAATAATCTGCTTGGGGTGTGTTTTAGTTCAAGGACAAATTTTAGCATAATATCACTGAGATTTTGTGTTACTTTTTCCTTTAACTATTCATGTTGGCAGAATCATTTATCATGTCACTGATTGCTATTAACTATTCACATGTCAATGTATTTGCCCAAAACAAGAGTTTTGTTTTTTCATATAATATGTAGAAAGTATATGCTTCTTGGTAGAATGTCTGTTAGAGTCATCTGTGACAGGTCATGCAAGCTGCTAAGTAAAGGTGGAGTATACCTAACTCCCTGTGGCAAAATAAAGGAAAAGATAATTTTTTGTGATAAGTATAGATTTTATATTTTCAATATTCAGTACATCAATTTTATTTTCAAGTTTCTGTTATTTGCCTAAACTGGACTTGCTGTCATACATATGTATAATTTCATGTAAATTAGAATTGTTGTCCGAGGCAGATTATAATACATTCATTTATGTTATAACTTTGACTCTACAGATAAGGCAATATTATATGACAAGTGTTGTCTGGTTTGAAAAAATAGGCAAGAGAGAAAAGTTCACATTCTTGATTTGTTTTGAAAAATCAGGGACAGAGAAAAAATGTTTTAATTTACCTTGGTACAGTCCAATAAAGTGTGTAGGGAATCCTTCCATCAACAACTGCAATGGAAAAAAAAATGAACACAAATGCACACTTTTCTTGTTTCCTTCTGAAATTTATTTCATAAATTCTGCACTAGTTTTTTTCATGTCTTCAATTTTTATTGTGTATGTTGCTGCTTGTACAGATTTTTAAATTCTTTTTTTAACTTTTATAAACACTTCCCTTTAATTGTTTTAGTTTATTTCCTGTTCTCATTCCTATAGAAATCTCGGTTTTTTAGTTTTTTTTATTACAGTGTGTGTAAACATATGAAGAATAATGAATGGTAACTACAAGAAAAATAAATTGATATTATACAATATTTCTTGAAGATGGATCATATTATGATGATCACATATATCATATGTACGTTAGTTCACGAACTTCATGCTGAGTATGAGAATTGTAACAGATTAAAGAATCCTTTTGCTTTACCTATATGTTGTGTTTCTTTGTTAATGCTTCAAAATTCTGCCAACATAATTAGAAGCTGTTTCCAGACATATTTAACTCTTTGACTCCATAATTATTTTCCACCCTGTGCCATAATTATTTTTTGAAGAATTCTAAACGGTGAAGTGTACTGACTTTTAGTGTAAATTTTGTGTTAATCTTTTTCTGTGAACATGTACTTATTATATACCAAACTGTAGGGAAATGGATAGAGAATTGTAATATATAACGTCTTTGGTAGTATTAACACAAGTGTGTTTGTTATACTTAAAACATTTTGCATGTAAAATTGAAAAACACTAAAAAGTTAACTGTAGAATACGATCTTACCAAAGACAAATTACTGTTGCAAACAATAAAACTTTTTTTGTAGTCTTCAAACGTCAAGTTAATCCATATACAAAGCAAAAAAAACATGCTTATGGCCACAATTAGTACATTTAGTGTTTATTCACACCAGTTTTTCTGTGGTCCCTTGTAAGAAAAAAATAAATTATGCAATCGTGCATTACGTAATTTTCAAACAAATAAAGAATAATAACGTCCTATAAAAACTTGTTTACTCTTGTTTAATGTTTTAATAGTATCCCTAGCTTCATCTTCTACCAAGAACTAGTGATTAGATGTTATGGTAGGTCTAGTATTGTTGCTTTTTGGTCGGCCAGAATATGACTACGCCCACTCATCAACTAAATTTAGTATGTCTAGCTTTTCTGCACAGATTCCATATTTTGACAACGAACCGTGACTACCAAACAATCATCATCAATGTCAGCAATGTTTCAAAGTAAAAAGGTAAAGGAACCCGTTACACGCCCATTGAGGCATATTGGGAATATGGTGTTAGGCCCATATTATCTTGACCGTCGGCACACTAGGGGTGATGTGGTCGGCATCACGCCGGCCGCCTTAACCTTCCCAGAGTTGCTCTGGTACCCATTTGGGGCTGGGTCGACCCAGGAGCCGTTTGTGGCCTAAAAAATTCCCGCCTCATCTGGGGATCGAACCATAGACCACTGCGCTAGGAAGCCAGTGCACTAACCACTATGCTACCGCGGCTCCAATGTTTCAAAGTAGTTTGATACAATTATTAGCTATGGGGACTTAGAAAATGTAAATATAAAGCGTGACATATTTCTCTAGCAATAACAACGAAAAATGCAAACACGCGAATCGTCACAAAAATTGTGATAATAACATCAAAACTCGCACTTGTGCTGCTTAACTACAGTCAGATTAGCTGTTTAAATAGTAGCGGAAATCATTCTATGAGTTTTAAAATATGAACTGCATTAAACGGATGATTTTTAGGATTTATTCGTGATAAACTAAAAACCACGCTGTGAGCGTTGCTCTGGCACGGCGCGTTGAATTTTGCAACGCTCAGAGCGTTGGTCTGGAGTCAAAGAGTTAACAGTTCAAGGATATAGCCACGGTGTTTTGGATATTGCAGCTTTGAGTAAGCCATCTGATTCCTCACCTCAAAATACATAAATGTGCCAGTTTTCATTCACAAAGAATTAAAAATAAATTTTCTATGAATTTTTAAAAGAACTTTTAAACTTTGGTGCCAGTTAGAATGCAGAAAAAGGTAATACCAGATTTCTCTCTTTTTTTTTTTAACCCTGTTCTTTAAACAAAAAAATTTCCTAACCATTTTGTTATTGACCAATTTTTACAAATTGAACAAATATTTTGTTTTAGTTGTCCTTGACTATTTAACTGTACCAATTAATAATTTGCAATGTATGTTCAAAAAATGCTGTAGGAATGCCAACTAAATACAAGTGAAACATCTGCACATACCACTAAATGCAGACAAAGAAATGCACAGAAAACACTGATAAGAAACAGTTTAAACCTGTCTGATTGGACTTGTATAAAATGTATTTAATACTAATTGTGATATAATCTGTTATCTCTGAAATCTCCAGGGTCAAGGACAATGAGGGACACTTAAAAATACATGGAGATGAGAACTGGTGCCAGAAATTAAAGGAAGGAAAAAGACTTAGGAAGACTTCAAGTAGATGGTACAGGACTGAAAGAAATGAGGCAGTGTGCAAAATGAAGCTTATTAGAAACAAGTAATCCACTTTCTTTGGACATGTTATGAGAATAAGAAAGTTGAACAACAAACAGATCATAACAATTTCAACATATTCTTGCCAAGCATTCTTGTTCTGTGCCATCCTTTCTAGATTTGCCCATGTCTTCTTTATCCCATTCATGTCTGTCTCTCACTCCCTTCTCTTACCTTGATGGTCCCAGGGCAAGAACTGCATTGTATTGCTATCAGTAGATTTCCTCAATGTGTGCCCTATCTTTGTTTGTATAGTGTTTGAAATGGAGATTTGCCCTAAAAGAGAAAAGGTGAGTCAGAAGAGATGACTCGTTTCATCTTTCTCTAGGCTGCGTCATGAACATTCTTAACAGAGCGCCATCTTCTGCCTTGGATGGCCAAGTTGAATTATTTATACTAGTTAATTTGGTAGTGACACTGCAATCGATGAATCACCAAGGCTAAGAGTGCTGGAATTCGGCATCAAACGTAAGACCAGCAGGGATGGACATATGAGAGGACGCATCCGCCGTGTATACAACCAGTGCGCAACAGGAACAATTAGCATTCATACCCTTCGACATTTGCTGCGGGAGACTGTGCACCTATGGGTTTGCCCGGAGTACAATGACGTCGATTCTGATTAACAATAACAATAATTTGGTAGACTTATCCATGTTGTTGTTGGAGGTTTTTGGCTTAACATTTATAAAAATGTGGGGTAGCCGTCCTACGACCAACCCTCCTTAGTAGAAATAGGAAAATACCAAGATATAAAAACAGAAATACGACATGGCTGCATATTGTCACCCGAACCTCTTCTCCCCCCTACCGTGACAACATCATGAGAAATATACGTTTTTTTTTTAAATTAATGAAGATAAACAGAAATCCCGTTCAACCTCTGATGGGTTATAATTAGGATATATATTGTTTTCAATTCCAAATAATATGAACAACTGCCGACATGAGAAAGTGGCATCACATTTGAAAATAGTGATACTCACAATTGTTCTTAGGCCTATACGTTAAATAATAAAATAATAAATAAAAAACAAACAAACAAAATCAAGAAGAAACTATGAACAAGAATAATATTAAAGTGGAGGGGTGTAAAGGCCTGGTGGTTCTAGTTATATAACGGACCCAGCCACTATATATTAACATGTGTTCGTGTTAAATATTGTTTGACTATATTATGCAGTTCCCTAGGTCTGTCTATTCTCAACACCTCCTCTATATTTATAGGTAAGTTGGATGCCTGTAAATAATCCAATATTGGTATTCTCATTTGGTCATACCTCTTACATTTTAACAAGAAATGTTCTATATTATTGTCTTGAAGACATCCTGCACAGTAAGGTTCTTCTATTCTGAAATAGCCTTTTCCCAGCTGTAGTCTGAGAAGTTTCTTATTACTGGGAATTTTCAATTCCCTAGATATCTGACATTTTCTTGTTGGAGCCCTGAACATCTTATATGCATGTCTTCCTTTCAGATTTTTATCCCACTCTGCTTTCCATTCATCTGTTATTAAATCTTTAATTAATGCCAAAAAAGCCTAGAGGCCCTTCTTGGCTTAATCCGGGTCCTGTAGGCAGCAGCAGAATTATAGAAAATCATTATCATTTCCATATTTGCTCCTTGTTGAGCATGAGGTAGGGCCTACTGCTGCTGCTGGAATCCTGCACCAAAACATATGTGTGCTCTTACAGCAGTGGTTTCTGTTGTAGTTTGTTGTACGTGATGACGTTGATAAGCCCTTGCACAATCTCCTATTAGTCACTTCCGATCTCATGCCCTAGGAAGCAGCAATTCTATTCTTTGAAGAAAAAAACCCAATAAAAGCCCCTTTAGTCATAACTGATGATGAGATTGCCTGCTGTTGTATTGCTCTGTATAGAGTTTCCTATCATGCCCAGTGCTGTCATGTCTCTCTTGCACACATCTTTGATTTTCAGCTGCGGTCGCCCAACTGTTCTTTTGCCATCTGCCAGTTGGCCGTATAAAATATCTTTCAGGATGCGGCCATCTTCCATGCGCCAGAAATGGCCAAGCTAGCGTAGTCTGCGCTGTCTTTTTTTTTTTTTTTTTTTTTTCCTATAACCAGCGGCACTCGAGCTTTTTCCGGCTCTTTCGGCCCAATGACATGTCATTGCGAGGCTGGGGGGTCAGTGGACTTTCCTTCCATCCCGGTCAGGAGCTTCGCTCCTTCCCATCCACACGGGAT
Source organism: Oreohelix idahoensis (assembly GCA_024509875.1). Lineage (NCBI taxonomy): Eukaryota > Metazoa > Mollusca > Gastropoda > Stylommatophora > Oreohelicidae > Oreohelix > Oreohelix idahoensis. The sequence continues at coordinate 70,621 of JAMPIV010020806.1, read as the reverse complement.
TTATGTGCAGGAGCCGTTCAGATTATTCAGTCAAATTTCCGGTCGTAAACATTTCTTCAAACGCCGACGGCCGGGTTTGAACCTTGAACACCTGGTCGCCAGTACAACGTCTTAGCCATTACACCAGCGCGGCTCCCGTCTGCGCTGTCTAAGCAGTGTATAGTGCATACATACTTTGAAGGCCAGCACGTGACAACATCTCGACATTTGTCGCAGGCGTTATATACCGCAGCTTTGGTTTTTGTTGTGAATTTGGAATTTCTCCACACATGCGTTGTGAGGCGGGCAAAGGTAGCTGCAGCTTTGCCAATGCGGCTGTCAATTTCTGTGTCCTTCTTAGAAAGATGGTGTTATAGCACGTTTCACTAGCTTTGCCCAACTTCAAATGTAATTATCTGATTAACCGTCGAACGTATTAATGCCATTTTTTGCATACGATGTTATATTGGGTTAGACCCAACAAATATATACTTTATATTTGTGCATCTTGTCCAGTTCCCATAAACGGATGAAATCCTTTGATCTTTGTCGGCATACTAATTATTGTGTATCGAGAAAAGAAATTTTACCACTTCATGCACAGATTCTGTGAATTGATTAGGCATAGGCGTGTCTACTATTACAATAATGTGGCCATCACGTTTGCATATGAATACCTGTTGAACATGATTTCTTAAATGATCTGCATGCGAGATACTCGTGACATTGTTTGTCATTGACATTTAATGCGCTACCAAACTGGACCTTCCTTGATCTAATTATTTCAATGGGTATCATCTCTTTGCGGTTCATAAATATCATAATGGAACGTTGCTCCTCTAATGTGCTTGTAAATAACGGTAAGGTCATCTTTAAAGAAATTAAACTTCATCCGAATCATAATCAGATGTCTCTGAGAAATTGAAAATCAATCTCTTCTGAATGAAGGACAAACCATCATTCTTCCAATATTCCTCTTCCTCTTGTAACACATGGTTCTCACTTTTCTTCCAATAATCCCTGGCTATATTGGAGATGGCGGCTTTTATAAGTATTTCAACATCTTTTAATTTGAACGTTCTATTTTTTGTTGCTACCTGTTCCTTAATTTTAGCCCATACTAATTCTATTGGGTTTAAGTGAGAATGGTAAGGAGGTAATCTTAAACATCTGTGACCATGTTCATGGATTGCCTTGTCTATGTGAAATATCTTTGTATGCTGTGTCTTTTTTTTACAATTCCAAGTAATTCAGGTTCATGGACATTTCGTTGAATGGAATGTTGTTTATGGTCAGCCAAATCTTCATTACATCTTTAATACTTGGTGAATTAGAAACTTTATCTTCTGGTGCCACAACGTTGTGATATGAGGCATTGTCCATTATCAAACACCACGGTCTATCCAAGGAAGGAAGTACATGATTCACAATCCAATCTTGAAATATCTTGCCATTCATCTCTGTATGATAATCCCTATTATCTGTGGATTTTGAAACAAATATGAGTTCAGTATTATTTAGAAGCCCATGATGGCTGCTTCCTGCATGTGCAATTATTAGGCGCTGTCCTTTGCTGCTTGGTACTAGTCTCTTAGTTGTTCCATCAGATGATTGCCATTCTCGTTCATTACTGTGGTGCGCATTGATCCAAGTTTCATCTAAATACACAAAATCATAACAATCTCTTCTCATTTCTCTGACCTCGCGTAAATATTTGCTTCTCATTGCAACTATATGTGGCTTCTCACAAATAAGGTTTCTACCACCAACATATTTTCTAAAAGTGAATCCCAAACTCCTAATAGTCCTCCATAGCGTAGATTTGAAAATATCAATGTCATTATTCTTTCTTAACCAAATTTTCAATTTCCTTAAAGTCACTGCCTCATTATTGTGAAACATATTGCAAATTTCTCTGCGGATCAATTCTCTGTCAAAATTATCCACCACTCTTGGCCTAATTTTCGTGTGTAAAACACTGGAATTAGACATTTCAGATGTCGCTATCCAGCGGTGCAATGATCGTTTGCTTATCCCCAAGGCGTGAATAGTCCTCTTTTGTGGGTTTGAAATAGAATGATATAGTTTTCCTCGAGTAGCTTCATTGCAGAAATACTTAAAAATCCTATTTGTGATTTGCTGTAATGTCATAAAATGTACTCGCAGACTCATTTTTCCTTCTTAACCACACAATAATTTTTGTAGACACACCTCTGATTGACAATGTGTGCGTAGCACCGGATATAAACTGTTTTATGTTCAAGAAGTGCGATTTCACGCAATTTCACTCAAAAATCATGCCAATTGCTTGATAAACCAAAAATGTGCAAATGAGGTCGTATAATTTACTGTAGACATTTCAATATGTGTGCGTGTGATGTGTGTTGGCAAGTAGGATTTTATATTATATCGCAAAGAAACGAAAATTGAAACCAATGGCCGCATTTTAATGAAAAATTTAATTCATAGGGTCTATACCATTTCAAATTCACACACAAAATTTCACTTATATGCGTTATATATTCGCTGAGATATAGCATTTTGAAGTTGGGCAAAGCTAGTGAAACGTGCTATAATACTATGCGGAGGTAACACACGCACGCACACACATATTTTTGTTTTTAAGGATGGTGAAAATATTTGCACGAATTCGAACTTACGCAGGCCAATTTTAAGGCATTTTTGTTTTATTTACGCTCCAAACTCAAGTTAAAAAGTTAGTTGCTTATCCTTTACAGGACGTGGCAATCAACCCCAGCTTTTATTGGCTGTTTGTGATTTTTCTAGGCAATTTTTTCATTCAGTAGTTTGCCATTGCTTTCTGAACGGTACGGTGCTTATACCATTGTTAAAAATCCACACAAAGCGATCTGCTACCAAACCGCCTGCAGCAGGTTTCGAACCTGGTATATCTGGATTATGAAACTGCGTTCATATCCATTAGGCCACAGACGCCGACAAAACTCAAGTTACGCGACCCAATATTTAGACGTTTTTACAGTATTTTATCTGTGCACCAACGGGAGCGCAAGAGCATGAATATGTTGACAATACTTTGGACGCAGCGGGAAATGCGATTATTCATTGCAGAGATAAGAAACTCTAAAGAATGCAATGCAACAGAGATTAATCTGATCATCAGAACTGTCATGCACTGACAGATGTATCGGCCTTAAGCTTCTTAGCGCTGTAACATGGCCGCCTACTGGGGTCATAACTTTGACAAATCAGTCTTCTGTTTATTGTTATAAATATATATATTTTTTCGCCATTCTGACAGCCTAAAGCAGTGGTTCTCAAAGTGGGCGATACGGAAAAAAGGGGCTCGGGGGGCGTTCAGTAGTAAACAGGGGGCTTTCAATAGTAAGGGGTGGTTCAGGATTTGACAGGCTAAATGCAGAACGTGCGGGGGAGAAAGGAATTGTGGATTTGAGAGACAACATGAGTGAGGCGGGATGTGGATGGCTGTATTACTAGGATCATTAGGCAAGGCATAGTTTCGTCTATACGTGCTATTCTGAGCTCAAGAAACCATCGCTGACCATAAATTGTAACCGGGAACTGCTAGGAAAGGGGGTTAACTAAACACCTATTGTCCATTTGTTCACTCCTGAAGAAAGAGAAACGGTCTGTGGTTGGTTTGCTAAGATTTAAACAGAAGGTGAAAACCATTCCTAAATAGTGTTTAATATGAGCTTTGGCGTTGGCGGGAGCCGCGGTCCGGGGTCAACCCAGCCACTTGAATTCGGTACCAATTTGATAGGTCTTAAGATTTAAAAATTGGGAGCCAGTGGCCTAACTACAAAGTGCGAAGATCCAGGTAACAAATTAAAAGGATGTAATTGTTGAGGAACATTTATGTATATTACATGTTGGCCTCATTTAGATTTGTTACCAGTTTAAATTTACGCGCTAAGACATTTATCTGAAGTCAACATGATGTATTTTACACTAGAAGATATTGTTAATGAACGCGATTATGTGTAGACGTCACTGGTGAAAGTTGACGTAATGTGGGGCTGCACTAATGCATGCCAACGGTCTTTCTTGACCTTTTGTCGTTTGAATCCGTCTAAGCAAAACGTGGATGATAACTACTCCCAAAGTTATTGAAGTTTACAGATTCTTCTACGTGGCTTATATTTGACCAAAGGTCGCCACTTTAATTCTACTGATGCAGTATTTGAGCATCCTATATTGATGAGTATTTTCCTTATGAAGAAGGAAATTCAGGGAGTATTGTTATAAATATTTTCATCGCCAGCTGTCAGTTTTCACTACACCAATGATTCCGCTTGCCGGCATTGCGAGTACATAGGCTTGACATGCGACGATGCATTGTTGACTGTAGGAGACTGCATTGATGTATGTACTGAATTACTGCCATGAATTCATATGGTGTCCGTCATTAAATGTACTTGTCCGTGGACCCAGCCACGAATATCGTTATGAACTTTATTCAAATTTGACACAAAGTTGTGTTGGACACTCACGCCATTCAAATACCAAATTAGCACGATTACTCTACCACTCTTCTCAAAACACACCTTTAACAGTAATATAATGGACTGAACAGCAATATTCATTATACGGCAAATCTGTATCAAAATGTATCTGCTTAATTAATAATTAATGTTAGTAAAACTGATGCTAGCTCTGTGCAAAAAATTTAAAAAAAAATAAAAATGAATATGAAAACTTACCTTATCGACAGGATGAAATAGTTTGATACCCAGTACTAAGCAACTAGGGTCTAGTAACTGATACAAAAGGGCAGTCAATATTTCGTGTAGTTGGGAAATTTTTCAAAGAGAAGGACATTCCGTTTACTAACATTCTTGCCTGTGCAACAGATGGTAAAGGTAAAGGAACCCGTTACACGCCCATTGAGGCATATTGCGAATATGGTGTTAGGCCCATATTATCTTGACCGTCGGCACACTAGGGGTGATGTGGTCGGCATCACGCCGGCCGCCTTAACCTTCCCAGAGTTTCTCTGGTACCCATTTGGGGCTGGGTCGACCAAGGAGCCGTTTGTGGCCTAAAAAATTCCCACCTCATTTGGGGATCGAACAGATGGGGCACCATCAATGATAGGTTGTTACCGCGGGTTTATCGCGTTCGTAAAAGAAGCCGTACCTGGTATATTTACAATACACTGTGTAATTCACACAACATCTTGTCGCAAAAATTCTAAGTGATCGGCTTAACAAATCATTAAATATTGTTATCACAGCGATTAACAAAATTAAGTCCCATGCTCTCAATTCTCGACTATTTCGAGAGCTTTGGACTAAGAATGTTGAACAGTTTGAACGTTTGCTGATGCACACAGAAGTCAGGTAGCTCTCAAAAGGAAATTGTCTGAGAGTGTGACGCGTTTTGCTCTTTTTAAAACTGTGGTAGAGTTCTTCAAAGACTCGCATGCTTCGCTCAGTACAGAACTAACGAACATCAGGCATGACATTGCATATTTGTCAGATTTATTCACAAAGTTTAACGAAATAAATCTACAACTGCAAGGAAATGATATTAATCTTATAAAAGTCAAATCTGTCGTCTCCACGTTTCTGGCCAAATTAACGCTACTCAGAAGCAATATTGGCCGTCGCGAGTTAATCCAATTTCACAGCCTCTTAGAGTTGAAAGAGAAAGGCAAAGTACCAGAGGATAATCTTCAAGTATATTGTGCACACATAGATATGCTGCATAAAGTCGTGTCTCAGAGGTTTCATGGTCTTCTTTTGATTACTATTCCAGACTGGATAATAAATCCATTCCTGGACACGTGCAGTGAAGAACTAGGAAGGGTGGAAGAGGAACTGATTACGCTACAAAATGACGTTGAGCTTAAGCCAATGTTAAAAAAATCAAGACTTTTGGTTGCAGAAAGAAATCTCTGAACGCCACCCTGCAGTATGGGGAAAGGTTAAGATGTTTTGTATTGCCTTTCCAACATCGCATTTAGTAGAGCGTGGTTTCAGCGAGGTTGTCCAACTTCTTTCGAAGCAGAGAAACAGACTCCAGATTACTGAACGTGGGGATATGAGACTCCTTCTAAGTAACTTTCAGCCTGATGTTGAGAAGCTGATATCACTACACCAGGCACATCCATCGCACATGGTACAGTTAAAATGAAGTAAGTTTGTTAATAATTTACTCTCGCATAGTGCTGTTTGTTATACTGGATTAAGTAATTACGTTTTTCTTTTTAAATTAAGTTAATAAATAAGCGTATCTGTAGCTTTATATTAGAATGTAATAATAGAGCATTTAGTTGTTACTGTATTAGCAGTCGCTCTTATTTTTCACTCTATAAATTTTTTTTAAAATATACTGTGGGGAAATGCAAGGGGGGGGGGGGGGGCGCGTTGGGAACATGCCCTGGGAGCCAAGGGGGCTGTGACCCGAAAAAGTTTGGGACACACTGACCTAAAGTATGGTGCACTCTCTGGCAAACCCATACACCACTGGGTAGAAAATGAACGACTAAGTATGCCATTCTGAATAGCGGTTCTGAACCTTCTCAAACTTTATCGACATTTAACAAATTTGTTTTAAACATTTTAAAGGAACAGATCACCCTCACCTCTCGATGGCGATAAAGTTTTAAATGTGTACAAAACAAAAGCAAAAAAAAAAAACTTAGTTCCCATGCCGGGAATCGAACCCGGGCCGCCTGGGTGAAAGCCAGGAATCCTAACCACTAGACCACATGGGAAGGTGTTTATTTACGTTCATTTATGTAAGTGGACCAGATGCCTCTCCCTTACTTCTTTAACTATGGCCCTTGCTGTCATTCTCTCTTGTCTTAATTCTGTGACGAGTTAACTGTACCATTTTAAATGTATGATACGCTTCAATCGTTATATTTTGGAGAGGGAGGGGGGGGGGGGGGGGGGGGGGGAGAATGTTCTCTGAAGACACAAAGCAAGAATTGAACTACTGCTTTATCAGGCATACCACCAGGGCCGGATTGAGGTTAAATGATGCCCTAAGCACAGCCCAACAATGGTGCTTCCCCCCCCCGCCCCCTTTTACAAAAATTTGATGATCAAAAATACCCCGTTCAATCCCTCAAGGGTTATAATTAGGATAGGCTTATATAGTGTTTTCAAGGTTTTCAAATAATATTGATGATATGCGAAACTCGCAGCATATTCTCTGTCCAATCATTGAATTGGGGCAAATCAAAATTGTCGAATTGTGTATGTAAATAAAATAAAATAAAAACTTACTTACTTACTTACTTACTTAGTCGTTCCCCTTCTACCGTGAGGTGTAGAGGTTTGGAAGAGAGAGCGCCAGACCATTCTATCAGCTGTCTTCTTCCTGGCCTGGTTCCATTCTAGTCCTCGGTCCTTCAAAGATTGTCTAATGTTGTCCTCCCAGCGGACTCTGGGTCGTCCTGGAGGTCTGGATCCCTGGCTCTTTGTTTCCCATGCTTGTCGTGGTAGCCGATCTTCTCCCATTCTGCAGACATGGCCAAACCATCTTAGTTGGGACTGTTCTATTTGGGTCTGCAGCGGATGGGATTTTAGGCCTTGACGGATCGTCTGGTTGCGGACCATGTCTCTTCTTGTTACTTCAACCACTTTCCTCAGATACCTCATTTCTGAGGTTTGGATCTGGCTTTTGTGGGTTGTAGTCATTGCCCACGACTCGCATCCATATGTCAAGACTGGGACATAGATGGAGCGGTATACAGCCATCTTCGTTTTCTTACCAACCTCTTTCTTGCTGAGGAATCCACGATTTATGGCCTGAAAAAGTCTCCCAGCCGCTGCTTTTCGAGTGGATAAAATAAAAATAACAAACAAAATACACAAACAAAATAAGCAAAAAACAAGCAAAAGAGAAATTTAAAAAGAAAATTTTACGTACAGAAACATTAAACATGGAGAGAGGTGTAAAGGCCTGGAGTCCTTACTTAGTCTGATATCTCAACTTTTATTTGACATAAGTACGGTAATATATTTTTTAATAAGAACACCACTATTTAAAAAAATATGATATCAGACCTAAATGTCTTTTTTATTTGGAGATGCACCCTAATATAACCGACTAAGGCGAACGGGACGGGCCTCGCCAAAACGAGGCAAAACTTTATTTTTTTTAAAAACCACTAGACCTTCACCACACCTGCCATTTACCCACCAATTACTAAATATTAACTTTTGAAAGTACTATGGCTAGTCATCTTTGAGCCTCTGTAATGACTTCGTGATAAGTTCCCCCATCCAGGTAGGGTTATTATCAGTGACGGTTCCAGGGGGTTGTCATTGGGGGTGCTGCACTGTTCATTCATTTAAAATACTATACATAACACTCACAAATTGTGACCACCATGTAAAATATCAACCCAGACACAAATCATTAGTGTCTTATCTCATCTAAAATCTGTCAAGAAGTTCTGAAAAGTTATCTTAAAAGTTTATTGCAACTAGGAGTAATCCTTGTCAGTCGAAGCAGCTTCCCGAGTCTCAAACCAGGTTACACAGACATGTATGCTGCTATTTCTCGTGTTTAAAATTTTCATTGTAACTTCTCTTTAATTAGAGTTCATTGCACTTGAGCTGTGTTCTTTTGCAGCTCTAGTTAAATAAATTCAACCCAATCGCAGCTGGCCTCTTGCTGTGTGTATAACATTTTTTTTTATTTATTTGAATTAATGAAAAAAAGATATACGTTCAACCTCTGATGGGTTATAATTAGGATAGATATTGTTTTCAATTCCAAATAATATGAAAAACCGCCGATATGAGAAAGTGGCATCACGTTTTTTTTTTTTTTTAAATTAATGAAAAAAAAAAAAAGAAGATATCCCGTTCAACCTCTGATGGGTTATAATTAGGATATATATTGTTTTCAATTCCAAATAATATGAACAACCGCCGATATGAGAAAGTGGCATCACATTTTTCAAATCAATGTAAATTGGGACAATCACAATTGTGCTTATACGTTAAATAAATAAAATAAAAATAAGAAATAAAATAATAAACCAAGAATAAACTTTGAACAAGAATAATATTAAAGTGGAGGGGTGTGAAGGCCTGGTGGTTCTTCTAGTTATATAACGGACTTTAACAGATTGACTTTCATCTGTTAAAAGTCATATGCATTGTAAGAACAGCATCAGACCTTCACATTCCCAGCCACTATATATTAACATTTGTTCGTGTTAAATATTGTTTGACTATATTATGCAGTTCCCTAAGTCTGTCTATTCTCAACACCTCTTCTATATTTATAGGTAAGTTGGATAATTGCAAATAATCTAATATTGGTATTCTCATTTGTTCATACCTCTTACATTTTAACAAGAAATGTTCTATATTATTGTCTTGAAGACATCTTGCACAGTAAGGTTCTTCTATTCTGAAATAGCCTTTTCCCAGCTGTAGTCTGAGAAGTTTCTTATTACTAGGAATTTTCAATTCCCTAGATATCTGACATTTTCTTGTTGGAGCCCTGAACATCTTATATGCATGTCTTCCTTTCATATTTTTATCCCACTCTGCTTTCCATTCATCTGTTATTAAATCTTTAATTAAGCTCTTAATCTCTGATTTACTCATCCCTACATTTATTAGATTTTTATCAAATCTACCTTTCTTGGCTTCTTTATCAGCCTTTTCATTTCCTTCTATGCCAACATGTGAAGGTATCCAAGCAATTAAGACTGAACATCCTCTGGAATATAAGTATGTAGTAGCCAGAAATATCTCCTCTGCTATATCAGGTCTACTACATTCTCGTAAAGTTTCTAAGTGCTTTAATTGTTGAAAGAGAGTCAGTTAAAACTGTTAATTTTTTGGGAGGGTTATTAGAGAATATTTCTAGTGCTTTTAGTATTGCCACCATCTCTGCAGTGAAAATGGATGTATTTCCCGTGATGCTATATTCTTTTGCCATTTTCCATATTGGAATATATATTCATATCCCCAATTTGCCATCCTCTCCCTTGGATCCATCTGTGTACACAGTAATGCTGTCTTTTGATATTTGTTGTATATATTTATTGGCGGTGTTTTTAATATTTTCTATATTATTTGTTTTCTTAAGTATTTCTGCTAGGTGATTGTAACTAGCTAACTCTTGACGTAGAAGGCTCACACTGGATACCATAAATGTAAAGGCCCGTACTGACCACTATACATGTAAACAGTCAGGAATGGTCTGTGTTCGTCCAAGCGTAACAGGTGTCCGTGACACAAATAGGACAGACTCAGTTTGGCCACTGTAAATGTAGAGTTGAATGTTGAAGAATGTCCAGTATCAATGTTGGAAACGATTCTAAGCCCCACAGGCGGGCATAATTATATACAGGCCCTGGTTGACCGCAACAATGCTGGCATTCGTTTGGATGACTTGAAAGTGTTGAGGTGTTGTGTTAATATAGAGTGTGAGTAGACCTCAATGAATGCAAATGCGTGTATGAAAGTTCGTGGAAGACAATGCATCTACATGACATCACACTTGTTGTAGCAATTACATGCAGTAATTCACATAGTTCTTGGAACACCTCTGACGTTTGATTGACTTTAATACATCACAACAACAGGTACGCCGACATCAACATAAAATAGTCATTGACAATTCAGGACATAGCATGTATGAATACAGTTCATCAGCCAGCGGTGCATGTGTATAATAAAGCTGATCTCGTACAATTCCACCTTCGTCAGCTACAGCAAAATACAGCAAATATGTGAGTTTACACAACTCCTTTCTGACATCAGTAAGTCAGATATATATATAGGTCTACAGCAGGCCGCGCAATATGGCGGGCTTATAGATATGATGGCCTCCGTGATATTTCTATAACAAACAGAACGAGTCAAACCTTGTTAAATGGCATCACCGCAGATAGCGGGATACAGCACCTGTAAAGTTCTTCGGGCATACACCAGCCAGTGCATATTATATTAGAATACTTCGTGAGCTCCATTACTGGTATTCTTAGATGGACTCTTTCACGCCCAGGGAAAAGTCACTAGCTGGCTACAAAAAGTCATATATAATTCAGGCAAAAAGAGGGAAACTGTTTAAGGGTAAATTACATTAATGTCCCTTCAGAACAAACATCACAAAACTCACTCGCCTCCTAGGCGCATCGGAATATAACATCGGGGAACAATCTTTAACCATCTTGGTCGAGCACACACAGAGGAGTTCCCCAAAACCGTCTTGACCCTTTCAAAACTACAGCTCGACTCCTCTAACACAGGATGTCTTAAATCGCGCCAGATTCTTCGCGCATGCGTCGAGGCGCTAGACCCTTGAGCTATGCTCAGGTGGGCGAACATGTCAGGAAAAGCTGACATCGAGTCTAAAATTAGACGCTGGGTTAACAGACAAGTGGGACAACCACCACTGTTAACTACAATCCAAGTAAAACATGAGTACCTCCCCTTTGATCAAGAAACTATTAAATTAAAGTCTCCAAAATTAACCAGGTACATTTTAACATACTATAGATTCAGCAAACTGACCGCAACAGTGATAGTCCGTGTCTGGTTTCTTGATCTCCCAGGGCGGAATCACTGGCTTGTATTCACAACTGTTATTAATTGATGAAATTAATGTACCCAGATGGACAATTTCCTCCATACACTTCCATCCTGTAGGGTATCTGTTGCTGTCATTTTCGACGGAGTCATATGTCAAGTTATTTGCTTATGTTTTTTCATAAGAATAATTGTGTCTTTACCTTGCGATGTCAGGTTGATTAGGGGTTGTCTTCCCTGTTCGTTTATCCTTTGGGGTTTGACCTGTATGAAGATAGGGTCAAAGGTAAACAGTTCGGGCGTGTGCCCATGCGCAGGTTTTAAGCGCCGAGTTGATACTTCCGTCAGGCCGGGATGTAAGCTGGCTTCTGACTTACATGAGGTCCATTGTGTTTTCGGGGAAAATCTTCGAAGTGACTGCGTTGGCAGGTCTCCCCAGTGAATCTCTGTGCGTCGGGATGACGACAGAGTTCCTTATTATGTTCTGAGGATTCGGTTCCAGGTAATACCGACTTTTTCCATTATTACGCTTTCGGTGGCAGAACATGTTAGAAGATTACCTAGTCTGTGAACTACAGCTCACCGGTCCTACATTTCAGAACTGATATTTTTTGCGCTCAAGGTAGCCATCCAAGACTGTTACTCTTTATATTATCCAGAAGTCCAGTGACGAAGATATATTGTGGGAACCGCAGATTGGCGGTATTTATGTCTACATAAGCATTACTGCAGGGTTGAGGTTAACCTGCTTAGAAGGAGTACACAGATGACGCCATAACGAGGCCTGTGTTAAGGCTAGTATATTACAGCCTGATAATGTGCAATTGGCGGGGAATGCCAAGTTGTACCTGTATGTCAAAGTGATTAAGGTATCTGACGCGTTTAGTCAGAGATACCAAAGCGGCATTACGAACTGTCATCAAAGAACATTATTATTGACCATGTACGAATATTGGAATGTTTACCAGCCTTTTTTTGAATGCCTGATGTATACCTAACGATTTCCGGTCAGCATGACCTTGTTTACACTGACTGTTCCTGTTGATGCTATGTGTGTTGTCGTCAATAAATGTTTTGAAACGTGCCAGCGGTGTTCAAGCATCCTTGACTACTGCATGTGAGTGTATGGGGTGCATTACACCACATATACGAACCTAAACACATTCGCGCCTTCATTAGTACCCACACTCAGCTCATCATACGTCAGCACTACACACCTAACAACATGTATGCTGTCTTATGCAAGTGATCACATCTACAAGAGAGAAAAAGACAGTTACATTTCTGGTGGACCAGTTCCGTGGGCTCTTATGCTACATTTATGATGTCTCCAATGTGGTCCAGAAATTTACATTTCTGGTGAACAGCTGTAACACACATACTCGACATTTCCAAGTTTTGGCTACACAGGACAGAATAGACAGTGTTAGCATTTATGTTATAATGCTACATAAACTACAACAGGACAAGTACTGAAGTTAGCATCGAGGCGTTTGCTACATGGACCACAGCTGCATACAAGTCGAGTCCCTTTTTGTGAACGGTACCGCTGGTCGTTCACAGGTCTCAGTCAACAACAGACTTTTCAAGGTACGAGCGTTCAAGTTACATGTTTTGAGGTCAAGTTCCTGTTTGTAAACAGTACGTGAAATTGTAAACATTCGATGTGCAAGACTCAAGTTTCGAGAAGGTCATAGTAACTTTATGTTCGTGGAGACCACTTCATGCTACAGTGGATATGTCAGTCAATGCGCGCTTGATATTTTGTTATTGTGTTCGCAAGGAGCAAGAAATTTAATTTAGTTTCAGCTGTGACTGAACTTGTTTTGCAACACATTGCATTGATAATATTTATGTTCCTTCTACTGTTGTTGTGTATTTTTCTTGTGTTCTTTTGCGGGTTTAAGGTTGGGTGGTGTCTATTATAAGAGATACCATGGTCTGTAAGATATAGTGGTCTTATAATAGCGTTCTGTGGGAGCAATTTCCTTAATTGGAATTTGCTAGCGACAATTGTTGCTGTTTACGTTTAGCTGTGACGACATGAGTTAGTGTTGTTTTCGTTATTTTTTTCATTCTTTGATTTTCGATTTGTTTTGTTTGTATCTGTAGGTCTCTCTTTTCTTTCGTTTATTTCTTTACACCTTTTTGTTTATAACAGTGTTGCCATTTGTCTTGTTTACTTTTCGCGGTCATCAGTACACATTTGTGTAACATTTTCTTTACTTTTTGCTGTATTGTTTATTTGACTTCCGCGAACGTTTTCGGTTATTGTTCTGTATCTTTGTCTTTGTATTTATGACTGTACTACATTATTGTCAAACACAGTCTACATACATATACTTGGTCATGTATTATTATTATTATTAATAAGGTACACTCTTCATATAGAGATTGTTAATAAAATATTATTATATAAGATATTTATACAAGTTCTTTGTTAAAAGACTTGTTGTCCAAAGATTGAGACAAGGTGGAATACATATGAAAGTTCTTTATAAAAAAGACTTGTGCCCACAGTGTGTGGGATATAAAGGTATTATTTTCCACAGGTACTTAAGTGATTATTTGTTATATTATAAACAAGATAACCATACAAGGTCTTTGACTAAGACTAAGAGAGTGAAAAAAAGTGAAGTAAGTATACAAGTCTATGGTACAGACTTGCCTCCCATTGAAGTGGGATAAGGTAATTTGTTTAATTTTTTCAGGTTACTGATCTCACATTATCAGACATAATGTCAAAAATGATGGATGGGGTACATTATTTTCTTCAGGAAGGAAGAAAAAAATTACATTTATTTGGTGAAGACTGTGAGGATTATGCCACAGAGCATTTCCTACTTCAGGCGAGTGATGGTCTTCAAGAATATGCTAGGTGTTATTATAAAAACGGCTATTCAACAGAGAAAGCAGTGAGACTTTCTAAGTTTATATCTACTGTTTTTTTTACAAAGAAGCTGAACTTACGACTCAAGGCAGTAATATTGTTAATTTGGAAAAAACGATAAATGAGCTTCGGAGTAAAAATAAAGCTCTTACTGATGAGCTACAGATGTTAAAAATGCAGAATGAGAAGAAGTTCTCAGAAATGAATTCTGAAAATACAATATTAAAGGATAAAATGATGATGTTGATAGAAGATAATAAGAAAGTCTATGACTCTTCTCTTAGTCAGAAGAAAGAGTTAGATAATGAAGTGACCTCATTAAAAGAGATGTTGGATAATCAGGTAGATAAGGTGAACTCTTCCACGCTTGATTTAAAACTACTGTGGAAGATTATAGAAACATTAGCTCTTCCTGGTGAGAATAAATTGAGACAATCTCAACTGGAAAAGGAGAAAAAAGAGTTAGAAGTTGAAGTGAGCTCAATGAAAAACAATCATCTTTGTAAAGAACAGGCTCTTATTGGTGAGCTAAAGCAAGTCAAGATGGACTGTGAGTTATTAAAAGTTCAGGCTCAGGAACGGGAAAAGTCATATAATAAAACACTTCTTCGTCTCTTGCATGATAATAGTAATCTCGAGAGCCAACTTAAAGAAAAGAATGCAATATTCCCTGAGAAGGATATGGTTGTTCCTGAAAGGATTGAAGCTAAGAGACATGAAGATGACTTACATAAAGCAAACTTAGAACTTGCTAATGCGCAAGAAATGTGTCGCAAAGTACAACTTCAGGCCGGACAAGACAAGAAGTCTTATGAAGAAACAATTCTGGAGTTAAGAAGTGAGGTGAATCTTCTGCGAAGTACTGCTATAAAGAAGAGTATGGAATCTCTGGAGGAGATGAAGATGTTTAAGAATAAGAAGGATATTGAGATTCAGTCACTACAACTGGAGTTGACACAGTTGAGAGCGAATAAAGAAAAAGATGAGAAAGTTGATGAACTTAGGACTACTCATCATAGTGATATGGAAGCACTCAGACTTGAACTTGGCCAAGAGAAAGCTAAGGTTTTAGAAACTACATCTGAAAAGGAAAAGTTGAGTAACGATCTTAGAGAAAGAATTGTTAAAGAGAAGACTCTAACTTCACAGTTAGATGACTTAAGGTTAGATTGCAACAGGCTTCATGTTAAAGTCAACGAGAGAGTTCATAAAGCTGTTTCTAGAGAGAAAGCTGTTGCAGAAGTGGAAATTGCAAAACTTCGCAACAGAATTGATGGTTTATTAGATATTGTTTTGGAGAACAGAATGTTGTCTACTAATAAGGTGAATAGATTTGAACACAAACCTGATGGTCAATATGTTAATGCAAAGAGTCAACGACATGCTAGTAGTAACATGAAACAATATGTCAACAAATCTTTTCGTGGCAAATATACTTTCCCACGAAATAATGATACTGCCTCTAATGGGAGTTGGCGTGAGGCCAACAAAGGTAAAGCAAGTTTGTATCACGGTGAGGACTTTGATAAGTGTCATGTTAAGATTCCTCAGGGAAACCGTGCATCGAATTCCCAGATTCCTGAAAAGTGGGTAAAAGAAAACAAAACTGTTAGTACCCATCGTACTCACCTCAGTCAGTACGATGTACCTGTTAAGCATATTGCTACAGGGAAAAATAAAAACAACTTTGCTAGAAGAAATAACCGTGATTGTGGACAGTACCAAACGCGTCCATCACGTAATGGTTCTTCTTTAAAGAATTGGAGGGGATTTAATGGTCCTCAACATTTTGGTCCCAGTGACTATAAGAACTTTGATAGAGGTTACCAATGTCATAATAATTATTTTTGTGGACAACAAAATCCACGTAATAGGAATTTTGATCATAAGGGTAATAACACAACTTTTCATAACTACGGTAAACGGAGTTCAAACAAGAGCAATGGTCTCAACAGAGATAATAATTTTGATAGATCTCGTTGTGATGGTAGATCTCAACATGAATCTACTTAGCTCTGGTGTCCTAGTTTTCCTGATAAACTTTCAGACTTAGGTCTGTCCTTAATATCCTAATATATTGTAATACAATTGTTTTACTATTTGGATGATGTATAAAGAATTTAACAAATTTGATTTTGTCCATCCATTAGTGATATGTTGCTAATATAGCATTGTAATTGATGATATTTGTATATTGCTATAATTATAGTATTTAATAATGTTTGATATATGATTGGTATTGCCAGCAACTTAGGTTTCTTTAATGATACCTCCTGAATTTGTTTTGCTTTGAGAAATATTTTCTCTTATGTTGGGAGATGATTTGTATCCTCTTCAGACGCTTTACTTGTGCGTCCATTGTACCTGATAGTAGGTTCATTCTTTCATGAGCGCATAATTGATGCTTGTGCTGTCTTGCTCATAGATATATATTTTTTTTAAAAATGTATCATTTTTTTTACAGGGGGGTGTAGTAATATGTTGCTGTCATTTTCGACGGAGTCATATGTCAAGTTATTTGCTTATGTTTTTTCATAAGAATAATTGTGTCTTTAACTTGCGATGTCAGGTTGATTAGGGGTTGTCTTCCCTGTTCGTTTATCCTTTGGGGTTTGACCTGTATGAAGATAGGGTCAAAGGTAAACAGTTCGGGCGTGTGCCCATGCGCAGGTTTTAAGCGCCGAGTTGATACTTCCGACAGGCCGGGATGTAAGCTGGCTTCTGACTTACATGAGGTCCATTGTGTTTTCGGGGAAAATCTTCGAAGTGACTGCGTTGGCAGGTCTCCCCAGTGAATCTCTGTGCGTCGGGATGACGACAGAGTTCCTTATTATGTTCTGAGGATTCGGTTCCAGGTAATACCGACTTTTTCCATTATTACGCTTTCGGTGGCAGAACATGTTAGAAGATTACCTAGTCTGTGAACTACAGCTCACCGGTCCTACATTTCAGAACTGATATTTTTTGCGCTCAAGGTAGCCATCCAAGACTGTTACTCTTTATATTATCCAGAAGTCCAGTGACGAAGATATATTGTGGGAACCGCAGATTGGCGGTATTTATGTCTACATAAGCATTACTGCAGGGTTGAGGTTAACCTGCTTAGAAGGAGTACACAGATGACGCCATAACGAGGCCTGTGTTAAGGCTAATATATTACAGCCTGATAATGTGCAATTGGCGGGGAATGCCAAGTTGTACCTGTATGTCAAAGTGATTAAGGTATCTGACGCGTTTAGTCAGAGATACCAAAGCGGCATTACGAACTGTCATCAAAGAACATTATTATTGACCATGTACGAATATTGGAATGTTTACCAGCCTTTTTTTGAATGCCTGATGTATACCTAACGATTTCCGGTCAGCATGACCTTGTTTACACTGACTGTTCCTGTTGATGCTATGTGTGTTGTCGTCAATAAATGTTTTGAAACGTGCCAGCAGTGTTCAAGCATCCTTGACTACTGCATGTGAGTGTATGGGGTGCATTACACCACATATACGAGCCTAAACACATTTGCGCCTTCATTCGCACCCACACTCAACTCATCATACGCCAGCACTACACACCTAACAACATGTATGCTGTCTTATGCAAGTGATCACCTCTACAAGAGAGAAAAAGACAGTTACAGTATCTAGTGGTATTCATTGGCTTGGCCTGAGTTGTTAGTTGGCATCTGGTAAAAGCTATATGTGCTGGGTGAGACTTATCTAACATAACTCTGTTCATGTAATTTAGTCTTAACTCCTTTCTCCGTAATTCTAAGGGTATAATTCCTAAAGCCACCTCTATAGCTCCCATTGATGTTGATCTGATTGCACCTGCTATTGTACATAAAGCCTGATGCTGAATTCTGTCTAATTTAATCTTGTTACTGTGTGCAGCAGAGTCATATATTATACTTCCATAATCTATTTTTCCTCTAATAAAAGATTTATAAAAAGTGAGCATTGTCTTAGTGCTTGCACCCCATCCATTACCTTTCAAATATCTTAATAAGTTAGTGAATCCTCTTTAAGACTCCACTAGTTTATCTATGTGTTTATTCCAGTTCAGCTGTTGGTCTAATATCATTCCTAGATATCGAGTGGTTTGTACTGTATTAATGTTTTGCCCTTGGATATTTATGTCTATAATTTTATTTTTAACAACCCTACCTTTGCTGAAGATCATTCCCAATGTTTTATTTGTATTCAGCTGAAAGCCCCATTTTGTCATCCATTTACATACTTTATTTATTTGCTTCTGTAGATCCTTATGCAGAATGCTGGAGAGTTACAGAGAAGGAAATGTAGAAATTGTCCTCTTTTCACACAACATGCCTAAGAAAAATTCACCGAATCTTTTGGCCGAATACCATCACCAACCAAGATCTGCTTACTCGGAGCAAGCAAGAGGACATGCACACCATCATAGCTGGCAGACGCTGGAGCTGGGTTGGCCATGTCCTCAGAAGAGACTCCGATGCCATCACAAGAACAGCTATGCTTTGGACCCCTGAAGGACAACGAAAGAGAGGCCGACCAAAAACAACCTGGCGGAGGACTGTGGAGGCTGAGATGCAAAGAATGGACCAGAGTTGGGGCACTGTACGAAGGATGGCCGCCGACCGAGCAAAGTGAAATCAATTTTTGTTGCCCTACAAGACGCCACTAGGCGTGATGGCCACTGACTGCTTTGACGGTCGGCGGCTAATGATCAAAGAAGAAAAGAAGTAGATCCTTATATAATTTTGGCAGATGTTTCCCAGTCCTCCATATAGCAACATCATCTGCAAACTGTGACAATTGATTTGTTATATCATTAAATTCCTCACCTAAATCATTTACCATTATTGTAAAAATTGAAGGAGACATTACTGATCCTTGAGGTATTCCATTTTGCTGTTCATACAGTTCTGATCTATCATTGTTTACCTGAACAGTGAAATATCGGTCTTGCAGAAAATTCTCTAAATAATTATATATTTTACCGGTTACTCCTATCTTCTTCATGTTAAAGAGAGTACCCTCTCTCCAGCATTCATCATAAGCTCTAGCTATATCTAAAAATACTGCCACAGTTTTTTCTTTATTTTGAAATCCTGATTTTACATCATGTTCCAATTTAATTATCTGATCATGGAGCCGCGCTAGCGTAGTGGTTACCACACCGCTCTGGCGACCGGGTGATTCAGGATCAAACCCGGGCGACGGCATTTGAGGATTTTTCGTTGACCGGGATTTGGACTGGATTAACTCGAGACCTGGCGAGGACATTTGAAGTAGTGTCGTCGACCAGGGATTGGCGGCTCCTGAGCCGACCCAGCTCTAATGGGTTACCTCCGAAATCGGCGAGTATCTGCCCGAATGGCGAGGGACAACTGTCTCTGTACAAGAAAAGGGATACTCACGTAAAATCAATGTCAGGTTAGACATTTATAATAACCTGAGATTTCGCTTCGAGTATTAGCGGGCGTACGAAAAAAAAAAAATTTATCTGATCCATAGTGCATCTGTTCTTCCTAAATCCTGACTGAGTTTGATTATATAAATTATTCTTTTCCAAATAAAACTTTAATTTTTTATTTACTATGGTTTCTAATATTTTACCTAGATGGGAAGTTAAAGAAATTGGTCTGTATGAACTGGCATCATGGGCATCTTTTTCTGGTTTTAGTATTGGAATAAATACTGCTGTTTTCCATGTTTTGGGAATTTTTCCTATATTCCAAATTTTGTTAAAAAGGGATGTTATAATTTCTATGGTACTTTTTGGTACGTGTTTCAAGATTTCATAGCTCAAGATGTCATGCCCTGCTGATGTATTTGTTTTGTCCTTTATTATATTTTCAACTTCTTACATTGTAATCATCATCTCAACCCGTAACCCGTCATGGGTCGTAGGGGTGCCATGGTGGAAGCATCAGCAGACAGGGTCCTCCACTGCTCTCTATCACATTGTAATATCTGCATTAAAATATGATAAATTATCAGTATTATAAGGTACTTCTTTACTGAGTTTTTTAAGAAGTGTTGCTCTTCTGTTGACTTCAGCCTGTCCTAGATTTTCCTTAGAACTAACTCTATGGTAGTACCTGGCCAGCACCTCTGCTTTCTGCCAGTCAGTCTCTGCCCTTTCAGGTCTTTTTATATTAGGTATTATCATATGTTTAGTTCTGCCTTTAATGGCTTTTAACTTATTCCACACATCTGTTGTAGAGTTTGTTGTAGGGTTCAGTGTTTGGCAGAAATTTCTCCAATGATTTTCTTTTGCCTTTAGTATTATTCTGTTTGATTCATTTCTTATGTTCTTATAAATATCTAAATTATCTTCAGATCTATGCTTTCTATATTCTTGTAGAGCTTGTTTTCTTTGTTTTTGAATTTCTGTACATCTAACTGTCCACCATGGTACTGGGTTTTTGTTCCAATGTTCATTCTTTTTTGTTTCCTTAATGCGGTGTGGAATTATGTGTTCTGGCATATATGCATTTGGTATATGTTTAACAGCTATTATTAATATTTCTTTTGTGAGATTATCTGCAAATACATCTATATTTTCATTTTCTATATTATTCTTTTTTATCTCTTCCATTTCTACCAGAAAAGCTACCCAATTAGCTTTATTATAGTAAAATTTTGGTTTTTCTACCAGTTTGTTAGGTTTGTAATTATCTTTTAGTGTTATTTCAATGGGTAAATGATCTGAATTTGTATCCCCAATAACTTCCCATTTTGCATTAGCGAGATTTGGTCTTACAATGCTTATATAAATAGCTGTGTCTTGCTGATTTGCACAAGGGTTAATTCTTGTTACTGATCTATCATTCAGTATTATTAGTTCATTGTTTTCAATGAAGTCCAACAATAGTTTTCCTGATTTGTCTATTACATTGCCTCCCCAAGCTGTATGATGAGCATTGAAATCTCCCACTATGATAGTTCTGTTGTTTATTCTTTTATTCACGTCTGAGATATCTCTTTCGTTTATGTTTCCACTTGAACAGTAAAGGTTAACTATTTTTATTTCTTCTAACTCAGTAGACACTGTTATAGTTATTCCTTCAAAATTTTCTGTTCTTAATGATTCCCAGTCAGTTATTACATATGTTTATTAACTAGAAATGCCACACCTCTTCCTTTTTGAGTTCCTGGCCTATCATTTCGAAAGACTTTATATTCAGGGATGGTAAAACGTTGACTCGGATTAAGATTAGTCTCTTGAATGGCAAATATTACTTTTGATTGTTTATACATGCCTATTAATGCTGGTATATTTTTTTTGGCACTTCTGCAATTCCACTGTATTATTCTAATGTTCTGTACGTCCATTATTTAATTGTTACGTTTGTTATAGTGTTGTACTCTTTTACTCTGAGAAGTGTATAATATATTTATTTATTTTTTAACAACAAAGTCTCCTAGATTTTTGGTTTCTCTGTTAAAGTGAGTTAGTAGTTCACTTTTAAGATTCAGCATAAAGTCTTTCACACTGTTTGATACAGAGTGAATAAGTTTTTGACAATCTGTCATTTTTTAATTCCACATTTCTTCTAGTTGTTTTTTATCTGTTCGTTTTTGCTCACTCCTTATGAGTTGTCTTTCTGACTCAATCCTTTTCAGTAAATCTTCATTCTCTACTTTGAGTTCTGCTAATTTAGCCACATCTTTAGCTACTTTATGCTGTATGTATCTCATGGTTTTCAAGATTTCTTCGGCCTTTCTCACTGTATCTTCTATTATCGATGATTTGATTATTTCACTTTCTTCTGGTAGATTGCTATCTTTTGTCAGTATTTTTTGGACTTTTATTTTTCTTTTGAGTTATTTCAGCATTTCTGGTTCTGTCTGCGATTTCTCTTGGTGACCGAGTTGTTGATGTATCGACTGATGATTGATGTTGTTGTAGTGCTACTTTGAATGGTGTGTTAGTATCGACTGATTTTATTAGAGCTAGTTTTGTTTTTTGGTAATGTGGACATCCAAGGAAACGTGCACTGTGGTTTCCTAGACAATTTGCACATTTTCTGTTTATATTTCTTGTTCTGTAATCTTTATCATCTTCTACTAATTTGCAGTGATCATAGGGGTGGTCCCCTGCACGATATCGACATCTAGGCTTACTTCTACATGTTCTTTTGGTGTGGCAAAATTTCTGGCAGTTTGAGCATTGAATGACTGGTGGTATATAAGCTTCTGTTTTGATTTTAGTACTGCCACTGAAGAAATGTGATGGGATTTCTCGCCCTTCTAATATAACTATTATTACAGTTGAAGCTCCTAACTGTTGCGATATCCTTTCCAGTTTAAGAATCCTATATTTTGGATTTTCTGTTTGTAGTCTTATTCTAGCAAAAAAGATTACATCATTCGAAATGAAATGCTACAGAAGGATGTTGAGAATACCCTGGACAAAAAAAAGACCAACAGAGAAGTACTGCACTCACTAAACGTACAGGAACATTGGCTCCTAAATACCATCGCAATAAGGAAGCTGAAATTTTTCGGTCATATAAAAAGACATAGTAGTCTGGAAAAAACAGTGATGGAAGGCATGGTCCCTGGAAAAAGGGGAAGGGGTCGACCTAGACGACGGTGGACCCAGGACATCACAGAGAGTCTGAACTTGTCTTTGGCTGATGCAGGTCGACTTGCCCAGAATCGTGATGCGTTCAGAGCAGCTGTAATGGAGACAACGTTCTGGAAAGAATACGTCACATGATGATGAGTCTTATTCTTATTTCTTCTTCTAAAACTGTTACAGGTATTCCTTTAATTACAAATTCCCTGGTTTCTTTGACTAATTCTAATATCACATTTGTCAAATCAATGTAAATAGCGTATAACAAGCATTCGCTTATAGGAGGTCAAGGTCACTTGAACTGTCATCGTTTGCAGCACTTCCATAATACGGTGTTGGATAATTTTTTGTTTGTTTTGTATTTAACCTTTCCGGTGTAACCTCAATTGTTTGTATTTTTTGGTCTGTCCCGGATTATGTATTATAATGTAGTAGAGACAGTATGCAGTCCTTTTTTTTACAGGGGGTGCTGCAGCGCAACAGCTCAATAAAGAAAGCCGCCACTGGTTATTATCCAAACCATTTTGATCTAATTAGATTTATCGGTAAGATCTTTGGATTAGGACGGGTTCTCAGCCTAGGATAGACGTACGCACAAAGGGTACGAAAAGCTTGTGATGGGGTGCGGGGTTAGTAGCTTATTCAGATTAGGGCTTCTCTGCTAGGATAAAGGGCAGAATCGTCGCCGAACATAGCGGGGCTTACAAGATAACAACGTCCAGCATGAGAATGGAAGTACAGGCAGTTACTGCAGCCTTAAGGTGGCTAACTGAAACTTCATTAGCAAAGGTAGTCATTGTGTCAAGACTCTCAGTCCATGCTTCGAAAGGTTCAAAATGGTTGGCTACAGCATGAATGGAAAACATTCATAGAAGCTTCGAATCTACAGGAGTTTGTGTGGATCTACTGTCCTGGTCAGGCAGAGGTATGCGGTAATGAGAGAGAGCTGATAGACTAGCATCAAGGGCATCCATAGTGGGGACACTGGATATAGATATGGGAGAGATACTGAAAACAATTAATGATCGCCAGGAGGTCGGAGTGGCTAAGGGGTATTGCGTCCGCCTCGAATTCCAGAGGTACTGGTGTTGAATCCCAGTTGAGGGAATATAATTTACGGAAATCAGGCAAAATTTAAAAATTAGAAACCTACCCACCACAAAATTATTAATAGAATGTGTGATTCCTATATACACACGTTGGAATTCTCGCCGATGCTACAGAGTTCATGCACTGTGCTGAGATCCTCCTGGTGTGATCTAAGGGAGGAGATCGGAGCACTGGTGGAGTTGTATGTGTACAATGAAGATAGTCCTTGAAACCAAACCAAACCAATGATCGTCTATTAGAGAATGACACTGCAATAAATGAATCATCAAGGTTAAGACTGTTGGAATTTGATATCAAACGTAAGGCTAACAGAGGTGGACGTATGAGAGGATGCATCCGTCGTGTATACAACCAGCGAGCTACAGGGATAGTTATCATTCACACTCTTCGACATATATTAAGGGAGACTTTGCACCTATGAGTTTGTGTGACAGGTTATGTAAATAGACTACATGAATCCGTCCGCCTTCGCTTCTCACCTTTGTTCCTCATTAGTATGCACGTTTTGTTTCGCAAAATCCATGCCTTTTCGCTATCTGTCTAACTCATATTTTAGCCACGCCTATTTTTCTTGTTTCATGCGCTGACGAGCGTTTCACTAGATTCGTAACTGTCATTCCTTTCAAGGGGACGAACCAAGTGCGTTTACCTGAAGCTCCCATGCGAGCAGAGCCGTCAGTATTACGACAACTGACAGAATGCACGGGCCCAAAACACATTTTTATGAGGATTTGTAAAATGAATGCATGCAAGTGACTTTGTCTGGATTGTATATAAGAATAAACTGTTTTATTGGATCCTGAAGACTTTCTTGCCTACTTCATGTTGAAAGTTTTACAGTAAATAGTGAACATAGAGTATGCTAATAAAAGTCACACAATATTAAACACTACAGAGGAATTTTGGAACGAACTTGGTTACAGTTATCATCAAGAATTTATACCTCTGGCAGTATACCAGTATTCCCGACTTGAGTGATACACTTGAAACATATACACCCCACGACGATCACACTGTTGGCTATATGGTGCCGAAACCAGTCCTCTGAGTGACATAGCATACAGGAGAGGATATACTGAACGAACAACTATACCAATGGGCCCATATCAACAACAAATGGCGCAGTCACTAACTCAACAACAATACCAACAAGCTTCTCATATCCCGCTCCCCACTGAGCAGGAGTCAACCATGACAGCCCTCCAGATAACAGATACACTATCCAACGTTGACCACTACGCCAAGTTCAACCAAATATGATCGGTGATAACTCCCTTCGCAGGAGAGGCGAAATTTTTTACGAAGTGGCTCGAAGATATTGAACAATTTTCTTCCATGATAAATGCTATCGCGGATGCAGACAAAAAACGAGTTGCATTTTTGTCCAGTGACTCGCTGGTCACAGATTTGTTACGAAGGCGTGTGAAACTCTATCCAGACGAGACATATGATTTCCTCAAGAAGGAACTAGTGAGTAGATACCGTGACATAATTGACAACCAGCACGTTTGGTCACTACTTAGAAAGATCAGGCAAGAAAGGAATGAACCAGTCCAATTCTACGGTGACCGTTTGTTGAATCTTGCTGAAGAAGCATTTTTAGATGGATCTATCTCATCACCAGAGCTCGAGCGTCATTTGGTAGGAACATTTGTTGATGGACTCCATGCCGACAATCTGATACTTCATCTTATCCGTAAGGATACGAAGACAATAACGGAGACAATTCAGTCAGCAGTGGCAGAGGATAATGTTTACAAAAGGTTTCACCAGAGAATAGGTAGGGGGCCAAGATATGATGCAGTCCTCAATCACGAAACTATGGAAGTAGACCATGGAAGACAACAATTGCGTCGACCTGACACCCACAGACACCATAACCATACTAAGCATTCATATGGACCGGTACAAAGACAGAATGTGCACAATGTGTCCACAATCATTTGCTACAATTGTAATAACAAAGGACATATGTCTAAAAATTGCAGAAACAGAAACGCAGATAACCACCACAGGCAGTTTCGTGTTAATCCATGGCAGAACTCAAGAGATAACGGATACCAAAGTCAACAACACTACCCACAGGGAAATTACAATTATGGACAACAAAGACCCAATACCCAGCACAGTTTCTCCAGAGGTCGTCCAATGCAGGGAAACGGACTTGGCACGCGTGGAGGGATCTCTAGCCGTGTCCGAAGCAGAGGTAGCAACAACAAAAGCTCCATCCAAAGGTCCCATATACGAAATGAAAAGCGAAGAAAACCCACCCAATAACAGAGGAACGACAATTAGCTCAGGCTAATATCACTCAAAATGAAGTCACCATACATCCCAACCCGAGTTCCTGTCTGATCACCATTGAGAACAGGAATTACAGAGCACTCATAGATACAGGAGCATCTGCAAGCCTCATAAGGGAACAACTTTGTAACCAAATAAAGAAATACGTACAGTTCCAGCATTCCAGAACATATATGGCTTCAGTAACAGGGGAGGAATTGAAATCCTTAGGCATTGCCCATGTCACATTTAAGATTGGCAGCCAGACAATCAAACATGCATTCGTTATCACTAGAGGCATGAGTAGAAATTTTATCCTAGGAAGAGATTTTCTGTAAACACACCTAGCTCGGATATATTTTGATCTCCAGAAAATAAGACTAAATGATGAATATGTGGAACTCCAGGATGACAATGACATCCACGTTGCATCGTTAATCCGTTTAACAGCCTCGGTTACCCTCTTACCAAATTCATTAGTCATAGCCAAGGGTAGGATCAAAGCGTCACAATATATAAAACCTGAACAAACAATTCACGTGGAACCCATACCGGGAGAAGATATAAATGAAGACCCAATGCTGTTTATTACAGAAGGGATAGCAGAAGTCACAACAAACAGAGACTTCCCAGTTATGATAGTCAACACATCTGGTAAAACGACAACCATTGCTAGAGGTGCTATCATAGCTCAAGTACAATCATCCTCGATACGAGATGCCTATAAAACTAAGCAAGACAATACTAAACGACATAATGCAGACGAGAGTCATATCCATAAACCCCCACCCCAGCGTCAGACTCCACAAAGTTTCCCACGCCACCCCATTGACTCTGCTGCATGGCACGATAAGTCTAGAGATAAGAC
Source organism: Oreohelix idahoensis (assembly GCA_024509875.1). Taxonomy (NCBI): domain Eukaryota; kingdom Metazoa; phylum Mollusca; class Gastropoda; order Stylommatophora; family Oreohelicidae; genus Oreohelix; species Oreohelix idahoensis. The sequence continues at coordinate 43,412 of JAMPIV010020806.1, read as the reverse complement.
TGATGAGATAAGGAAATGCAGGATCACCAACAAGGACCGACCCACCACAAAAATGATTCATGGTACGAAAACAGAGTATTGGTCACAACAAAATCGCCACACACCCATATCTGCCACTGATCGAGATAGGAGATATCATAATCAACACATCACTTCGCAGAACCATGCCCATCAGTCCCTGTCCCCGCGTCAGACCCCACAATACACCCCCGCCGCCCCCAGGGTTCAGTACAAGTACTTCGACATACCATAGTACCCCCAAGGAAAGCGACGGAGAGTTCAACACATGCTAAACAATTGCCCGGAGGATACCTGGAAGCACCGAACAGAGAAAGGATATCCATGGATGGCACAGAATATTATCATAACACCCGAAAATATCAAACGAGAAGACAACCCGAAACCGATTATCAGTTTCATTACGCAGATATAGTTGATCAAGAGATCATGAGAGAAGCCTATCGGAATACACTATCTCCTGAGAAAAAACATAACCCCATGAGGAACATTGTAAACCTAGTTACACAGAATCAACCCAGGTTGCAAAGATGTAGAGTAGGCAGCCTTCGCAAAACCCCATACATTTCGAATCAACGTAGATCACAGAATGATCGAGCTGTTTCATTCCCTACTCAGGACCATGAAAGGAAGAAACCTAATAATATAAATTACACTGCGCGAAATCGAAGTCACTTCAATCCACAGAAGAGAGACTCTTAATGCCACCATCACCCAACCAGACGAATAATCCCTTTGATGTCCTGCCAAACAACCGGATGGATAAATAGCCGTAGTGGAAGAGAGAGCGCACAGATAAATAGTTGTAGTGGAAGAGAGAGCGCACAAGTAAATTGCCGTAGTGAAAGAGAGAGCGCACCAGTTGATCAGCTGCCCCCATGCAACAAGCCAGAAAACCAAACAAACAAGTCACACAGACTGTCACAATTGCTCGAAACATTAAACACCACAGAGCAGCATAAACAAAGACTGACGAAATTCATCACCAAACATCAAGATGTTTTCGCTCTTAATGATATGGAACTTGACAGAACAACTACAGTACAAATGGAGATCCCCACAACAACTGAGGAACCTATCCATTTAAAACCGTATCATACCCCGGTTAAAAAAAAAAAAAACAGGGAGATTGTGGAGAAATCTATTACCGAGATGTTAGTTGCAGGTATAATAGAGAGATCAAGATCCCAGTGGTCCTCACCGATCGTGATAGTAGCCAAGAAGTATCATCACGTTTTTGCTGTGACTACCGTGCTTTAAATCGTATCACCAAGGTTATCTCATACCCTTTGCCAAGAATCGACGACATCAATACAGGGATGCAAGATTACGGAACGAAGAATCTAACACACCCACTTTAGATTCGCATAAGGATGAAACCCCACAGAAGGTGATAACAAATCAAACGTATTACAGATCAGAAGTGTCAACCACAAGCCCACATCAATCAGACGAAGAATGGAGCAGTGACGACGACATTCCTCTTCGGCGAATACGAGATCAAAGAATAGATCAAACCCCTATTACTTCAGATGCTGAACAACATACCACGCAGTCTCTAAATACAGATGCTGAATTATCTACGCACACCCTTACTGAAATCATCGATAATGCTCCTAGATCACCGATAAGAGCAGAATCCAACACAGACACACTCAGCCCACCCGATAATCAGGACAACATGGCAGATAAACCCTTCACTGGCATTCGGTCAGCTGCCAAACGTCCGTACGTGTCTTCCTCTGACGACTCCATACCCATTGCGAAATATATACGACCGTCCCAAGAGCATGTCAGAAACAAAATCCTTCGCAAACGTCGACCTGCACAGAGAAGCAAATCGACTCTTCAACACTTACCTCCAACATCATCGTTACCAACTTCATGTTGAGCGACGATAAACACAACGCTTTCAACGACAGCGTACGACAGTCGCCTATCCAAACGTGAGATAGCACTGTTAGAACTCACCAAACTCCTTTAGAGCGCAGATTTAGTACTAGTTCTACCACCACACCACTAGTACTCACCAGCTTTATTTTTAGGCCCAATGGTTACATCACCTTTATTTTTAGGCCGAATTGTTTCGTTTTTTTTACACGAAGAGATGTCAGCCCTCCTTTTCACCACATACTACTGCCCATGGTAGTATTGGCCGCGATAGATGTCAGTGTTACACCAGTACAACCTATGACCGACAACAGAATGCTCTGGCGTGATGCAACAGTTTTTGAACATTTTAAAGAAATCTGTGATTTTTAATCCTTATGGACACTGCCAATTATTTCCTCATTTAATCCATTAAGAAGTGAACTGAATGAACTTATACAAACTTTTCAAGATTTAGAACATTTTATCATTAGACTTATGAGTGATTTCAGGTCCTCTCAAAATATTAATTATATTGATTTATTCATTGCTATCAGATTTGAAGTGCACATGCTTAGGAGAATGGTTACAGATCTTATAATACGATTTCAGAAAATTAGACAAGCCAATCGCACTAGGCAATCCATACTTCCTTTTAACGGAGATGCGCTAGAGTACCTTTTTTGGTACTGCTACTGACTAATTATGGCGACTTACAATATGCCATATAAGACTTAGCTACAAATCATGAGAAGACAAAACATGTCATTGGCAAAAGCATGGCTATTGTTAATAGCACACAAAATGCTATCGCATCGAATAGGATTTAAATAAACGACCTGAGATCAGTGATGATGTACTTAACGATCTTCTTCTTTGATCCTTTGCCGCCGACCGTCAAAGCAGTCAGTGGCCATCACGCCTAGTGGCATCTTGTAGGGCAACAACAAATTGATTCCACTTTGCTCGGTCGGTGGCCATCCTTCGTACAGTACCCCAACTGTGGTTCATTCTTTGCATCTCAGCCTCTACAGTCCTCCGCCAGGTTGTTTTTTGTCGGCCTCTCTTTCGTTTTCCTTCAGGGGTCCAAAGCATAGCTGTTCTTGTGATGGCATCGGGGTCTCTTCTGAGGACATGGCCAACCCAGCTCCAGCGTCTGCCAGCTATGATGGTGTGCATGTCCTCTTGCTTGCTCCGAGTAAGCAGATCTTGGTTGGTGATGGTATTCGGCGAAAAGATTCGGTGAATTTTTCTTAGGCATGTTGTGTGAAAAGAGGACAATTTCGACATTTCCTTCTCTGTAACTCTCGAGCATTCCGCACCATAGAGAAGCACAGAAAGCACACAGCTCTGATATAATCTTAATTTTGTGCTTGTGCTGTATTGAGGAAGACAGCCGATAGGTTAGTCTGGCGCTCTCTCTCTCTTCCACACCTCTACACCTCACGGTAGAAGGGGAACGACTAAGTAAGTAAGCTGTATTGAGAGGACTTCCAGATGTTGTTTAGGCTAAAGAAGGCTGTTCTTGCCTTATTCATTCTGATGTTGATGTCTTTGCCTGCCCCGCCGTCTGGTGTTACTATGCTTCCTAGGTATGTGAAGGTATCTGTCTGTACCAGTTGCTGATTCCTTACTGATATGGGCTCAGGGTTGCTCACATTGAGCGTCATGACCTCAGACTTCTTTAAATTGATGTTCAAGCCCACCTGCTGGCTAAACTTATTAAGTCTATCCGTTTTTTCCTGGATGTGTTGATGTGAATGTGCTAGTAGTGCAATGTCATCAGCATATTCCAGATCTTCCAATGTAGAAAATGTAGTCCATCTTATTCCTCTTGGACTGCCCTCTGTTGTCTGGCGCATCACCCAGTCTATGACTGTTAAAAATAAAGTGGTTAATAAGGGGCATCCCTGTCGTACTCCTGTCTTTACCTCAAAGGTTAGGTTGCTCTGCCCATAGAGGCTTTTATGATTGACTCTATGCAGCTTGGAATTCCATAAGCCCTCAGTATTTTCCATAAACTGTCCCTATGTATGCTGTCAAAAGCCTTTTCAATATCAACGAAATTAATGTACAGCTGTCTTTGCCATTCTGAGCACTGCTCTATAATGTTCCTGAGAGTGAATATATGGTGTACACATCTTCTGTTCTTTCTAAATCCTGCTTGTTCTTTCCTCAGTTTGTGGTCTACTGCCTTTGAAATTCTCTGTATAATTATCCTGCCTAGTATTTTGCTGGGAACTGAGAGAAGAGTGATTCCTCTCCAATTATTGCAGTTTGCAAGATCTCCCTTCTTGGGCAATTTGACAATTATTCCTTTGTTCCACTCTGATGGTGTTGTCCCCGTTTTCCAGACTTGTGCAAATAGTGGTTCTAATAGTTCTGCTGCTGGCTCAGGGTCTGTCTTAAATAGCTCTGCATTTAAGTTATCATGGCCAGGAGCTTTTTCGTTCTTTAACCCTTTGATTGCTGTGATGGTACTTAACGAATTTTACTGAAATTGCTGTAACTAGATTGATGAACCAGACTTATACAATTGATAAATTTATCTCCACATCTACATTGCATAATTTTTTTTATACAAGGCCACTGATTTGCTTTACACATGCCATGAATATTTTGACTTCCATTGAATCACGCATAGATATGTTAAAGATCCACAAATTACCACTCTCACTTTTCACACCCTCAGACCTGCAGTCCATCTTTGATCAACTCTCCGTTTTACTTCACCCCTACTCTTCGACCACCAGATATTCCTCCACAGAACCTTTTCTCTTACTACGAATCTCTCACAGCTGATGCAATCCTGATGCATACTGATCTAGTTATCTTAGTTCGTATTCCCCTCATCATTGTTGATGACGTGTACGACTTATATCACGTTCACTCTATCCCTACACCTTTTCCTTCACACCTATCTTCTACGACTGATGCTGAGAAGCACCCATTAGCAACATACTATTCTCAAACCCATGCACTCGCTATCAACAAGGCACAAACATATTTTGCTATTGTATCGAAAGACAACTTTGAGAGATGTATTGATATGCCACTTTCATTTTGTGCACTAGATCGCCCATTTTATGATACACGTACTCATCGCTCGTGTATAATTGCATTGTTTGAAAATGATGTTGAGAACACAAATGTTATGCACAAGAACTGTTACTTTCACACATATCCCCCATCATTTATCGGATGAATCTCCACTCATGGCTTTTTACGCTTTTCAAACCTATCACCCTCTCCAAAAGGTGCCTCCAAAATAATACTTCCATTTACTCTTCAATCCAGCTCAAACCTCCCTTTCTTTTACTCAGCCTTCCTCCCACTTGTTCCGTTACCGTAATTCTTTTAGACTTGATGCGCCCTTTCAGGCCTGTTCAGTCTTACGTAAGGACATAACTTCAGAGAATGCATCGATAACCTTCAATCACTCGTCCTCAATGGTCTGAAAGCATCTTCTTGCCTTCCTCCATCCAGAGACCACGTTTGTTCTTCCTCCAGCACTACAGCCATTAGACATCATTGATATGTCCTCCTTGATTAATGAACTAGATACCATTCTCACACCAGCCACGATGATAAGACAAACGAGATTGTCTGGTTTGGCAATATTTATTAGCATTGTTATTATCACTATACTGATTTTCTGCTATATAAGTACCAAGTTTATAGACGAATACTTTGTAGGAAACAGAGTACTGTTATCACTACTCATAATGGTGAAAACCAGATGAGTCCTCCTGATATCATCAAGAAAAGTGTTACTGAGAACATCCCCATGACTACATTTCCACCCCATCCTCATCACATCACCTACCTTCTTGTACCCCCCGCTATGGCGATGCCCATATAGAGCCCATGATGTTGGGACAGACAAGAATATTTCGCAGAGTGCGATACAAAATTGTTATGATGTCATACCCCCACGAATAACATTGTTATGTTAAAGTTGACAGGCATTTGTACTGACAGCACTTAAATTAATTATTACAAATCCCTTCCAATGATTAATCACTACAGTTTTGACTTTTATTGTTTATCCATTAACCATGCAACTGTTTTGTAAAGTTGAGAACAAAACCGTGTACATATTTTTGCTTCACAATTGCAAATTTTCCAGTGGAAAAAAGGTTGTTCAGACATACACTTTTTGACAAAAGAGATGACAGTGCAGGTGCATCCTAGACTGTCATCAGTCGCGCACAATTCACTGACGACATTCTTTTCCACATACGTTCCCACTCACTTGTTTTGGTGGAACAGTGTTACATTGTTGACTGATAGCTACATATTTTGTGAAAGTCAAATGTATGTTACAACAAGTTATTACAAAAGATGAAATTACTCTGTACGTCTTTATGCCTGACAATGAGCTGTTATTGGCACTAGATGTTTTAAGACATCAAATGTCTTCTGATAAACCACTGTGTCACAGAGAGTTTATTGATCATAAATTGCCTATATCCTTTTCTTTTTCTTTCACCCGTATCCTCTATTTTATTATCACTCTTTACCTTTTTCCTGTATTTTTCGCATCCATTCGTTTGCGAAAAATATTTTCTTCCCCATTCTCAAATTTACCGTTTTCTTTCTCATACTGGTAAACGCATTTATGACATAACGTGTCAGAGAGAGAGAGCGTTAAATGCATTCTATGGCATTAGGTGTCAGTGGACGAAACTGTGAATATATTCGTCTGGCCAGATATAGGAGCAGACATAGGTCTACAGCATTCCCTGCACCAGACGAAATACACCGTGAATATTCGCTTTCGCCAGACCTATAGGCGACAAATTTGTCTGCATTTTCACCTGCCACAACGAGTTGCATCGGCTGAGCGCTAGGTGAGGCGCGATATCCGACATCTTCTCGGCGCAGTTTGAGACATTTGTCTGGAAATCCCAGCTGACAAGGCACTTACTGTTGGCCTGGTCAGCGTGAGGTGTGAAAACGCACGAGTGTCAGTTCATGGTAGTCTTCTAGTTGATGTAAGGTGTTTTAGACGGAAAAGGGGAGATTATTTCGTTTGGCGAAATAAGTGGGACCCCTTTGTCTGGTAATAGATATAACCAGAATGTTAAACTTTATTTTCATTCTGACTCCTAAAATGTTGCAGTAGACAGATCGCTGTGCTAGATCAAATATCTGTGTTTTGGCGAAGTCTGAGTTTCTTGGCCATTTTGCCGAGTTCTAGACTACCATTAGATTGCAGTATTCTAGTTCATGGTTTAGTCTGTAGTTCTGTGTGTGGAGGTAAATATTATTTATAATATCTAGTATTTTGTGAGTGTTTAAAGTGATAATCGCTTATTTCATATTTCACTAGTTAGATTTGGTGCAGAGTGCTTAATTATATAGTCTGTATTATTTTCTAGTGACGTGTTTCAGTGGAAAGCAGAATAAATTATAATTTCTAGCTTAAACAACAATGTAGCTATTAAGGAATTTAATTTTACTGCTAAATAATCAGACGAGAATAATTTTTCTAACTAACTTATAAATGCTAGATGCCTCATGAGTGTTGACGGAATACGTATGTATTCCTAATTCATGAGGATTGATGATTTTAAATATATAACTTATTGCACGGGAAGTTTTAAATGATAAGTCAAGCTGTACGCTTGCATTTTAAAAACGTAAGTTATATTGAGTACATAATACGTAACATATTTCATATGTGTTTTTTCTTTATTCAGTGAATACTGGGGTGACCCAATCTTTGCCAGCGTTAGTACAGAGTAAATACCTGTGAAGAACTAACCCATTTTCCTTAGAGTGACTTGGTGCAAAATCTTTACAAGTACTTTAAAGGATAAATCAAGAAACAGGCCTATCGCGCCATATTAAATTCTTCCTGAGAAAAACTCTAGTACATTTTTAGCCTGTGTGGCAAGTAACTTATTAACGTCAGTAACATTCCGACGGAGTTTGACAAGTGATGTGGTGACCGATTATAGTCCTAGCCTGAAAGAACCCACCGACCTGACATTCCTTATTTCTAGAAACTAAGCTAGTGACACTGTGCTTGCTATTAACGTTCGTACTGGAAAATTTTATGTGACTTAAACAGACATTCGACAAATAAGCACCCTCCCCCCTTCCCCGTTCCCTGAAGCAGAGAATTCAACCCGTCTTTTTGGAACTGGGGATTTCTTGGTCAAGGCTGCCATTGACGATTCTGTAGGTAAATGTCCTGAAAAATTGTATTTCCCAGAAGTGGCTACCAAAGCTGTGAGTATGAGGAACTGCACGTGATCACTGCTGAATGAATAGAGTGAATGCAGGACTGAGTGATTTCTTAATTGTTGTAATGTGGCACCCATTTTGCTGCCTGAACTTCCTTTATGCAAGTTATTGCTAACAATATGTACCCTTAGAATAAAGCAGAGTATCAAGTCTGTCCATACCTTAAAAGGTGGGGAAACCATAGACTCAATCATATGTATCTGTAACTCTTTGGGGCTATCACTTTCTTCTAACGGGACTGTGAGCTATATATCCAGGAGAGGACCATACAAACGGGTCTATCACTATTGTAGCATTCCTTGATTTTTTTGACTATGTGTATATGTTTTCGATGTATTTTATATGTTGTGATGTAAGTTTACTATGATAATTAAACTATACCTACATTTAATTCTGTGTGGTGGTCAGTTCGTTCCCATAATATCTATATAATCATTGTTATAGTTGTTCCCACGTCTGTGTGTCTAACTGTCGTCACTTGTATGTGCGGGCACGAGAGTGGATAGATATATATTAATATACATATTTTTTATAGACTGTCTGACTCCTTTGGATCTGTTGTAGAAGATAGGCGGAAAGAGAGAGAGAGATTCTCGATTTCCGGGACAGCCTTTATAAATTTCAACCATCTCACTCGTGGAACTCTATTTCTACTATCACATCTCACTGTGGCTATCACTCATTCTAACCTATTCAGAAGGGACCAACTAAAATGATAAAGGTGGATTTGGGATAAGCCACAAATCTGGCCACTATAGACGTTGCAGGTACAAGTCCAATAGCCGTTGCTGATATGTAGCCAAGTAAAGTACCACCCCTATAGACACCAGGGATATTATAGGCTGTGATGTACGGTGTCTTGTCTGGTTTGTTGTTGCTTGTTGTAAGTGTAGATGTGATGTAGCTTCACAGATCTACAAACATGAGATATGACGTGGGAAGTCATAAAAGTGTTAAACTGCTCTTGACGTTTCCATCATTTATTTTGACGATCCACAATGACAGATACGTTACATCCACATTACATAAGTCATAGACACGACAGTTCATGGTATTCAGCATAACAAAGTTCTTCGATGAATCTTCTATATATATATATATATATAAACTGATGTAGATAATCCCAGCTTACTACAGCCTCAGCTTCATATCATCAATGTACATAAGTTTAACAATACTCCTCTCTGATGCTGGCAGATCAGATGTGCAAAATAAATCTATTACTGGTCGCACGAGAATGGCGTTCAGGAGTACAAGTCAAGCTGACCTTTACAGGCATTCCTAAGTCTAACCTCGACGTAGGTGCAATCGCTGGCATAGCGAAGTTCATAGAACATAGAAACTGTTCTCTGGGCCTAGAGTGACCCGTGTATATATAAATCTCAGGTATGAAGATACCTGGGGTGTAATCCCTAGTAGAAGAACCTCTCCTTTCTGTAACCAGCAAGCGAGCAGAGAACGACAAATGTCAAACATCTAAGTAGATCACAGAGTTCAATAAAGGAGGGTATTACCTTGCTTCGGAATCAACACCACAAAAAACATACGCCTCCAGGCGTTTCGAATCATCTAGGGAAAAGCCTCGTTAGTTAAACTAACTCACAGGAGGACTACCAATTCCCTATCAAAAGATCACAGACGCAAGGATGCGTCCTCTCTGCTCAAAACATCTTGTCGAATCCCTGGGCGGAAGAACTTTCAAACTCTCCTTAAGTTCAGACATGCGCAGAACGCATACACCTGAGTAACCCTCACACGGGACGATGTAGGAGACATTCCAGGTAAAGATATAAACGAAATCACGCCTTATATGGACAGGAAATCAACCTCAACACTGGTTTCAATCATTCCAAGAAACAGTTGACCGATACTACCATATAAGGAGAATGATCTGACATCGATCGAAAAAATGGACTGGCGAGTCAAGCCACAAGAGAAGGTAACCACCATTGAAAATGTAATCACAGTCAAACAAGGGTTATTTACCTTCGACCAAGAAAAAAATTTAAAGTGTACAATTCAGACAGATTAATTACACACAGTCTTAGAAAAATTATGTGCGTAACAGATTACCACACCCCCCGGGAAAAAAAATGAAACATGTTTTTTTTAAAAATCCTAGAGCCAGAAAGAACAGTCTCCTAACGCACGTATGATGCGCGGATATAATGCCTAATATGAGGCTAGCTCGACACATGGAGCGACAGGTGAGATTATATCTCACATCCTTAGAGAAAATATTTCCCAAAGTGTACACGTAAATTCCAGGGAGGTGCCACCAACATACGCCATAGCGATGGCAACATCATGATGCAAGCAAAATTATAGTCATACAAATCTATGAAATTAAATATATTATCATAGTATTAAACAATGAAGTGTCATGAAAACAGCGGTGTCATATACTAATATACCGCATTAGAGAATTACACATCTTAAACCAAAAAGTACATTATACAAGCATGTAATAAAATCATGATACAATGTATTATAGTAATTAAACAGATGTTCCTAGAAGATGTGGACATAACTCGTTCCCAAGTAGGTTAGAACTTGACATACTTCATGGTTGACATAATGTCCATACTCTCGCAGACGTCAATGATGTGCTGCGAAAATATCAATAACAGAAATCTTTATGATAAATGTTAAATTTCTTAATACATTAATCAAAATACAATATATAAATTGTGGCCATGTGAACTTTTGGCCCATATATTGCTAACTAAGCCTTCTTCCGTTATAACAAAATCGGTAACAGAAAAAGGAAATTATACAGTACAATGCTATAAATTCCCAAAAAAATGAGAACATATGTGCTGATATATTATTATAGTAGAGAACTGTTATAGATCTCGACGTTTATCAGGAAATATATATGACAGAAGAATTAAGTGGAATCATGTGGGCATCTGGACAGAATGTCTGCCATCACATTATCCGAACCACGGATAGCTCGCACTGTGAAATGAAAGGGTTGAAGAGCTATGGCATATCGAGTGGACCTCGAGCTCTTCAAGTTTTTGCTCTGAATAGCAGTAAGAGCTTTCTGGTCGGTTTCCACAATGAAATGTGCGCCTAGAAGGAATCTTTGTAACTTGAGAATTGACCATACCATAGCCAATAATTCACGGTCTAAAACCGAATAATTCCTTTCTGCAGCATTTAATTTCCTAGAGATATACATCACCGGATGCAGAGTATCCGAATACTCCTGCATTAATGCTGCCCCAATCCCAGTGGACGAGGCGTCACTTCGAAGAACAAAAGTCTTCTCAATAGTAGGTAACCTAAGGATAGGTGGAGATGAAAATAGAGTTTTAATCTGGTCCAATGAGGATTGGCATTCTTGAGACCAGCGGATCAGATTAGGCGATCCTTTCTTCAATAAAGTAGAAAGAGGTGCCATAATGGAGGACAGATTCGGAATGAATCGTCCGTAAAATTGTATCAAACCTAAGAGACTACGCACTTGTTTTTTCGTCTTAGGGACAGAAATGTTTAGTATTTTTGAAACATTGTGGTCCTCTGTCTTTAAAAGACCATGACCAACACGATGACCCAGGAAAGAAATCTCGCTAAATCCTATAAAGGCTTTAGAGGGTTTTGCAGTTAAGTTATACTCGCGAAGAGTAGACAGCAATTCGTATAAACCCAAATAGTGATCTTCCCAGGAATCACTGAACAGACAGATATCGTCTAAGTATGCTATGACATCTGTACGATATGAGAGAATTCGACGCATCATGCGTACGAATGTAGCAGGGGCGTTCATAAGGCCGAAAGGCATGAAATTCCATTGAAATAAACCCCTAGGTGTAGAAAAAGCAGTAAGAGGTTTGGCTCGTTCAGTTAAAGGAACTTGCCAATAACCTTTCGACAAGTCACGTTTGGTAAAGAATCTAGAATTAGAAAGTTTGTTTAGTAGCTCTTCTAGCGAAGGCATAGGTTCAGCATCAAACTTCGTAACTTGGTTCAATTTGCGATAATCAACGCAAAGGCGAATGTTATTGTCTTTCTTTCGTACAATAACCATGGACGAAGAGTATGCTGAAGTGGATGGTTCGATTATTTCCAATCGTATCATCTCATCCAATTCTTTCTCGACTTGTGACTGAAAATGGATAGGTATAGGATAGGGTCTGACTCTAATAGGATTATGGTCAGTAAGTACTATGTCATGTTCAATGACATGTGTGTGTCCAGGGATGTCGGTAAGGACATCCTGAAATGTTTGTAACATCGAAGAGACTTGTCGATGTTCCTCAGCGGAAAGATTAGGAGAAACGGTAACGTTTTTCCAAGATTCCGTAGAATGAAGTGGGATCACAGGAAGAGGGAGATTGACATCAGAAAAAGTAGTTTCCTCATCCTGTATAACTGACAGGGATGAGTAATGACCATGAGGTACTGGAGAATCGTCTGTCGCCTGGAAAATAGGCTGCAAATAGTCAGGTCGTTCATGAAATTCCGAGAGCATATTTATGTGGAAAGTTTTATGCTTTCCATCAATATCGACAACATAGTCGACGTCGGAAATTTTAGAGACTATTGCATACGGACCTTTCCATGCAATAAGAAGTCTGTTCTCCCTTGAAGGAAGTAGGACAAGTGCTTTGTCACCTGGACAAAGTTGTCGTAGACATCTATTCTTATTTGCAAATAGCTTTGCCTTTTCTTTAGCAAATTCGGATGAAGAAGTTGCTAATTTGCATGCCTCGATGATCTTTTGCCCAAGAGCAATGACATACTCATAAGAAGATTGAGTGTCATCGCTAATATTATCGGCAGTGATAAGATCGTGAAGTAAAGACATAGGGCCGCGCGGTCGCGCGCCAAAGACAAGTTCAAAAGGAGAAAACCCTGTGTGTTCATTGGGGACCTCTCTATAAGCAAAGAGAGCCGCGGGTAAAACCCTGTCCCAATCCTGAGTTATCTTCCCAAGTAAAGTCTTGAGTGTTCTATTCAAACGCTTACCTATCCCATTAGACATTGGGTGATAGATACTGCTGAGAGACCTTTTAATATGTAAGATAGACATTACCTGTGACATAGTGTCAGATATAAGTTGAGTGCCATGGTCTGACAATATTTCTCTGGGAATCCCAAACGAGAAAATATCAGCCAAAGAGCGTCTGCGATATCAGCAGTGGAGATGCTCTTAAGAGGTATAGCCTCTGGCCAACGTGTGCACATATCGACACATGTAAGGATAAATTGATGTCCTCTGGCCGACTTGATCCTAAAAGGACCGATAATATCTATTGCCATTTTCTGAAACGGCCGAATAGGAATGTCAGCAGCCTGGATAGGCGCAGCATGTCGTGGTCCTTTAGATTTGACCTCCTGACATACTTTGCAAGATCGACAGTAAATACGTATGTCCTTGCTCACAAATGGCCAAAAGAAAGCCGCAAGAACTCTCGACTTTGTACGGGAAAAACCCATATGTCCAGCACATTGTGAGTCATGAGCATGTTGCAATATTTGCAATCTCATACTCTTAGGCACAAGAGTTTGAGAATATGCAGACGTAGTCGAGTCTTGTACCATACGCACAAGTACGCCGTTCTTCATAGAAATCCAAGACTTTCTATTTGTATTTTGATTCGGATCACCTTTTTTTGCTAGAATGAAGAATTTTTGTAAAGAAGGATCTTCTTCTTGCAATTTTATAAAAGAGTCACGTGAAATAATCAAGTGACTATTTTGGCTATTTACTTCATTATTATCAGTTAATGAAGTTTGTGGTGTTTCCAGAGCTTGTGCTCTTGTGACCACTGCATTAGTAGTTTGTATATTTTGTTCCTCCCAAACAGAAATCTGCTGTGGGGTACATTCCCTAACTCCGTGAATACGACCGATAATAAGGTCCGTTATAGGGTTAGGTAGAAGACACGCGTGGACATCTCCCGTAAAGAAGGGAGTAGCAATATGTATTATGGCAGTAAGATACTTTTCCAAAGTGCCACCGAATGTGACACATTTGATCACCTTTCCTGTAGCACAGGATGGATCTACAAGAGATTGTCTAACACCAATAGTAGTACATCCAGAATAAAAAAGGACTGAGACTGGATTACTATTTACAAGACCCTTATGTAGGATAAGAGAACCTCTCCCGTCATGCGCAACTGCAGCAGGAAGAGGGGGAAGAGGGTGATCACAGCTCAAAGTGGTTACGGTAGTCTGTTCGAACAAAGTACTGCATTGGGGACATTTAGTTGCCCTACCAAAGTCAAAGGCAGAACATGTGATAGCACTAGCGTTTTTATTATCATCAACCTGTTTACATGCTCCCTGAGACTCTTGCTGTACAGAGTTTGTCTGTTGATATCTCTTTCTTTTATGTTGAGATCTACCGCGACAATTATTGCCTCTGAAATTATTATTATACTCTCTACTGTAATTGTTATCCTGGTTTGAATCCCAGTTTCCATAACTGTCATTATCATTTCTATATTGATGAGGTCTCCGCGAAAAATAGTTATGATTGCCTCTATATTGACTACCTCTGCGGAAATGCCTAAAATTATTGGGTGTAGTATACCGAGGACTATCAGCTTGTCTCCAGTTCTTCGAAGAAGAATCACCATGTGATTGATTGCCATGATTCTGAGCATAATTACGGTTACTCTTTCTATTAAAATTTTGTTGAGTACCTTGAAATTTACGCATGAAGTTTGGGCCATATGGTGCTGCCGAAGCAACTGGCAAACCTTCTTTTACTCTAGAGTTGCTAATGGTTACGTGAGGGTGCGCAGTGACATACTGGCAACAGTATTCCTCCATTTCTTTTATGTTTTTAGGCTTAGGCTCATGAAGAAAAGCAAGAAAAGACTCATTGACAGAAGACATAACCTTGTCTCTAAGTAGTAAGTCCATAAGTGCTTCAAATGTATGTTCTGTCTTAGACAGCTCAACCCAACGTGTAAAAGTAAGACGTATCTTTGAAATGAATTCAGAGAATTCTACTCCAGTTTCTGGCAACATATTTTTAAATTGAAGACGATAGCCGTCTTCGTTCAGTTGGTATTTCTTTAACAAGACCGCCATGACAACCTCATAATTGTTCTTGTCAGGCTCATCTACCATGCTTAACATACTCAAAGTATCACCTCTAAGTATATTGGGCAACTGATAAACATACAGTGATTTATCTATGTTATGTGTTTTACATGAACGTTCAAATCTATCCAGATAAAACGTTATATCGTCACTGGAAGCATTGAATGCTGGTAGCTTAATCTTAAAAGTGCTAGCTTTATCAGAAGATGACCCCTTATTTGGATCATTAGCATTACCCATGTTCATCAACTTTAACTTCTCTAACTCCGAAGCTAAGAGTTTTTCTTCATGCTCCATTTTTGCTTTTCTCTCCTCAGCCTCTCTTTGTAACTTTTTGTCCTCAGCTTCTCTTTGTAACTTTCTTTCCTCAGCCTCGGCTTGTAATCTTTTATTTTCAGCCTCTATATCTAATCTCTTATTTTCAGCATCTAATTGTAGCTGGATTTTTCTCTCCTCAGCTTCAGCTTCTCTTTTCTGTTTTTCCATTTCCATCTAGAATTTTCTTAAATCTGCCTGCATCTGCAGTCTCAGATTCTCAGCATCTATCTTCTTTTATGACTTCCCACGTCTTAATTTCCCTATCAAAAATCTACGACAGAATGGTGGCTCGTTTTTCCGGTAATTGAACTCTAGTCCTGAGCAAATACGAATATCAGCTCGTTTGCAGGATTAATTTTCTTTATTCTGATATAGAGTAAGAGTGTGATGTCTTGTGAGTTTTGTACTTTTTAAAAATAATTGATCCCCTAGACATAACGATCTGTTTATGGGCGTGCTGACCACACAATTAATAATTGGTTTTTCCACAGCATTTTTGATATATATATATATATATATACATTTGAGTTACAGGTTGATTTTGTCGGAATATATGTTAATTACTGATTTTGTAATACTAAACGCTGGTAAAGTTTGTGAGTGTATAACATTCACAGGGGTTTTGAAGAAGTAGGTGTTTGAGCAAAGCTAAGGAGTGCGTTCAGACAATTACGTCCTGTAAATTGCCTCCCTTACCCTAACTGTTTTCAGGGGTAAACTTGATAGTGGATTTAAAATTTTGGGGTTTTTTTTTTCTCCTTAAATTTTTTTGCAATAATTATTTTGTTTCCACTGTAGCAACTTATTTTTAAGGGGTAATCTTAACTACCATTTTTTTGGCGTAGTCGTCTGCATTAGGTGCTTTATTGCCGATTAATAGCAGCGATAGTTAGATACTATATATTTTTGTAGGAGGTATCCCAGGATAAAGAATATCATCTTTTTGGATTTTTTTGTAATTTTTCGCAAGTGGTAGGAACCAGTGTATCCTTTTTCTTATCTCTTTCTCGTCTAAGTCTCAGTCACTGAGTTATTATGGCAGAGAGGGCGAAGCTTAGACAACTCCTCAGGGACGAGGCAAGAGAAGAAGGTTTGGACGGAGAGGAAGCGAAAGCTTTTGTCAGGGACGAACTTGACAGATATGATGCGGAGAGGAAAGCAGCTGAAGCTAAAGAGCAGAGGAAGATGGATGAGGAAATGGAAATCCGCAGGGAGAGAGAAAGAGAGAAGGAGAGACAGCGTGAGAAGGAGAGGGAGGAGAGAGCGGAAAGAGAGAAGGAGAGACAGCATGAGAATGAGAGGGAAGAGAGACAGCATGAGTTGGCTCTTAAAACTCTAGAATTCCAAAGTCGTGGTGCTGCCTCTATCTCCAGCAATGGAGAGTCTTCTTCTCATTCCTCTGTAACTGATCCTTCTAACACACAATCTACTCATCTCACCGCTATGTCTTTCGCTCTAGAATCTTTCCCTTGTCCTAATGAGAAGATTGACACATATCTAGAAAAATTTGAGAAAATTGCAACTCTGTACGGGTTAGAGAGGTCGCGTTGGAATATGAAGCTTTCTCAGGCACTGAAAAGCAGTGCGTATGATGTTTACGCCAAACTGGAAAGCAGCCAACAAGACAACTATGATGTGTTGAAGAAAGCGTTACTGGAGTGCTTCGAAATGAATGCTCGCAAATTTTTGCAACTGTTTCGCAACAGCAGGAAGGAGAGCTCTGAAACTTTCCAGCAGTTTTCATCTCGTTTGAAGGGATATTTGACAAAGTGCCTTGAGCTTTCACAGCTCCCCTCTACCTATGAAGGTCTGGAGGAATGTGTTTTAACAGAACAAATAAAGAACACTTTGTCTGCTGATACCCGGAGATTTCTAGTGAGCAGGGTGCAGAAAAGCTTGAAGACATCTTAGAAAAGTCTGAGCGATATCACAATGCGCTGGCTGAACTACCGGCCTCAAAACGTAAACCGACAGAAGAGCATTTTCGAAAAAATAATCTAGACCAATCTTCTCATGCTTCTCATGCTTCTAATCAGAATAACCACAGAGAAACTGGACCTCAAAACCCCCCTCCTGAAAAATCCAAGTTCTACAAAAACAAGTCCCCAACCACAGTAAACAGTCTGATCAACCCGACCGCCCTACATGGCAGCGCAGCCAGAAAGGTTAAGGTGGCAAAGGGAGAACCCGTGAGCACGGGACAGATGATCAGAGTGAGCACACCGAGCCTAAACGCATCGGATGCTTACTAACAGTCTCGCAAGGCGGAATTATTGACAGTGAGAGTATCAAGTCTGTCCACACCTTAAAAGGGGGGGGGACCATAGACTCAATCATATGTATATGTAACTCTTTGGGGTTATCACTTTCTTCTAACGGGACTGTGAGCTATATATCCAGGGGAGGACCATAAAACGGGTCTATCACTATTGTAGCATTCCTTGATTTTTTTGACTATGTGTATATGTTTTCGATGTATTTTATATGTTGTAATGTAAGTTTACTATGATAATTAAACTATACCTACATTTAATTCTGTGTGGTGGTCAGTTCGTTCCCATAATATCTATATAATCATTGTTATAGTTGTTCCCACGTCTGTGTGTCTAACTGTCGTCACTTGTATGTGCGGGCACGAGAGTGGATAGATATATATTAATATACATATTTTTTATAGACTGTCTGACTCCTTTGGATCTGTTGTAGAAGATAGGCGGAAAGAGAGAGAGAGATTCTTGATTTCCGGGACAGCCTCTATAAATTTCAACCATATCACTCGTGGAACTCTATTTCTATTATCACATCTCACTGTGGCTATCATTCATTCTAACCTATTCAGAAGGGACCAACCCAAGTCTTAATTTCCCTATCAAAAATCTACGACACACTGACCTCAGTGACAGAAGAGATGTCGCTTTGTACTTATCTGTAATAACTTGAAATAATGTTTTAGGTTCAATGAACTCTATTGAGTTTTGAGTTCAGTTCAATGTATTGGCACTGAGATGCCAGAAATAGGTTCAAGTTAAAACGAGTCAAATTGTAATGACATGTGAAGATTTGTATTTTTATGGACATTATCATAAAATATTTGGTAACATTGTTGTTAACACCCCACATCTGTGAATTTTTTTTGATGTTATAGACTATAGACATTGTCATGAAACATTTTATAGGAGCCTCTACTAGCTGGTTATACCACATAAATTTTTTTTGGGATGATAACTTTATCTTAGACAAGTACACCTACATGAGCCCTCGATTTACGATTTAAAAAAAATAATTACATGTACTTAGACAAGTATACATACGAGAGCCCCCGATTTACGTTTTTTCCTCGAATAGTGAATTTTCGGGATTTGGGTATATATTTTTGAAAGAACGCAAATGTCTCCTTACAGGATACATTTGTGTAGCCCCAGGATCTATGTCACCGGATGGCCTACTACTGATACCATGTCATCATTCGTGCTAACAGTTATCAGTTAGATTAGGAAGAATAGTTACGAGGTTTTATTGAAAAAGACTCGAGATACGCGGTTATCAGATTGAAACTGAAAGTAGGTTAAATAGCGGCTCAACGCTAATTTTTGGCGGGAGTTCCTCAGCAACCGATGACGTAAATTAGAATAGCCGAGATACTCCACCGGTAGGTATATGATCCAATAAAATAAATAAATAATTATTAGACTGACCAACCAGAACGGTTGTAAAAACGCGCACCACAAGGCGAAGGAAAATTTCGATATTCAAAATCAGTTGATCTACAATAGTCAGTTTGTACGGACGTATAACTGCTGGTTTTGAGGTTCTCAAGATGTCAAATCTGTAAAACAGATTGTTTGTTTTTAATGTTAGACATTCCTAATTATCAGTAAAAACAGCTTCGAGTGACTTGTTTCATTTTTCAGAAATAAAACCTAGATAGGCCAGAAATGCCTAACTGTACAGATAACGAGCTGAACTTATAAGGGATGAAACGGAGCTCTTTAAAGTCAAATTATCGCAAATCATTAAAAAGGTAGAGGCTCAACAATCATTTACTCCTGATTCGGATAAATCTAAGAGGCAAACGAACAGGAACTAAGTCAACATACTTACCCCAACATGGATAGGCTACAGGGAGAAAATAGCCTATAAATATCCGCAAAGACACATTTTTATGAGGATTTGTAAAATGAATGGATGCAAGTGACTTTGTCTGGATTGTATATAAGAATAAACTGTTTTAATGGATCCTGAAGACTTTCTTGCCTACTTCATGTTGAAAGTTTTACGGTAAATAGTGAACGTAGAGTATGCTAATAACAGTCACACAATATTAAACACTACAGAGGAATTTTGGAACGAACTTGGTTACAGTTATCATCAAGAATTTATACCTCTGGCAGTATACCAGTATTCCCGACTTGAGTGATACACTTGAAACATATACACACCCCACGGTCACAAAGCTCCTGACCGCTCCTGACCGGATTGGAAGGAAAGTCCACAGGCTCCGCAGCCTCTCAATGACACGTCATTGGGCCGAAGGGCTGACAGCCCAAGTGCCGCTGGTTAAGGAAAAAAAAAAGAAAAAAATTACGATATACAGTGTTTTCAATTCCAAATAATATGAATAACTGACGAGATGGGAAAGTGGCATCACACTTGTTAAATAATTGTAAATAGGGCAAATCACAATTACCAATTATGCTTGTAAAGTATGTTTTTACAAAAAACCTAAACAAATATAAACAAGATAAAATCTAACAAACTCAAACAAATACATCAAACAAAAATAATAGTAAGGGGGAGGGGTGTATGGTGTTTCCAGTTATATAACTTACTTTAATAGATAATAACTATGTAATAGATTGTTTGATATTAAATTAGAACATGTGGAAATGAAAGCTTGACAGGGAAAATTACAGGAAGGATTTGATCGAATAAATATGGATCCGTAGCTTTGAATGAAAGTAACGATTACAACTTACGTAACCCAGAATCAATGTTCTGATCTGTAAAAAAAAAATCATGTTCCCATGCCGGGAATCGAACCCGGGCCGCCTGGGTGAAAGCCAGGAATCCTAACCACTAGACCACATGGGAGAGACAGTTTTACTGCCACATCAAGGTATACGTAAATAATAACTACTATTTCGGGATCAATTTTACCGTGTACTTTAATTAATGTTGTTAGGCTTTTATACACCAAATACATAAGCACAGATCCAAAGAGAATCGAAGCCGAGCGTTCCACAGAGAATAGTCTCATAGAATGACAGCCAATCAACCAGTAATTTGGAGCAATCAAATTGTTGAATACTCCACTTCGGCGTCGGTAGTGACAGCTCTTCTCCAAACTCCGACTTCATTTTTTTCTTAATGTTAAATAAAATGTAAATAGTAAGTAGTAGGTTGCGAAAAACAAAAAAACTTTACTCATAAGAATTTTTTTACTGTAAATGTGACAAAGGTTGAATCATTCATGTATTTATAAGCCATTCTTAGCGGTTTTCAATCTGTGCGCCGCGGCGCCCTGACTGACAGTCAGGGGTGCCGTGTGTGGGCGTGGATTTTTTTTCATATTTAGCTGTAAAGAAACCACAGAGCTGTGGGTAATTTCATATTTGGTGTTTGTCAACCTGCGTGACCCCGGAGAAATTTCCCTTTTGATGTTGGCCAGCCTTTGAAGTCCCGCTCCCGCGACCGGCCTATCAACTTTCCGCGTATTTTCCTCGCGCGATCATAGTAGGTAACACGGTGATTTTCTGTTTTCAAACGTTTTTGATTGTGTTGTGAGTTAGATATAAACTATGGAAAGGTTTTTTAATTTGGTAAGTGTTAGTAAAAAGCAAGAACTTGTTGAGGATGACAAGGAAAGTGGTAATGAGGAAAGGAAACGTATGTAAAGAAAATATGACGAAGGTTACTTAGATTTTGGTTTCACGTACACTCTTGTGAACAATGAAGAGCGTCCACAGTGTGTTTTCAAAGTACTCTCTGTCGAATGTATGCTGCAAAGCAAATTGAAGCGCCATTTAGAAAGTGTTCATAAGAATGAAGTGGGCAAACCAAGAGAATATTTCTCTAGAAAGCTGAGTCAAATGAAAGAACAAAAACCAGCATTTTCTAAGCAGGCGACAATCTCGAGTAAAGCTCTTCTAGCGCAGAAGAACTTGTTTCACCGTGTGCTATTGATATGGTGTCCATTATGGTTGGAGAGTCCGTGGAAAAACAGCTTTTGCCCATTCTTTTGTCGGACAATACAATCAGCCGTCGAATTCAAGATTTAGGAGAGGATCTTAATTAACAGATTATAGAAAAAATGAGGGGAAAGGACTTTTTTTTTTTTAATGTGTTATGTGCGGTTTGTTGGTAAAAAAAAAAAAACAAAAACGAAATGGTGGAAGATCTTCTTTTTTGTAAGGACATAAATGCAGGTACGACAGGCAAAGATTTTTTTTTTAACGTACGCCCGCTATTACTCGAGGCGAGAATCTCCGGTTAGTATATCTAACCTGACACTGATTTTTACGTTAGTGTCCATTTTTTCCCTGTACAATGACAGGTATCCACTCGCCATTCAGGCAGATTCTCGCCGTCTTCGGAGGGTACCCATTAGAGCTGGGTCGGCTCAGGAGCCGCCAGTCCCTTGTCGACAACACTTTTTCAAATGACTTCGCCCGGGCTTGACGATATTGTTTCTATAATTCAAGGACACTTATTTCAACTCAGTGTTCATTTTGAAAAATACTTTCCTGAAAACTGTGACAGGTTTCAGTGGGTTCAAAATCCCTTCAGTAATGATGCTCCTTCGGACTTCAGTACTGCTGAAGAGAAAGAACTGATAGAACTTTCATCAGACCCTTCACTACAAGCAAAGTTTCCATCCATAGCATTGCCAAAATTTTAGTATTCAGTAAAACAGGAGTTCCCAAGCTTGAGCAAGAGAGCACTGAAGATATTAATTCATTTTGCAACCTTCTATCTCTGCGAGGCTAGGTTTTCAGCAGCGGCTGTCATAAAAACCAAGTTCAGATCAAGACTTGATGTGGAGAAGGAAATGAGGGTAGCTGTATCTCAATTTGTGCCAAGATTCGACAAGCTGTGTAACAACAAGCAAGCTCAAGTTTCACACTGAGGTGACTGGTACTTTATAGCAACAGTGAATGCAGTCAGCGACTCATAGCTTGACTGCCTGCGTCAGGACCAGCGAACCAGAGCTGGTCAAGACCGTGCTCCACCTCCACGTGGTGGTCCTGGAAACAGTCTGCAGCAGTGCAGGCTGGCTGAGCGAGCATGGATCGAAATGGGAAGGCAAACCCGGTCCTTAAAAAATGCCGTGCAGAAGTCGGATGTGTCGACCGAAAGGTGCAGATATCACAGCTTAGGCGCAAACAGACACAACGCAACCACCGTCCTTTTCAGGACGAACGAAGAAGAAGATATTTTTGTTTAGTTTTACTGTACAATTTTTTTGTTATGGAGATTGAATCATAAGTGCAGTATATCAGTGGATGATTTTCAGACAAAAGTAAAAACAAATCTTAGAAAGAAACTACTTTTTCTGTGCTGTTTTCTTTTTTATAGTAAGGGTTTTCAAAGTGCACTTTGTGTATATTTTTTCTTGTACGTGTAATTTTTTCACAGATTGTCTAACTGCATTTTTTTTAAAATTACATTAAAAAATTACATTGTTTAAAAGCCTTTCCAAAGCGCCACTGCTCAAAAAACGTTAGGCTAAATGTCGAAACAACGCTAGAGTTTTTACCAAATATCTAGGGAATTGAAAATTCCCAGTAATAAGAAACTTCTCAGACTACAGCTGGGAAAAGGCTATTTCAGAATAGAAGAACCTTACTGTGCAGGATGTCTTCAAGACAATAATATAGAACATTTCTTGTTAAAATGTAAGAGGTGTGAACAAATGAGAATACCAATATTAGATTATTTGCAAGCATCCAACTTACCTATAAATATAGAAGAGGTGTTGAGAATAGACAGACCTAGGGAACTGCATAATATAGTCAAACAATATTTAACACGAACAAATGTTAATATCTAGTGGCTGGGAATGTGAAGGTCTGATGCTGTTCTTACAATGCATATGACTTTTAACAGATGAAAGTCAATCTGTTAAAGTCCGTTATATAACTAGAAGAACCACCAGGCCTTTACACCCCTCCACTTTAATATTATTCTTGTTCAGAGTTTCTTCTTGATTTTTTTGTTTGTTTGTTTGTTTTTTGTTTTTTGTTTTTTTTTTAAAATATTTATTTAACGTATAAGCACAATTGTGATTGTCCCTATTTACAATGATTAGACAAATGTGATGCCACTTTCTTATATCGGCAGTTGTTCATATTCTTTGGAATTGAAAACAATATATATCTTAATTATAACCCATCATTAATTTTTAAAAAATGTGCATAGATTTGAATTTTTTGTTGATACAGTTGCTAAATGTGCATGTACTGCTATTGGAACCACATGTTATAGCTTTCAAAATGTAATAAACAATATAGTATTAAATTGTTTTCATAATGTACCTGCATGTGATGTACTTGTAACACGAAGTAATAACTTACCACTTAAGACTGATAAGTTACTTATACAAGGGGATTGACATAAGTCTTGGGCCTGACCATGAAGGAGTCACAGGAGGAAGATGAAACTTGGCACATTTAAAGTTCATCATATTTGCACTGAATGTGAGAAGTACGCGTTTGTTTCTTCAATCGGTTTTCCCGCTACGCTGCACGGCGCAATGCACCCTATTGACCGGATCTGCTGCTCCAAAGATTTGACAAAACAATGGAAAAGAAGGAGGCCATAGCTGTGATAAAATTTCTGATGTTTCAGAGAAAAACACCTACAGAAATACACAGAGAGATGGAACCATGGTGACAGTAGATGAGACTTGGATACACCATTATGACCCCGAATCCAAAATTGCCAGCATGCAATGGAAAACCCCGGGCTCCCCAAAACCTGTCAAGCCGAGAGCGCAGAAATCTGCAGGAAAAGTGATGCTGACTATTTTTGGGGACAGCAAAGGTGTCCTTTTGAAAGATTATCTGCCTCGTGGCAACACAGTTAATGGACAATACTATGCAGATCTTCTCACCAAATGTAGTGAAATTGACAGAGATACAACGGTAAAATTCCTCCAAGGATAACATTTAAGGATAAAAACATAATGCGTAGGCTGCTGATGTACATGATCGCCTAGACCGCGGGTCATCATCCCCATAAAATTGACTTGCTAGACCGGAGGGGAACGGAGGATCAAAAAGGAAAAAAATATGACTGGAAAGGCTAAAGAGACGCAATTGGGGGGGGGGGGGGGGGGGGGGGTGGGGGGGGGGGGGGGGGGGGGGGGGGGGGGGGGGGGGGGGGGGGGGGGGGGGGGGGGGGGGGGGGGGGAGGAAATGGATGAAAGTAAAAAAAATTCAAGTTCCCCAAATTGACACGAGGTACGGAATTGGACGTTTTGCGATACCAAGCGCTTGATTTGAATTTGAGCGGAAGAACGCAGATGTCTGAAAAAAATTACAAAAATTAAAAAGTAAATTTTTCTTAATATTAATGTTAGGAATATAAAAATTAGCTGGCCAGATGGCCTATTCTGAGCAGTGAACGAATATGGTCTTAATTTTACAGACGGATAGATAATATTGAAAATAATGACAAAAGACAGTGTAGTTTACATCAGCCACAGACTGCATTGAATCTAACATATCGTTATTTGCACACAAAAACACGACCTTGGACACAGATGTTCAAATTTACTTGGCATAGAAGTGAAGGGACATTGGTGGTAGCTGTGTCTAAATATAACTTTTTACAACAAAAATTTGAAGGGGAGAGAACGGTTGGGTCAAAAATCGAGCACAATTTTGTAGAAACACAAGTAGAGACGGACAGACTAACAGATAACCATCCATACGTGACTGAAGCTTGACTGAAATGACTTTAGTGAGGAAATTTGAAATTAAAAATAAACCTCGGCAGTGATTGGCCACAGACAATCATATCATTAGCGCTCAGAGCGCATTTGGGGTCATTTCTCAATAATTGTTCAGTGTTAGACACAGATTTTAAAGTGTGGTGTTTTCCCATATGAAAGACAGTGAGTTAAATTTAGGGACGCCATCCTATAGCCAGCAGCTCAGCTGAGTTTTGCTAGCACTTCTGTGTTAATTATTCATAATCTGGTAAGATTGAAATTATTTCTTTATATATTTTGAATATTGTTTCATGTTCGAGTGATTTGATACTGCCATATCATAATCTAACCTTACAAACAAGTAGGGATTTTGCTCTAGACCCCCCGCCCAAGTCAGGGTCTAGGGACTAACAATGTACCTAAACACCAGCAAGGATTATGCAAGACAGATCAAGAGTTGAGAATAAGGAAACATATTACCTATCCTCTTTTAGGGTAGAAAACTAATAATTATTTTTCAGAATCTATAGTCTGGGAGGATCTATCGGATGTAAACCCACCATGGTAACTGTGCTGTTTGGTCAGAGAGATCTGACCTGTCTGTATAATGTGGTTGTTGTGTCAGTGTGGTGTCCAGACGTGGGTAGAGAATAGATTTTGACACATGGCCCATACTTTGATTGCAGAGCTGCGAGTTTCTGTCGTCAACGAAGCAGTATCTATTCGGGTGGTGATTTACACAAGTGTATCTGTGCAGTCCTTGTGACAGAGACCACCATTATTGCCCGCCAGCACGGAGAGGTGGGACCGCCTGATTTCAGCACCAGAGCTACAAATACCAGATGAGTGAGCCTCTGGTCTGCTGGATATTCACCAACCCCATTTAGTTGCAGATACCCCATAAAAATTCCCACCATTTTCTGGACACTATGTAGTCAATATAGACAGGTGTGATGAGACCACCCCAACAGCACAGACAATAAATATCCTCCCTAGTAGCTGACTACCAGAACATTTTAATAAAACTAACTATTCTAGTACTTAAATATGTACACTTTTGCATTTATTATGTAACATTCCATGCATAATTTTCATAATTTTTAAATCCTTCTTTTAAAACAAGTTCTGGTCAAAATAAAACTTGATCCAGAACAAATAAATGTAATATAATTATATCAAAAACTTTACACCCGTGAGTTAGTTCAGTGTATTTTAACACTTGTTAATCTTATTATAAGTTGGACTTATTGGGTGTCAGCGAGTGTAGATGGACGGGGAAGGGCATAAAATATATTTCAGAAGAAAAAAAGCAAATTATATACTCTGGTAGTAATGATAATCGTCACACAGAGGGAGTAGCCATCCTAATGACACAGAAAGCAGCAGCATCGCTTATCAGCTGGGTACCTATCAATGAGAGGCTAATATTAGCTAGATTTCAGACACGATTTTTTCAAGCTCTCAATTGTACAATGTTATGCACCAACTAACGACGCTCTTGATACCACAAAAGATGACTTCTATGAAGCACTTCTAAGTACCATCAACACAATACCCAAGCATGACATAATAGCAGTCATGGGTGATTTTAACGCCAAAGTAGGTGACAACAACGATGGAGTACAAAGATATCTCGGTACTCATGGCATAGGCTGTATGAATCAAAATGGCGAAAGACTTCTAGAACTTTGTGAAATATCAAACCTCGTTGTGGCAGACACCATCTTTCCACATAAGAATATCCACAAGATAACATGGAATTCACCTGATGGCAGAACTAAGAACCAGATAGATCACTTCTGCATAAGCGCTAAATTTCGCTCATCAGTTCAAGACGTCAGAGCATACAGAGGTGCAGAGATCGGAAGCGATCATAACCTCTGCATAGCTAAACTGAGAATTAAACTGAAGAAGTTATACCAACAGAATAAAAATAGAAGAATAGATGTACACAGACTGCAATCAAATGATATAAAGGAGGAATATAATGTCAAAATGAACAACTATTTCGATGCTTTAGGCAAAATTGACAACGATATCACCACCAAGACAATCGATACTAAATGGGAACAACTGAGAACAGCAATGACAGAAGCAGCAGTAGCGACCACCGGATACCTAGTACATAAAAAGAAAAAATGGATGAGAGAAGATACTTGGGATAAAATACAAGAAAGGAAAACAGCAAAACTTAAACTACTAGCGGCAAGTACACATAATGCAGTTGAATCTTGCAAACTATCTTATAACTTGTTAAATAAAGAAGTGAAGACAAAAACTCGAAGAGATAAAAGACATTTCATCAATGAACTGGCCGTAGAAGCTGAAAATGCTGCAAGAACTGGTAATAGTAGGTGCCTTTATCAAATTACAAAACAACTATGTCACCAGCCTACTGCTATGGAAACACCTGTTAAAGGTAAATTAGGGAATTCAATACCATCAGAAAAAGAACAAATGAAGAGATGGGCTGAGCACTTCATGGAGGTGCTAAACAGACCACCACCAACAGTAACACCTGATTTTAATAATGAAACACTCACAACCACCTTGCCAATAACTTGCGATGAATTCACGCTGGACGAGATCAAACAAGCCGTTAAAAGATTAAAAAATTTTAAAGCTGCTGGAGTTGACGAAATTTCAGGGGAAATGATTAAAGCAGTTAATGACAACAACCTCTTGAGAATTTTAGATATTATAAATGAAGTATGGAGAGAAGAACAACCACCACAACAATGGAAAGACAGTATTATTGTAAAGTTACCGAAGAAAGGTGATCTATCAGACTGTAATAACTGGCGTGGTATATCTTTATTATCAGTACCTGGAAAATTATTATGTTGCATGATGTTAGAAAGACTTAAATTGCATGCTGACGAAAAGATCAGAGAAGAACAAGCGGGTTTCAGGCCGAAACGATCATGTATTGATCAAATATTCACACTAAGAACAATTATAGAAGAATCAGTAGAAAGGCAATCGCCACTTATTATCACCTTCGTCGATTTTCAAAAAGCCTTTGATAGTCTACACCGCCCATCATTGTGGAAGATACTTACAATCTATGGTTTTCCAACAAAATATGTGAATATAATCAAAGCGCTATATGACAATGCAAGATGTTGTGTTAGAACAAATAAAGGGAATACAGAATGGTTTACAGTAGAAACAGGGGTTAAACAAGGCTGTATTATGTCACCACTACTTTTTGGAATAGCTATTGATTGGGTTATGAGAAACTATACCCACAATGAACAATTGGGTATAAAATGGACAAATGGAAAATTCCTGGGGGACCTGGATTTCGCAGATGATGTAGCATTCTTAAGTTCAACACCAAGACAATCCCAAGAAGCAATAAATAATTGTGTCATCTCTCGGTTAAAATAGGTCTCCAAATAAATGCCTCTAAAACTAAAGCTATGAACTTTTCTAACGAGACCTTTGATATCATCTTGAACGGGGAAAAAACTACAGAAAGTTGAAAGTTTCAATTATTTAGGCAGTAAAATGACTCAGGATGGTGACACAACAAGAGAAATCCATACTAGAATTGCTTTGGCAGCTAGCGCCTTCAATAGATTATCTAACATTTGGAAATTACGATCATTGAATTACATACCAAGCTTCGTCTGTTTAATTCTCAAATGTTATCTCAGTGTTAACATACGGCTGTGAGAGTTGGAAAATAACAAAATCATTGGAGAACAAGCTGAATACATTCGAGAACAAATGTCTTAGAAAACTCATGAACATCAGTTGGAAAGAATTCAAGACTAATCGACAAATATAAGAGAAGACTCTAGGCAGAAATATGTCTCCGACTATATAAGGAAAAGACGATGGTCATATATCGGTCATGTCCTACGAATGCAAAACAACAGAATACCACTACAGGCGCTCACTTGGGTTCCTGAGGGTAAGAGGAAAAAAGGAAGACCAAAAGAAACACTCAGAAGAACAATAATAAGAGAAGGAAGAACGTTGGGCCTAAATAATGTGCAAGAGCTAAGAGGAGTGGCGTCACAACGAACAACCTGGAGAGCACTGGTTTCTGCCTTATGCGCCGTGTTTGGTGCTTAAAGAATTTATTATTATTATTATTTAATCTTATTAGTCTTGTTAAATATCTATGGGTATATTTATAACTATCACACCACAGTACACATCATTACCCTAGACACTTTACGTAGCTACATTCAAAAAAAAAAAAAATTAAGTGTGAGGTCGTAGTGGTAGCAAGAAAGGCCTTCTGACAATTCTCAATTACATTTTATCTCAGGAGCCTTCACAGCTGGCCTCATACAATTTACATGTAGTACCATCATCATCATACAATACCATCAATACCACTACATATATTGGGGTCTTGTCCAGGGATAATTAGCCCAACAGTAATATTGAGATCTCCTGGTGGGAGAAATAAAAGTAGGGAAATAAATTGTAAAATTTCCTTTAAAATTAAAAGTGTCCCTGCGGATAAAAGTTGGTGAATCTTCACAGCCAGTAATAATTAATTAGTTAACTGGTTAGTTAGAATTAGTTAGACTATAGTAATTAGAAGTACTTAGTGTATTTACTGGTTAGAGATTTAGCTTATATATTATTATATTGTCTAAAAAGTATGGCTGAGCTAGCAAAGTTTAGATCAGCTGCTGTGCTCACTGCGAAGGAGATGGGGATGGATGGTCAAATTTTAATTCAATACGTAACGACTGAATGTGATAAATATATTGAAAGGGAAGATAGAAAGGTAGCTGAAGAGAAGAGGTTACAAATTGAGGCTGAAAGAGAAATTAAGAGGCTGCAGATTGAGGCAGAAGAAAAACGACAGCAAAGGGAGGCAGAAGATAAAAAGGCCGAAAGGGAGGCAGAGGAAAAAAGGTTGACTGCCGAAAGGGAGGCTGAAGATAGAAGGTTGCAGAGGGAGCACGAATTACGACTAAGGGAGCTGGAATTACAAGGCCCGGCCCCTGAAAATGGTGCCAGCCCTTTTGCCTCAGATGCTACGCCCAGTATGGGAGCCTCAAACTCAGCTATGGGGTTTCATTTAGACCATTTTGTTGAGAAAGACGATGACATAGAGGGGTACCTAGGACGTTTTGAGTTATTAGCTACTACATATGGGTTAGAGAGAGAGAGAGGTGGAGTTTAAAGCTATCACAGGGATTGAGGGGTGCTTCTTATGAAGTATTTGCCAAAATGAACAGGGAAGACCAAGACAATTATGACATGTTAAAGCAGGCTTTGTTATTAAGGTACGAGAAGAATGGTGAATTTTATCGTAAGAGATTTAGAAATGCCAAACTGTTGTCTGGGGAGACATACCACCAATTCTCTGCCAGACTAGAAACCTATTTGGAGAAATGGACGGCTCTGGGGAAGACCCAAGATCTTAAAGAAATGATCATGATTGAGCAATTGAGAGAGTCCATGGCTCCAGACATGAGAAAATTTCTCATGGAACAAGGTGCAGAGAAGTTGGGGGAAATTTTAAATGTTGCTGAGAGGTATCAGGCAGCTCAGGCAGAGGTAAGTGGTGCTAAGAAGAAGCACATAGACAATTTTAAAGCTCCACAGCAATTTAATAAATTTGATAATAGAGAGCAGGGAAATAAAGGTAGGACAAATTTTGAGCGGCCAAGAAATGACTATCGCGACAGAAACTCACAGTTCAATGACCAAAAGTTCAATGAAAGAAAACCGTTGAACCAAGGAAAAAGATGGTGTAAATGGTGCAAGAAGGATAACCATAACACCGAATTTTGTAGAAGGAAACCTTCAAACATTGCTGCAATGAAGTCGGGGACGCAAAGATTAAAGGTTAATCCTAAGGGACAACAGGAACCTTATCACCCCCCCAGTTTGTGAGGATGTTATTTGTAATGGGGTCACCATAAGGTGCCTTTATGATACAGGTTTGGATTATGATTCAGTTGTGAAGTCTAGCCTAGTGGACCCAAGTCAGTATACCACAGAAACAGTGGAAATACAAGGGGCGACTAAGGACATACCACTCATGACACTTCCCATCGCAAGGATAACGGTGAAAACTCGCTATGTGGAAGGAGAAATCAGAGCAGCAGTGATAGATGCACCAATCTACCCTCTGATATTTGGGGTGTAGATACGTCTTCTTGGGGAATCCCGAGAAACCTGTGATCATGGCGACAGTGCAGACCAGGTCACAGAAGAAGGAGGAAGAAGGTGAACCTATAAACGCTCATCCAGAGGAGATGAGGAAGGCGCAGGCTGAGGATAGGACACTCAAGCCCTGTTTTAAAAAATTGCCCAAATGCCACACACCTCCGAGCAAGGGGGAATATTTCATGAAGAACAAACTCTTATACAGGAAGGCCGGAACTGGAACAAATGGTCACAACCAGCTGGTTCTTCCCATTGCATATAGAGAGAAAGTGATGGAACTCGGACATGCAATCCCCTTCAGTGGTCACATGGGGATCAGCGCCACAGGACAGCGTATAGCTTGTCATTACTTCTGGCCAGGGATAACGGAGGATATAAAAAGATATGTCAAATCCTGCCCAGAATGTCAAAGGGTAGCTCCAAAGCACTGGACTGCCCCTGCAACTCTAGGGGAAATGCCCATAGTGGGAACACCTTTTGAGAGGGTTGCAGTGGATATTGTAGGACCTCTCACTCGGACCAAGAGGAGGAACAGTTACATCCTTACTCTGGTGGACACTTGTTCTATGTGGGGAGAGGCGGTAGCCCTGCCATCAATTGATTCAAAACATGTAGCAGAGGCACTACTTACAATATTTACCCGATTAGGATTCCCGCATCAAATCTTGACGGATAATGGTTCTCAGTTCAAGGGGAAACTAACGGAAGAAGTTTTTAAGCTATTTCAAGCCAGGCACTTTCATTGTAGTCCGTACCATCCACAAGGGAACGGCCAGGTAGAGAGGTTCAATGGGACTCTCATTTCTATCCTGAGAAAGCTGGCACACGAAAAACCGGATCTGTGGGATCAATTCCTGCCCGCCGCATTGTTTGCGTACCGGGAGGTACCACATAGTTCAACCGGGATGGCTCCCGCAACTCTGCTATTTGGGAGGCCAATAAAAAGGTCCATTAGAAGCCCTATTAAGGACCTGGACAGATGAGAAGGCGGAAGAGACTGTTACCTCATCGTATCAATATGTGAACGAACTGACCACTCGTTTGAAAGCTGGATGGAAACTGGCAAATGATAATTTGAAACAAGCCAGGAAGAAACATGCAGCATATTTTAATAGGAAGGCAAAGGACAGGGAACTGGCAGTCGGAGAGAAGGTGCTGCTTCTACTACCGGGAAGCCAGAATAAATTACAAATTGGTTGGCAAGGTCCATATACGGTTCTAGAGAAGGTGTCTAGAACAAACTATAAAATTGACAAAAAGGGGAAGGAAAAAGTTTATCATGTAAACCTGTTAAAGAAGTATCTGGACAGACCACTCCAGGAAAGCACCCCCTTATTGACCTTGGCTATTGCAACCCAGATGCAAAAAGAACCACTCACCTCACATGAATACCCATTACATCCTTGTGAAACAGCAGCACAGGTAAAAGTCAGTAAGCACCTGACTAAAAACCAGAGGGAGAGAGTTCAACAAGTTCTGGAGGAACATACAGATGTATTAACAGATAAACCAGGCCATACAAATTTGCTACAGTATGACATGAAACTGGTAGACTCAAACCCAATCTGTATGAGAGCCTATTCTATTCCGTTCGCGAAGGAGAAGGCATTAAAGGAAGAAATAGATTATTTATTGAAGGAGGGGATTATTTCGCACAGTGAATCATCTTTTAGTTCTAGTGTCGTTTTGTTGAGGAAACCGTCTGGGGAACACAGACTGTGCATAGATTACAGGAAACTGAATGCTGTCACAGAAGGACAAGTGGATCCATTACCAGACACAAAACAGCTATTTGCCAGACTGAACAAGGCAAAATACTTTTCAAAAGTGGATCTTAGTAAAGGCTATTACCAGATCCCAGTGAAGCCTGAAGTGAGACCTTATTTGGCTTTTAGCACTTCGGATGGACATTATGAATTCAATATGCTACCATTCGGACTGAAAAATGCTCCGAGTGTGTTTTCAAGGATGATGCGAAAATTGTTGGACCCCCTGAATAACCCATGTATCACAAATTTCATGGATGATATTCTCGTCGCCACCGAGACATTTGAAGAACACATTGAAGCTCTGGAGATGTTGTTTGATAGACTTCGGGAGGCGAACTTAACTGCTAGGCCAACAAAATGTTGTATTGGATGCAAAGAGTTGGAATTCTTGGGGGCACACTGTATATCAGGGTAATATGACCCCTGATCCTAAGAACTTGGAAAAACTGCAGAGAGCACCTAGGCCGCAAACCAAAAAGGACGTGCGATCATTCGTGTCGTTATGCGGATTTTATCAGAAATACATCAAAAATTTTAACGCCATTTGTGCTCCTCTGACTGATCTGACTCGCAAGGGACTTCCAGATAAAATTATTTGGACTGCACAATGTGAATTAGCGTTCCAAGAGTTAAAGGAAAAACTCACTAGCAAGCCTATTCTCAAACTGCCTGATTTGACACAGGACTTTGTCTTAAGAACCGATGCAAGTAATGTGGGACTAGGAGGGGCTTTGTTGCAAAGATCATCTTCACCTGATGGGGAACTGAAACCAGTCGCTTATGCAAGCCGCAAATTGAATAAGGCGGAACAAGGATACTCCACAAGCGAAAAAGAATGTTTAGCATTAATCTGGGCAATAAAGAAGTTTCAAATCTATCTGTATGGTAGGACATTTGTGGTGGAGACGGATCATCAGCCTCTCGTGTTCTTGTCTCAGGCTAAGCATGAAAACGCAAGATTGCTGAGGTGGTCTTTATTGCTTCAACCTTATCAGTTTAGTATCCAATATATCCCAGGCAAATTGAATGTCGGTGCAGATTTCCTCAGTCGGCACCCCTGTGATCAAAATTAGAGTAATGGCAGACGTGAGGAGTAATTTTACCTATGTGTATCGCTGGTTTTGGAACTTGCCATAGGCATGTTTTCAGGTGGGGAGATGTGTAGTGAAATTGACAGAGATACAACGGTAAAATTCCTCCAAGGATAACATTTAAGGATAAAAACATAATGCGTAGGCTGCTGATGTACATGATCGCCTAGACCGCGGGTCATCACCCTCCATAAAATTGACTTGCTAGACCGGAGGGGAACGGAGGATCAAAAAGGAAAAAAATATGACTGGAAAGGCTAAAGAGACGCAATTGGGGGGGGGGGGGGAGGGGGGGGAAGGGGGGTGGGTGGGGGGGGGGGGGGGGGGGGGGGGGGGGAGGCGGGGGGGGAAGGGGGGAGGGGGGAGGGGGGGGGGGGGGGGGGGGGGGGGGGGGGGGGGGGGGGGGGGGGGGGGGGGATGGATGAAAGTAAAAAAAATTCAAGTCCCCCAAATTGACACGAGGTACGGAATTGGACGTTTTGCGATACCAAGCGCTTGATTTGAATTTGAGCGGAAGAACGCAGATGTCTGAAAAAAATTACAAAAAAATTAAAAAGTAAATTTTTCTTAATATTAATGTTAGGAATATAAAAATTAGCTGGCCAGATGGCCTATTCTGAGCAGTGAACGAATATGGTCTTAATTTTACAGACGGATAGATAATATTGAAAATAATGACAAAAGACAGTGTAGTTTACATCAGCCACAGACTGCATTGAATCTAACATATCGTTATTTGCACACAAAAACACGACCTTGGGGACACAGATGTTCAAATTTACTTGGCATAGAAGTGAAGGGACATTGGTGGTAGCTGTGTCTAAATATAACTTTTTACAACAAAAATTTGAAGGGGAGAGAACGGTTGGGTCAAAAATCGAGCACAATTTTGTAGAAACACAAGTAGAGACGGACAGACTAACAGATAACCATCCATACGTGACTGAAGCTTGACTGAAATGACTTTAGTGAGGAAATTTGAAATTAAAAATAAACCTCGGCAGTGATTGGCCACAGACAATCATATTATTAGCGCTCAGAGCGCATTTGGGGTCATTCTTCAATAATTGTTCAGTGTTAGACACAGATTTTAAAGTGTGGTGTTTTCCCATATGAAAGACAGTGAGTTAAATTTAGGGACGCCATCCTATAGCCAGCAGCTCAGCTGAGTTTTGCTAGCACTTCTGTGTTAATTATTCATAATCTGGTAAGATTGAAATTATTTCTTTATATATTTTGAATATTGTTTCATGTTCGAGTGATTTGATACTGCCATATCATAATCTAGCCTTACAAACAAGTAGGGATTTTGCTCTAGACCCCCCGCCCAAGTCAGGGTCTAGGGACTAACAATGTACCTAAACACCAGCAAGGATTATGCAAGACAGATCAAGAGTTGAGAATAAGGAAACATATTACCTATCCTCTTTTAGGGTAGAAAACTAATAATTATTTTTCAGAATCTATAGTCTGGGAGGATCTATCGGATGTAAACCCACCATGGTAACTGTGCTGTTTGGTCAGAGAGATCTGACCTGTCTGTATAATGTGGTTGTTGTGTCAGTGTGGTGTCCAGACGTGGGTAGAGAATAGATTTTGACACATGGCCCATACTTTGATTGCAGAGCTGCGAGTTTCTGTCGTCAACGAAGCAGTATCTATTCGGGTGGTGATTTACACAAGTGTATCTGTGCAGTCCTTGTGACAGAGACCACCATTATTGCCCGCCAGCAAGGAGAGGTGGGACCACCTGATTTCAGCACCAGAGCTACAAATACCAGATGAGTGAGCCTCTGGTCTGCTGGATATTCACCAACCCCATTTTCTGGACACTATGTAGTCAATATAGACAGGTGTGATGAGACCACCCCAACAGCACAGACAATAAATATCCTCCCTAGTAGCTGACTACCAGAACATTTTAATAAAACTAACTATTCTAGTACTTAAATATGTACACTTTTGCATTTATTATGTAACATTCCATGCATAATTTTCATAAATTTTAAATCCTTCTTTTAAAACAAGTTCTGGTCAAAATAAAACTTGATCCAGAACAAATAAATGTAATATAATTATATCAAAAACTTTACACCCGTGAGTTAGTTCAGTGTATTTTAACACTTGTTAATCTTATTAGTCTTGTTAAATATCTATGGGTATATTTATAACTATCACACCACAGTACACATCATTACCCTAGACACTTTACGTAGCTACATTCAATAAAAAAAAAAAAAATTAAGTGTGAGGTCGTAGTGGTAGCAAGAAAGGCCTTCTGACAATTCTCAATTACATTTTATCTCAGGAGCCTTCACAGCTGGCCTCATACAATTTACATGTAGTACCATCATCATCATACAATACCATCAATACCACTACACCAAACTAAGAAAGGTTGTGACCAGGAAACGAGGGATAACGCGCACTCAAAATCTTCCCTTGCTTCAAGACAACGCACCCTCTCACAAAGCACGGCTTGTGTAGCTAACAGCCAACGATTTGAATATTGAAATTCTTCCACACCCACCATATTCTCCAGATTTGGCTCCATCAGACTTTTTTCTATTCCCAAATCTTAAAAAAAACAGCTAAAAGGAAATCATTTTGACAACGATGAAGAGGTTATACTGGCATGTGATGACTGGTTTAGTTTGAAAAATAGGGTGTTCTACTCCCAAGGTCTTTTCAAGGTCAAGCAGAGATGGCAGAAGTGTGTCAATTCAGACGGTGGCTATATTGAAAAGGAATAAACACTATACAAAATTTCAGCTATCTATGACATGTCCTTCATGGTCAGGCCCAAGACTTATGTCAATCCCCTTGTATTTTAATAAATAATATATTAAAACTTGATAGAAAGCAACTGAATTGTTTTAAAATAAATTTAACATTTTTTATTAAAATTATATTTCGAATTACAGAATTCCAGGAATGCCAACATAATATAAATGTGTTGTTATTTTTAATATTGTCCACGCTGAAATGTCATAATATCGGTGTAAAACTACCCTTTTCTTTCAAAAATATGAATTCGTTTTCCCTAGTTAAATTAACCCTGGATATGTACTGTACAAAATATTTTTAACATTAACCCGGATTAGGCTTAAAATGTAGCTATTAACAACTTTATTTAATAGTTATATATTTATAGTGATATCATTCTTAATGTTACTGAACGTGAAAAAAAAAAAAAACTGGAGCAGTGGAGCAGTAAAGATTTTCTGTGCTCCGCTCCAGCTTTACAGAAAAAACCTGTAGCTGCACTGCTCCAAGCTCCAGCCCCGGGCTCCGCCCCAAAACTGTAAACGATAGATAAGTACAACACATAAAGGTATGTTTCAGGCACTCGTGAGAAATAAAGAAGAAAACTAGACAACAGAAAAAAAACAGCAAGTGTGGGAATTTTGCTTGTTTGTATTTTTGGGGTTTTGTTTTGTTTGTTTGTTTATTTTTTTAAAATCTGTTTTTTTTTTTTTTTTTAAATTTGTTTTCTATTGAAAGGGGAGAGCATCCACACAATACCATTCACACAATTTTACATTTTTGATTTACTCTATTGGGACTGAGTGGAGTGGGCAGATGATGTCATATTTTGAAATCAGAATTATTATCTTGAGTTAACCACACTATATATATTAATTATAACCCATCAAGGGTTGAACGAAATGTTTTTTATTCAAAGACAAAATAAGACAGAAAAATAACAGAAATGTTTTTCAATCGGCGATTTTTTTGAATGGGAAGTAATTTTTCTGCTTTCAGGAGAAATATTCAAGGGACATAACTTTAATAACAAATAAAAATAATTTAAAATAGAACA
The DNA here is from genome assembly GCA_024509875.1 of Oreohelix idahoensis. NCBI lineage: Eukaryota > Metazoa > Mollusca > Gastropoda > Stylommatophora > Oreohelicidae > Oreohelix > Oreohelix idahoensis. The sequence goes on along the minus strand of JAMPIV010020806.1, from coordinate 5,117 downwards.
ATTATTTTTGCTGCAAAAAATGACAATTTTTTAAAATGAAAATACAATAAATAAATATTTGCTTTTATGCTATTACAAATATGTAAAATTTTCAAAATATATTAATGCCAAATTTTATTTTGTTTAAAAAAAAGGATAAAATTAAATACCAGAATAGTACGGTAATTAAAATCTTAGTCATCTTAGATGTAACATTTAGATGACGGCTCGTTAAATGTCTAGGGGCACGAATAGCCTGCTTAGTTGATATGAGTTTTCTCACAACTAAGGAGGTGAAAGTGACGAATTATTTTTGACCGGCTTCGGCCGATAAATCTCTCAACAAGGTGTTCCACTTATTTGACCTGGGAAGAAGGAGCATAGTGGTTACTGTTTACAGGCCTCGGATTTCCCTTCCTTATGTGTTATAAATGTTTATTCATTCATTCATAACCCTCCACTCCCAAAAGGAGCATAGGCCTTCCAACAAATACATGCGCTAAGTCCGCCTGTCACGTGCCATCTTCTCAAGTCCTTTCCACGTTCTCCTCATCATTTTCACCTCTGTTTTCAGCTCTCTTCTCCATGTGCTTCTTGGTCTACCTCTGCCTCTCTTGCCCTGGGGGTTCCAGAACAAGGACTGCATTGTAATGCTATCAACAGGTTTCCTCAATGTGTGTCCTATCCAGCGTCTTCTTCTCATCTCTTGTTCCACTGGCACTTGTCTTGTTCGTGTTCTCAGTTACACGTTGGTAACCTTGTCATACCATTTTAATCCCTCTATTCTACGCAAGCACCCATTCATGAAAGTCTGTAGCTTTTTGGTTGTTGTCTTTGTTGTTCTCCCTGCCTCAATAGGACTGACTTCACATTTGAGTTGAGGATTCTTATTTTCGTGTTGGATCCGATTTCTCTTGATCTCCATATATTTCCCAATGCAATTTCTTCTTCTTGCGTTTGCATCTTTGAAGTTTACACGTCAGACGAGTTCTCATGATGAATTCGACTGTTGTTTGAAGTTCCTCTTTAGCTCCATATAGCTTTGAGTTTAGTGTTGAGTCATTGGGCCAGTATATCTTTCTTAACTGGTCATACAGAGGACAATCCTGTAGAACATGCTCAGAAGTTTGTTCGTTTAATCCACATGTGCACAGTGGTGAAGCAGACAATTGTAGCTTGTACGTGTGTTTGTAGCGGGAGGTTATTTAAAATTATTTATCTGTGTAAGAATCCAGGTATCTCATATGCTACCAGGACAGTATGCCAGTAAAGAGTTCTGGTCTTACAAATAATACCCCAGTCTTAGAAATAAGCACTGGTGTATGGATATCATAGAAATAGTCAGACTGTGAAAACCCTGGCCAGTTGGTAAGAAGTTGTACCAGGATTTAAGGTGTCTCCTCCCTGTGACTATCTTATGATTTCTATATTTTCTAGGGGATAATTAAAATGAACATTCATGTAACCACAAAAAGTAAGAAGTGAATAATTCCTCAGGTACAGTTAAAATATTTTAATATGTACACTAATATTCTATTTCTGCTAGTTGGAAAAGAGCATTAAAATATATAAAAAATATTCACACAATTACTATTAATGTCTGTTTAGACTTCAAGATCTTGAATAATAAAGTTACTGAAAACTGGAATCACTTTTAATGTATCACTGTTCTTAGTCCTCTGACTTTACACATTACTGTCATCATGTGACTGAAGTTTATAATGATTTGAATCCACTATCGCTGTTGTTTCATATATATTGGTAGTCAGTGTCATAACTGGACACTTATCTGTGACTAGTGATCCTACTGACACGGACTGTCTGTTGTATATATATCAGTATTGGTAGACCCAGCCTGGGGATGCCAATGACCAGTTGAAGTTCACTCGTTGGGGTCCTGCACTCTTGTGGGATTGCCTCTGATGAACAACACAGGCTTCTGATACTGGACAGTCTGGTTTGAGTTATTTCATGGAACCTGAAACATCATATCAGCCTTGGCTAGTATCTGGCTAGACTTGTAGCTGACTAGCACAGATGTCAGACCAGTCAGTCATCAGATGTCACCTTTATACAATCATAGTAATGGTCATCATTTCAATGATACAGAATTAATATTAACATTATCAGTAATAAACATCATCTGGTTTATTCCGCTCCTGTACATCCTTTACTTATTTATAACTTGATCTTTCCAAACCATATCAGGTACAAATTTAAATACTGATGCCAGTCTAGCATCTACACAAAATTAATACACAAATAGATAAAGTGAGTGCCCGACTGACCAAACGATCAGGTTGCTTTCTTCAGTAGTACAACTACATAGTTGTTGACTTGAAGCCTGACTATGGAAAACACTCCAGTTTACCAGCTGTAAATGGGCACTCAGTTGTGCGCTCGAACTAGGGAAGGAAAAGGCAGCGAGGAAGGGAACTAGTCATCTAGCCTCGTAAAAGCGGTATCTTCTGTGATAAAGCTTCTAACACTTCATTTGCCTATGACAATCTCTGCCATGAGACCAGACAAATGCGCTTATCTTCGACGAGATACAGCATTGACTATGATAGATGTTATCTACATTTGGCTGTGGGGCTAGTTGTGATTAGTTTTTGTACAAGCAACAATCATCCACATAGCGCATGTTTAGACCATATTAAAAATAACAATACATTATATCAATGAATGTTCTACGTGCATATTTTGTGAAGTCTATACGAACCTGAACTGGTCTAGAAAGCGGGCCCCAGACTTTTTCCGAGAAACAAACACAATTTACGAAATGGTAAACGAAATATGTATCGTATGAGGGGGAGAGAAACCCAACCGTCTTGCCGTTGTTTTGCGGCAGCCGTAGCTGGCATAAAAATGCAATGTCTATTCTGTGAGGCCAGTAAAGTGAAATGTCCCTCAAGGATAGCTTCAAATACATTTCTAGTTGTAGGTACTCTCGACCTCCACATAAACTCGGCTAGGTAGGTTTTCAGATGTTGTCTAGCTGTACCTCGATGTTTTTTATTTCTCCACTTAGCGCTGCCCCACATTCTTTCCACTGTTTGCGTGTGTACTCCCGTGTCTGGATCAATAAAATTGTATCTGTGGTTGACTTGAAAATGAGAAAATCCAGATGCCTCGATGTCAGCGCTTCTGTACCCTCTCCATGAGTTCAGAATAGATGGTTGAACCTTCCTTGATATGTTCAACTATTTGCTTTTAAGATGAGTTGCTTGCGCTCCTATCTGGGATTGGCACCAAGAAGACTTCACTTGTTTCGCGACACAAAACACTCCAAAAATCCATTGTTGCGGTAGGATTCTTCCAGTGTAGTTTTTGGTACCGTTTCGAAAATAAACTCTCATCGATTTCAACAATGTGACCCTCCCTCCCAATCTGACAATGTTTGCACTTTTGAAAGAGAAAAGACGCCATTACTTCACGTAAGAACGCATTCCATTCCACAACAGTTGTTTTGAAAATTAAAAACAGTGTTTTGGACAATAAGCAGTCCCTAGCACATACTTTCATTGAGGTTGACTCATGGCTCCAGTAATAGATAAATCGAGATAACGTTTCACTAGGGATAGTTTCGTGGACTGCAAACCCGTGCCACTACGTAGCTCTCTTCTCTCCTTATGCTTCAGTTCCCTGCAGACCCCATCTTATTCTGCCAGCGGTGTAACAATGAAGTTTCATTTCATGGCCAGGAGTACAAATTCTTTCAGCCGGCAATCTGCCGCGCGCTTGTAAAAATTTGACAGCGTGATTTTCAGTGCGTGGCTAGATCGATAAATTGAACGCCATGTTCATACAAATGCGGTCGTCGGATCGTCGAATGGGCGGTTGATACAAAAGTCGGATCGGGAGTTGTTAAATAAAAAGTCGGATTCGGTTCCGCGTTTCAAAACCTGAACTTCCGGGGCCCGCTTTCTAGACCAGTACCAAAAATTATTATACACGATAGTTATCATAATTTCGCTTACCCTCAGACCTCAGATGCTGGACTGAAAAATTTCTGGCGATCCGCTCACAATTCAGGTGGTACATGTGTAGTGGCGAACTCTGCCTCTCAGTCTGTCTCAAACCTCTTTCGTTGTGTCGCCTTTTTAGTTAACTAAACGCTCCGCTCTTTATAAGTCTCTGGCGGACGTATCGGAGAGCACTGACGTCACAGCTCAAGACTCGGGCTTGAAATCCCTTTCCGAAAACAGCGATTTACACCCGATCTGTGCGTTGCCTGAAACTTTCCCTGTCTCATCCTCGGCTTATATATTAATCCATAACTGTTCCACCCTATTTGTTTTATACAGCCTAGATATATCTCTAATATCCTACCATGTAATTTCACAAATTGTTAATATGTTGAAACCTAGTATTAGAACAGGAGAAGTGGGGTTTACAGGCTTTGAGCTTAACTGTAGATACCGCAAGTAAATCACGCATATATCCTCCGTAAAGTGATAACTTCCTACTGTTTTTCCTTATATAACAGTTATACACAATCCTCTCCTGGACTACAAGGTGACATCCTTTTCACAAAGATTCCCATTATGCTCTCTATTTATCATTGCTACGGAAATTGCCGAATGTCTCCATCGACATTTTGTCGATACACCGCCCATTTTGTAAGCGGCCGGCCCCATGTGACAATCGATCGGTGAATGGTCTGTAAAAACTACACGAAGCCACGTTTGCTGAATGTATTAAAACCAATTTTGCGACGGTGTTTATTCAGTTTGTTATGCCCTGTCCCTGTGACGAAAAATGGTTACCTGTCACTTGCCGATCAAGAGTGTGGGTAGTTATCGGGGTGGTTTGGGATGTCAAACCCTTCTACCCAAAACTTCACAACCTCTATCCCCCAAACCTAATCCCCACAACTCCCTTTACCCACCCATTAGTCCTCATTACCACCAAACTCCCTACACCCTACACCTGGCAATCCCCTCCAACCTTCACCTTCCAAACCCAGTCCCCATCCCCCATCAACCGATCCCAGCTGCACCCACTTTCCCCCAATTCTCCTATACACACCCTCCCCATAATCTAACCCAACCTCATTTTACTCCTCTTTAACCCCCCACCCACCACCCACCCCCCCCCCACCCCCCCCTACCCCCCAAACCCCCCCCCCCCCACCC
>JAMPIV010020805.1:0-41703 GCA_024509875.1 Oreohelix idahoensis | reverse complement strand
TTTTTTAACTATCCCTTCGTTAAGGACATCTTTTTGCACTCGCTGCTTATTGGCCAGTGTAAACGGTTAATTGAGAAAACCTTGTCCGTGAAAAGGGGCTTCCCATTCCATTTGGTCCACTTTATCAAATTTATTTTTTCACTATATTGTCAGCCTAAGTTTTGCCAGTGGCGTGTGGAGGCCTGATCAATGTTTCCACTTGTGGGTGTTCCCTCATGTGCTATGCTACACCTTTCTACAAAATTCTCAATGTCCCATCTTGCTTTGGGCCAATAATAATTGTGAGCCACCTTTTGGATGATGGTACCTATTTTCTCATGGTCCCCATCTGGTTTCACATGTAGGCTCCTTATTAAGTCTGCCCTATATCTTTTTGGAAGAACCAGCTGTCCGTGACCCTTGGATCTAGCTCCAGTCTTCCTATACATCAACTTGTTTTTCATGTAAAAATCTCCCTTGCCTGGAGTTGTATGACAAGTTGACAATTTCCTGAAACAAGGCTTGAGGGTTTTATCCCCAGCCTGTGCCTTCCTCATCTCTTCTGGAGTGGTATCTAACATAATATCCTCCTCCTTTCTTGAGGTCGACCTGACCTGAAGGGTGGCCATAACTATAGGGTTCCTTCTGCAACGGTCAGTGTCATGATTGTTCATCTTACAATTTTTACACCATCTCTTTCCTTGGTTGTAAGATTTTCTTTCATCATATTTCCTTTCATCGAATTGTGGGGTTTTATTTTTATTGTCATACCGTGGCCTATCAAACTGGTGCTTACCTTTGTTTTGATCTCTAGGATCAAATTTATTAAAGTTCTGTGGAAATTGACAGAGATACAACGGTAAAATACCTCCAAGGATAACATATAAGGATAAAAAACATAATGCGTAGGCTGCTGATGTACATGATCGCCTAGACCGCGGGTCATCACCCTCCATAAAAATTGACTTGCTAGACAGGAGGGGAACGGAGGATCAAAAAGAAAAAAATATGACTGGAAAGATTGCGTGAGACTAGAAAGGCTAAGGAGACGCAATTGGGGGGGAAACGGAGAAAAGTCACGTTTCCCAAGTTGACATAAAAAAGTAAGCAACTCGACAGAAGGGACCATAGATATGTTACGCCACAGTCATTTATTGGACGCTTTTGCGATACCAAGCCCTTGATTTGAATTCAGCGGCTAAACGCAGATGTTAGGAATATTACAAAAATTAAAAAGTACTTTTTTTCTTAATATTAATGTTAGGAATATAAAAATTAGTTGGCCGGATGGCCTATTCTGAGCAGTGAACTAATATGTTCTTAATTTTACAGACGGATAGATAATATTGAAGATAATGACAAAAGACAGTGTAGTTTACATCATCGACAGACTGTATTGAATCTAAAAGTGTCGCTATTTTGCACAAAAAAACACGACCTCGAGACGCAGGTGTTCAAATCTACTTGGTATGGAGGAGAGGGGATATTGTGGTGGCTGTGTCTAAAAATAACTTTTAACGACAAAATTTTGGAGGGGAGAGAAAGGTTGGTTCAAAAATCAAGTACATTTTTGTAGAAACACAAGTAGAGACGGACAGACTAACAGATAAACATCCATACTTGACTGAAGCATGACTGAAATGACTTTAGTGTAGGAAATTTGAAATTCAAATAAACCTAGGCAGTGATTGGCCACAGACAAGCATATTGTCGGCGCTTAGACGCGGATTTGGGGTCATTTCTCAATAGTTGTTCAGTGATAGACACAGATTTTAAAGTGTGGTGATTTCCATATGAAAGAAAGTGAAAGAAGTTTAGGGACGCCATACTATAGCCAGCAGCTCAGCTGAGTTTTGCTAGCAATTCTGTGTTATTTATTCATAATCTGGTAAGATTGAAATTATTTCCTTATATATTTTTGAATATTGTTTCATGTTCGAGTGATTTGATACTGCCATATCGAAATCTAGCCTTACAAACAAGTAGGGATTTGCTCTAGACCCCCCGCCCTAGTCAGGGTCTAGGGACCAACAATGTACATAAACTCCAGCAAGGGTTAGGCAAGACAGATCAAGTGTTGAGAATAATGAAACATATTACCTATCCTCTTTTAGGGCAGAAAACTAATAAATATTTTTCAGAATCTATAGTCTGGGAGGATCTATCTGATGTAAACCACCATGGTAAATGTGCTGTTTGGTCAGAGAGATCTGACCTGTCTGTATGATGTGGTTGTTGTGTCAGTGTTGTGTCCAGACGTGGGTAGAGAATAGATTTTGACACATGGCCCATACTTTGATTGCAGAGCTGTGAGTTTCTGTTGTCAACAAAGCAGTGTCTATTCAGTTGGTGACTTTACTCGAGTGTATCTGTGCAGTACTTGTGACAGAGACCACCATTATTGCCCGCCAGCACGGAGAGGTGGGACCACCTGATTTCAGCACCAGAGCTACAACTACAAGATGAGTGAGCCTCTGGTCTGCTGGACATTCACCAACGCTGTGTAGTTACTAATACCCCCATAAAAAATTCCCACCATTTTCTGGACACTGTGTAGTCAATATAGACAGGTGTGATGAGGCCACCCCAACAGCACAAACATTAACTATCCTCCCAAGTAGATGACTACTAGAACATTTTAATAAAACTAACTAGTATAGTACATATATATGTACACTATTGCATTTATGATATAATATTCCATGCATTTCTTGCATAATCTCTAAATCCTTTTAAGTTCTGGTCAACCTAAAAAATTGATCCAGAACAAAATAAATGTAATATAAATTCTATCAAAAAATTATTACAACACACGTGAGTTAGTTCAGTGTATTTTAACATTTATTATATTATTAGTCTTGTTAAATATCTGTGGGTATATCTATAACCTATTACACCACACTACATATCATAACCCTAGACACTTTACCTAGCCACATTCATTAAAAAAAAAATTAAGTGTGAGGTCGTAGTGGTAGCAAGAAAGGCCTTCTGACAATTCTCAACTACATTTTATCTCAGGAGCCTTCACAGCTGGCCTCATACCATTACATTTAGTAATATCACCATCATACAATACCATCAACACCACTACATAAATTGGGGTCTTGTCCAGGGATAATTAGCCCAACAGTAATATTAGGATCTCCTGGTGGGAGAAATAAAAGTAGGGAAATAAATTGTAAAATTCCCTTTAACATTAAAAGTGTCCCTGCAGATAAAAGTTGGTGAATCTTCACAGCCAGTAATAATTAATTAGTTAACTGGTTAGTTAGAATTGGTTAGACTATAGTCATAAGAAGTACTTAGTGTATTTACTGGTTAGAGATTTATCTTGTATATTATTATATTGTCTAAAAAGTATGGCGGAGCTGGCAAAATTTAGATCAGCTGCTGTGCTCACCGCGAAGGAGATGGGAATGGATGGTCAAATTTTAATTCAATACGTAACGGCTGAATGTGATAAATATATTGAACGGGAAGAAAGGAGATTAGAAAAAGAGGCTGAAAGAAAATTGGAGTCTGACAGGTTGGTTGAAGAGAAGAAGTTAGAGGCTGAGACTAAGAGGCTGCAAATTGAGGCAGAAGAAAAACGACAGCAAAGGGAGGCAGAAGAAAAACGACAGCAAAGGGAGGCAGAAGAAAAAAGGTTGACTGCCGAAAGGGAGGCAGAAGATAGAAGGTTGCAAAGGGAGCACGAATTACGACTAAGGGAGCTGGAATTACAAGGCCAGGCTCCTGAAAAAGGTGCCAGCCCTTTTGCCTCAGATGCTACGCCCAGTCTGGGAGCCTCAAACTCAGCTATGGGATTTCATTTAGACCATTTTGTTGAAAAAGACGATGACATAGAGGGGTACCTAGGACGTTTTGAGTTATTAGCTACTACATATGGGTTAGAGAGAGAGAGGTGGAGCTTAAAGCTATCACAGGGATTGAGAGGTACTTCTTATGAAGTATTTGCCAAAATGAACAGGGAAGACCAAGACAATTATGACATGTTAAAGCAGGCTTTGTTATTAAGGTACGAGAAGAATGGTGAATTTTATCGTAAGAAATTTAGAAATGCCAAACTGTTGTCTGGGGAGACATACCACCAATTCTCTGCTAGACTAGAAACCTATTTGGAGAAATGGACGGCTCTGGGGAAGACCCAAGATCTTAAAGAAATGATCATGATTGAGCAATTGAGAGAGTCCATGGCTCCAGACATGAGAAAATTTCTCATGGAACAAGGTGCAGAGAAGTTGGGGGAAATTTTAAATGTTGCTGAGAGGTATCAGGCAGCCCAGGCAGAGGTAAGTGGTGCTAAAAAGAAGCACATAGACAATTTTAAAGCTCCACAGCAATTTAATAAATTTGATAATAGAGAGCAGGGAAATAAAGGTAGGACAAACTTTGAGCGGCCAAGAAATGACTATCGCGACAGAAACTCACAGTTCAATGACCAAAAGTTCAATTAAAGAAAACCGTTGAACCAAGGAAAAAGATGGTGTAAATGGTGCAAGAAGGATAACCATAACACCGAATTTTGTAGAAGGAAACCTTCAAACATTGCTGCAATGAAGTCGGGGACGCAAAGATTAAAGGTTAATCCTAAGGGACAACAGGAACCTTATCACCCCCCAGTTTGTGAGGATGTTATTTGTAATGGGGTCACCATAAGGTGCCTTTATGATACAGGTTTGGATTATGATTCAGTTGTGAAGTCTAGCCTAGTGGACCCGAGTCAGTATACCACAGAAACAGTGGAAATACAAGGGGCGACTAAGGACATACCACTCATGACACTTCCCATCGCAAGGATAACGGTGAAAACTCGCTATGTGGAGGAGAAATCAGAGCAGCAGTGATAGATGAACCAATCTACCCTCTGATATTGGGGTGTAGATACGTCTTCTTGGGGAATCCCGAGAAACCTGTGATCATGGCGACAGTGCAGACCAGGTCACAGAAGAAGGAGGAAGAAGGTGAACCTATAAATGCTCATCCAGAGGAGATGAGGAAGGCGCAGGCTGAGGATAGGACACTCAAGCCATGTTTTAAAAAATTGCCCAAATGCCACACACCTCCGAGCAAGGGGGAATATTTCATGAAGAACAAACTCTTATACAGGAAGGCCGGAACTGGAACAAATGGTCATAACCAGCTGGTTCTTCCCACTTCATATAGAGATAAAGTGATGGAACTCGGGCATGCGATTCCCTTCAGTGGTCACATGGGGATCAGCGCCACAGGACAGCGTATAGCTTGTCATTACTTCTGGCCAGGGATAACGGAGGATAAAAAAAGATATGTCAAATCCTGCCCAGAATGTCAAAGGGTAGCTCCAAAGCACTGGACTGCTCCTGCAACTCTAGGGGAAATGCCCATAGTGGGAACACCTTTTGAGAGGGTTGCAGTGGATATTGTAGGACCTCTCACTCGGACCAAGAGGAGGAACAGTTACATCCTTACTCTGGTGGACACTTGTTCTATGTGGGGAGAGGCGGTAGCCCTGCCATCAATTGATTCAAAACATGTAGCAGAGGCACTACTTACAATATTTACCCGATTAGGATTCCCGCATCAAATCTTGACGGATAATGGTTCTCAGTTCAAGGGGAAACTAACGGAAGAAGTTTTTAAGCTATTTCAAGCCAGACACTTTCATTGTAGTCCGTACCATCCACAAGGGAACGGCCAGGTAGAGAGGTTCAACGGAACTCTCATTTCTATCCTGAGAAAGCTGGCACACGAAAAACCGGATCTGTGGGATCAATTCCTGCCCGCCGCATTGTTTGCTTACCGGGAGGTACCACATAGTTCAACCGGGATGGCTCCCGCAACTCTGCTATTTGGGAGGCCAATAAAAGGTCCTTTAGAAGCTCTATTAAGGACCTGGACAGATGAGAAGGCTGAAGAGACTGTTACCTCATCGTATCAATACGTGAACGAACTGACCACTCGTTTGAAAGCTGGATGGAAACTGGCAAATGATAATTTGAAGCAAGCCAGGAAGAAACATGCAGCATATTTTAATAGGAAGGCAAAGGACAGGGAACTGGCAGTCGGAGAGAAGGTGCTGCTTCTACTACCGGAAGCCAGAATAAATTACAAATTGGTTGGCAAGGTCCATATACGGTTCTAGAGAAGGTGTCTAGAACAAACTATAAAATTGACAAAAAGGGGAAGGAGAAAGTTTATCATGTAAACCTGTTAAAGAAGTATCTGGACCGACCACTCCAGGAAAGCACCCCCTTATTGACCTTGGCTATTGCAACCCAGATGCAAAAGGAACCACTCACCTCACATGAATACCCATTACATCCTTGTGAAACCGCAGCACAGGTAAAAGTCAGTAAGCACCTGACTAAAAACCAGAGGGAGAGAGTTCAACAGGTTCTGGAGGAACATACAGATGTATTAACAGATAAACCAGGCCATACAAATTTGCTACAGTATGACATGAAACTGGTAGACTCAAACCCAATCTGTATGAGAGCCTATTCTATTCCGTTCGCGAAGGAGAAGGCATTGAAGGAAGAAATAGAGTATTTGTTGAAGGAGGGGATTATTTCGCACAGTGAATCATCTTTTAGTTCTAGTGTCGTTTTGTTGAGAAAGGATCCCCTGAATAACCCATGTATCACAAATTTCATGGATGATATTCTCGTCGCCACCGAGACATTTGAAGAACACATTGAAGCTCTGGAGATGTTGTTTGATAGACTTCGGGAGGCGAACTTAACTGCTAGGCCAACAAAATGTTGTATTGGATGCAAAGAGTTGGAATTCTTGGGACACACTGTATATCAGGGTAATATGACCCCTGATCCTAAGAACTTGGAAAAACTGCAGAGAGCACCTAGGCCACAAACAAAAAAGGACGTGCGATCATTCGTGTCGTTATGCGGATTTTATCAGAAATACATCAAAAATTTTAACGCTATTTGTGCTCCTCTGACTGATCTGACTCGCAAGGGACTTCCAGATAAAATTATTTGGACTGCACAATGTGAACTAGCGTTCCAAGAGTTAAAGGAAAAACTCACTAGCAAGCCTATTCTCAAACTGCCTGATTTGACACAGGACTTTGTCTTAAGAACCGATGCAAGTAATGTAGGACTCGGAGGGGCTTTGTTGCAAAGATCAGCTTCACCTGATGGGGAACTTAAACCAGTCGCTTATGCAAGCCGCAAATTGAATAAGGCGGAACAAGGATACTCCACAAGCGAAAAAAGAATGTTTAGCGTTAATATGGGCAATAAAGAAGTTTCAAATCTATCTGTATGGTAGGACATTTGTGGTGGAGACGGACCATCAGCCTCTCGTGTTTTTATCTCAGGCTAAGCATGAAAACGCAAGATTGCTGAGGTGGTCTTTATTGCTTCAACCTTATCAGTTCAGTATCCAATATATCCCAGGCAAATTGAATGTCGGTGCAGATTTCCTCAGTCGGCACCCCTGTGATCAAAATTAGAGTAGCGGCAGACGTGAGGAGTAATTTTACCTATGTGTATCGCTGGTTTTGGAACTTGCCATAGGCATGTTTTCAAGTGGGGAGATGTGTAGTGAAATTGACAGAGATACAACGGTAAAATACCTCCAAGGATAACATATAAGGATAAAAAACATAATGCGTAGGCTGCTGATGTACATGATCGCCTAGACCGCGGGTCATCACCCTCCATAAAAATTGACTTGCTAGACAGGAGGGGAACGGAGGATCAAAAAGAAAAAAATATGACTGGAAAGATTGCGTGAGACTAGAAAGGCTAAGGAGACGCAATTGGGGCGGGGGGGGGGGGGGGGGGGGGAGGGGAGAGAAACGGAGAAAAGTCACGTTTCCCAAGTTGACATAAAAAGTAAGCAACTCGACAGAAGGGACCATAGATATGTTACGCCACAGTCATTTATTGGACGCTTTTGCGATACCAAGCCCTTGATTTGAATTCAGCGGCTAAACGCAGATGTTAGGAATATTACAAAAATTAAAAAGTACTTTTTTCTTAATATTAATGTTAGGAATATAAAAATTAGTTGGCCGGATGGCCTATTCTGAGCAGTGAACTAATATGTTCTTAATTTTACAGACGGATAGATAATATTGAAGATAATGACAAAAGACAGTGTAGTTTACATCATCGACAGACTGTATTGAATCTAAAAGTGTCGCTATTTTGCACACAAAAACACGACCTCGAGACGCAGGGGTTCAAATCTACTTGGTATGGAGGAGAGGGGATATTGTGGTGGCTGTGTCTAAAAATAACTTTTAACGACAAAATTTTGGAGGGGAGAGAAAGGTTGGTTCAAAAATCAAGTACATTTTGTAGAAACACAAGTAGAGACGGACAGACTAACAGATAAACATCCATACTTGACTGAAGCATGACTGAAATGACTTTAGGGTAGGAAATTTGAATTAAAAATAAACCTAGGCAGTGATTGGCCACAGACAAGCATATTGTCGGCGCTTAGACGCGGATTTGGGGTGATTTCTCAATAGTTGTTCAGTGATAGACACAGATTTTAAAGTGTGGTGATTTCCATATGAAAGAAAGTGAAAGAAATTTAGGGACGCCATACTATAGCCAGCAGCTCAGCTGAGTTTTGCTAGCAATTCTGTGTTATTTATTCATAATCTGGTAAGATTGAAATTATTTCCTTATATATTTTGAATATTGTTTCATGTTCGAGTGATTTGATACTGCCATATCGAAATCTAGCCTTACAAACAAGTAGGGATTTGCTCTAGACCCCCCGCCCTAGTCAGGGTCTAGGGACCAACAATATACATAAACTCCAGCAAGGGTTAGGCAAGACAGATCAAGTGTTGAGAATAATGAAACATATTACCTATCCTCTTTTAGGGCAGAAAACTAATAAATATTTTTCAGAATCTATAGTCTGGGAGGATCTATCTGATGTAAACCCACCATGGTAAATGTGCTGTTTGGTCAGAGAGATCTGACCTGTCTGTATGATGTGGTTGTTGTGTCAGTGTTGTGTCCAGACGTGGGTAGAGAATAGATTTTGACACATGGCCCATACTTTGATTGCAGAGCTGTGAGTTTCTGTTGTCAACAAAGCAGTGTCTATTCAGTTGGTGACTTTACTCGAGTGTATCTGTGCAGTACTTGTGACAGAGACCACCATTATTGCCCGCCAGCACGGAGAGGTGGGACCACCTGATTTCAGCACCAGAGCTACAACTACAAGATGAGTGAGCCTCTGGTCTGCTGGACATTCACCAACGCTGTGTAGTTACTAATACCCCCATAAAAATTCCCACCATTTTCTGGACACTGTGTAGTCAATATAGACAGGTGTGATGAGGCCACCCCAACAGCACAAACATTAACTATCCTCCCAAGTAGATGACTACTAGAACATTTTAATAAAACTAACTAGTATAGTACATATATATGTACACTATTGCATTTATGATATAATATTCCATGCATTTCTTTCATAATCTCTAAATCCTTTTAAGTTCTGGTCAACCTAAAAAATTGATCCAGAACAAAATAAATGTAATATAATTCTATCAAAAAATTTTACACACGTGAGTTAGTTCAGTGTATTTTAACATTTATTATATTATTAGTCTTGTTAAATATCTGTGGGTATATCTATAACCTATTACACCACACTACATATCATAACCCTAGACACTTTACGTAGCCACATTCATTAAAAAAAATTAAGTGTGAGGTCGTAGTGGTAGCAAGAAAGGCCTTCTGACAATTCTCAACTACATTTTATCTCAGGAGCCTTCACAGCTGGCCTCATACAATTACATTTAGTAATATCAACATCATACAATACCATCAACACCACTACACCATGGACTCTCTTAATTGTTCTATAAGGACCATTTCCTTAAGATCTTGGGTTTTCCCCCAGAGAAGTCCATTTCTCCAAGTATGTCTCTAACCGTGCAGAGAACTGGTGATAGGTTTCACCTGACAGTAGTTTAGCATTCCTAAATTTTTTCCTATAAAATTCTGCGTTCTTTTCATATCTTAACAAAAGAGCCTGCTTGAGCATGTCATAATTTTCTTGATCACTTCTGTTCATTTTGGCAAAAACTTCATAAGCTGCCCCACGAAGCCCTTGAGATAACTTTAAGCTCCACCTTTCTCTTTCTAACCCATACGTGGTAGCTAATAGTTCATATCTATTTAGATAGCTCTCAATATCATCGTCTTTCTCAACAAAATGATCTAAATGAAAGTTCATAGCTGAGGTTGAGGCTCCCTGACTAGCAGTGGCATCAGAGGTAAAGGGACTGGCACCATTTTCAGGAGCATGGCCTTGAAACTCAAACTCCCTTAGTCGTAACTCATGTTCCCTTTGTAATCTCTTATCTTCTGCTTCCCTTTCTGCAGCTAATCGCATGTCTTCCCTTTCTGCAGCCTGTCTTCTTTCCTCGGCTTCCAATGCTTTAGCCTCTTTGTCAGCCTCAATCTGCAACCTCTTAGTCTCAGCCTCAGCCTGCAGCCTCTTAGTCTCCGCCTCTAACTTTCTTTCGGCCTCTTTTTCTAATCTTCTTTCTTCCCGTTCAATATATTTGTCACATTCAGCAGTGACATAAGCAATCATAATTTGCCCGTCCATTCCTAACTCTTTCGCAGTCTGTACAGCAGCAGATCGAAATTTGGCCAGGTCCGCCATTTTCTAACAGGTAAATGTATGTAATGTCTAACTAAACAATACAATTTATAATTACTTATCCAAGGACACCACAGGCACTGAGAGCTCAACGTTATTTATTTCCACCCAAGGATACCTTTTAATTCTTATTATTCCCAATAGTGAATTACCCCCAATATTTATAATAGGGAAAGATTCAAAATCCCGGACGAGCCCCCAATATATGTGGTAAAGTGGGATGTTATAAATATTTATAGGGGACTTAGTGTACTGACTGAGATCAGCTGTGAAGGTATCTGTATCTAATAGGTGTAGTGTTTTACAGATAACCTTACTTGCTACCACATTTATACCTCAGTCAGAATTATTCTGGAATATTGTGATGACTACGTTAAATGTCTAGGGTTATGTAAATGATGAAGTGTAAGTCACAACAACAACAGACAGATAAACAATTTAATTTATTCCACCACACTTGACAACACTGTGACACTCACACACATTTAACACTCTATAAGACTATCTTAAATGAGTCACTGGTAAAGTTTCAAATATTTATGTATTAATTACTTTCACTACTATATATATATGAGGTAATACTGGTTTTGTTTTTCAAGCTATGTTGTTATTTGTCATCATGACTTCAAGTGTTTGTTTATCTTGGAAATAGTATGGGGAATCTTCACCGTTCCTATCAATTTAAACAATGTATTGACCCTCAGTTTTACTAAAATGTCAATTTTTGAGGGAACACATAATGTTGAGCTCCTCTGGCCACAGAGGCTTAACTTTCGTGATGGTGGTAGGAAAAGACTCCTCTGCTCAATTGCTCCCCTGTGTTCTGGAGACACCTCACTGGTCGCTATCTGGACCCAGGAGTATGCTGTCAGCCTCTAGATTCAGCAAAGCTCCGACCAGGTGCTGCTCAATAACTTTAGGACCACAGTCCCTGAAACAAGAAGGTTGTACCTCCTACTTCATAACTAATTTATAATCTATTTCCAGCCTGAACACAATACATAACAAACACTGAGTTCAGAGCGGTAGGCCAACTGTCAGCTTCATCTGAAACAATTTCCACCAGTATACTCCTCCCTAGTGGTCACTACGCCTCTGCAATTCCAGCATTAGTTCGTTCTAGTCAATAAGATAGGTGTCAGTGTACTGTTTGGCAATTCCATGCAGTTTTACTTTTCTCCGACACCTTCTGTTCAGGTTGGAGCACTATATAGGCCTTGCCTCATGTTCGCTACTGAACCACACACATATACAGACATAAATTATCAATTTACATTCAATTTTCATTAAAAAGATATTGAATATATCAAGCTTACCACAATTCATGGAATAATACACAGTTACGTTGACTGGCAATGAATATAGCACAATTTCGATCTGCCGATGTCCCAGGCTTTTATTTAGAAAAATATGCACTGGCGCTCAACGCACTGGTTCTTTAGTAAGTTTATTTGAAAATGTGGTGCTGAACTAACGCTTCTAATTGACTATATTGGCGGGTCTAACCAATCGAGCCATGTTTACACAAGCGTTTGAAAAAAAGTACCCTTCCTTCCGTCTCCCCTAACAACAAAAGATAGTATTTATAGTCCGACTAATCGTGTTTAGCCTTACATTTACTTTCCGCCAATCAAATAGGAGGTAACATGTTGGCCTATTTCCCGTACAATGGTGGTGTCAAAATCTGCCACTGAGCGATTCTGATTTTGGGGTTGTCTGACACCCTCACTATTTCTTTTGGCTATAATTTGTTAATTCCTAGACTATTTGCGTAACGTTTAACATATTCTTTGTCAGCAAGTCCTAAGGAACCCAACTATATAAATTTTATGGGGCTAAGGGGCTGCGTTCAAAATATGCATTTTCTTCTACCTCCTGTTCACTTCGAATACGATGTGGTGTCTGGGTACTGTAATGTTTTCAAACGTAAACCAGTATAATGTCATATTTCCTAATAAGCATTTCTCAGGATTTTAAAACCTAACTCTCGTATGGGTAGTGTTTTTTATCACTGTCCATTTGAAAAAAGTTAGTGCTTGTGGCCTTACACGCGTGATGTCATTAATTGTATAGCGAGACGCGTGTTAGTGTCATGTGTTCCGGCTTTCAGCCCTCCCTTTCTTTCTATCCTAAGTCCATCTGTCTTTTCGTTTATGGTAACGTAGTGTATAAAATGACATGAAGGAATATTAAATATAGGTCAGCTTGCGTATCTCAAGGTTTTTCTTAGAAAGGCAGTACACGTTTTATTGTGTTGTGGAAACGCGTGTATGCTGCAGTAGGCTTTTACTATCAACGTGAAACGTTACAATTTGCAGACGAAGTAGAAAACAAGGGGATCTCGAGTACCGTCATTGTGACAGCACTGTTCTTTACCATTCTTCTTTCCTTTTATTGAATTTATGTGTTAGGCTTTACATTTACTTTTTAATATATATATGTGGATTAGAATTTCTCACGACAATTCAAAATAATTTTTCACTTTTAATAAGTTATTAAATTATTGAATTAACTTATTACAATGTTCAATTTCTTTGAGCATATGAAGATCCACCGATGAAATATGCACTTCTCTGTCTATCAACATTGCTCTAATTCTTGTTAAGATAAACAATCGCTTCTGTTTGAAGTTGTCTGACAAAATGTCAGTAAGCGCTGACCTAGATACCGCTTCTTGTCAGAACAGGTCAAGCTGACATCGACTGTATAGTTGTTCTATTGATGTTGATGTGTGTCACATTTGGCCAAAATAAATGTTCTTGAAACACTAGGTGTCTTCCACTTTCAAGACTGCGAAGGCTGGACCCAGGAAACTGGCCTACCACTGTAGAATAGTATATAGTATAATAACTATTTAGTGGTGTATCGTGTCTCTGCAGTGTTACCAGGCATGCTGTAAGGTACTGCTTTCATTCTCCTTACGCCAACCAGTGGCGAATCTGATGGAGGCTCCAGGGGGAGCAAAGGTCAACTCAACCGACGCAGGATTGTATCTAGTGGCCATGTTGGTGTAGTGTGAGAGTGGGAAATACGCGAATGGTATACTGTTCGATGTAGTTGACACTTGATAATGTTTCACTCACACTCTTGTACAAGTCAATGATGTTAGGAACCGCTGTTGACGTTTCTATGCTTTTAATAATGACGCACACACTTGGACAGCACGGAATACAGTCATGAGTATGTTGACATAGCAAATCATTAGGCAGTAGAATAGTAGTACATTTCATGCAGCATTCAATATAAAATAGTCATTCAATGTTCTGGCGGACTATTGCCATATCCCCTAACTGACTGAACGCATCAGTGGGTATGTGTGTGTAAACATATAAAGAGTTCACTGGACGAACCTTTTCTTTGGCTAAGTTCTCCAGCTGTATATATTAAATATTTAGGTAACAAAGTTAAACCACGATAGGGGTTTTAATCTTAATGAGATCTCCGTGCCACTGTCTGAATAATAAGATTCCTGATCCGTTCTCTGGACAGTGATCCATAATGATGACAGGAATACAACATGGCTTCCTTCCCTGAGTTTTTGCTCACTCGCCCAGCGGGAGGATAATCATAATAATAAATAATAATAATAAATTCTTTAAGCGCCAAACACGGCGCATAAGGCAGAAACCAGTGCTCTCCAGGTTGTTCGTTGTGACGCCACTCCTCTTAGCTCTTGCACATTATTTAGGCCCAACGTTCTTCCTTCTCTTATTATTGTTCTTCTGAGTGTTTCTTTTGGTCTTCCTTTTTTCCGCTTACCCTCAGGAACCCAAGTGAGCGCCTGTAGTGGTATTCTGTTGTTTTGCATTCGTAGGACATGACCGATATATGACCATCGTCTTTTCCTTATATAGTCGGAGACATATTTCTGCCTAGAGTCTTCTCTTATTTGTCGATTAGTCTTGAATTCTTTCCAACTGATGTTCATGAGTTTTCTAAGACATTTGTTCTCGAATGTATTTAGCTTGTTCTCCAATGATTTTGTTATTTTCCAACTCTCACAGCCGTATGTTAACACTGAGATAACATTTGAATTAAACAGACGAAGCTTGGTATGTATATTCAATGATCGTAATTTCCAAATGTTAGATAATCTATTGAAGGCGCTAGCTGCCAAAGCAATTCTAGTATGGATTTCTCTTGTTGTGTCACCATCCTGAGTCATTTTACTGCCTAAATAATTGAAACTTTCAACTTTCTGTAGTTTTTCCCCGTTCAAGATGATATCAAAGGTCTCGTTAGAAAAGTTCATAGCTTTAGTTTTAGAGGCATTTATTTGGAGACTAATTTTAACCGAGAGATGACACAAATTATTTATTGCTTCTTGGGATTGTCTTGGTGTTGAACTTAAGAATGCTACATCATCTGCGAAATCCAGGTCCCCCATGAATTTTCCATTTGTCCATTTTATACCCAATTGTTCATTGTGGGTATAGTTTCTCATAACCCAATCAATAGCTATTCCAAAAAGTAGTGGTGACATAATACAGCCTTGTTTCACCCCTGTTTCTACTGTAAACCATTCTGTATTCCCTTTATTTGTTCTAACACAACATCTTGCATTGTCATATAGCGCTTTGATTATATTCACATATTTTGTTGGAAAACCATAGATTGTAAGTATCTTCCACAATGATGGGCGGTGTAGACTATCAAAGGCTTTTTGAAAATCGACGAAGGTGATAATAAGTGGCGATTGCCTTTCCACTGATTCTTCTATAATTGTTCTTAGTGTGAATATTTGATCAATACATGATCGTTTCGGCCTGAAACCCGCTTGTTCTTCTCTGATCTTTTCGTCAGCATGCAATTTAAGTCTTTCTAACATCATGCAACATAATAATTTTCCAGGTACTGATAATAGAGATATACCACGCCAGTTATTACAGTCTGATAGATCACCTTTCTTCGGTAACTTTACAATAATACTGTCTTTCAATTGTTGTGGTGGTTGTTCTTCTCTCCATACTTTATTTATAATATCTAAAATTCTCAAGAGGTTGTTGTCATTAACTGCTTTAATCATTTCCCCTGAAATTTCGTCAACTCCAGCAGCTTTAAAATTTTTTAATCTTTTAACGGCTTGTTTGATCTCGTCCAGCGTGAATTCATCGCAAGTTATTGGCAAGGTGGTTGTGGATGTTTCATTATTAAAATCAGGTGTTACTGTTGGTGGTGGTCTGTTTAGCACCTCCATGAAGTGCTCAGCCCATCTCTTCATTTGTTCTTTTTCTGTTGGTATTGAATTCCCTAATTTACCTTTAACAGGTGTTTCCATAGCAGTAGGCTGGTGACATAGTTGTTTTGTAATTTGATAAAGGCACCTACTATTACCAGTTCTTGCAGCATTTTCAGCTTCTACGGCCAGTTCATTGATGAAATGTCTTTTATCTCTTCGAGTTTTTGTCTTCACTTCTTTATTTAACAAGTTATAAGTTAGTTTGCAAGATTCAACTGCATTATGTGTACTTGCCGCTAGTAGTTTAAGTTTTGCTGTTTTCCTTTCTTGTATTTTATCCCAAGTATCTTCTCTCATCCATTTTTTCTTTTTATGTACTAGGTATCCGGTGGTCGCTACAGCTGCTTCTGTCATTGCTGTTCTCAGTTGTTCCCATTTAGTATCGATTGTCTTGGTGGTGATATCGTTGTCAATTTTGCCTAAAGCATCGAAATAGTTGTTCATTTTGACATTATATTCCTTCTTTATATCATTTGATTGCAGTCTGTGTACATCTATTCTTCTATTTTTATTCGGTTGGTATAACTTCTTCAGTTTAATTCTCATTTTAGCTATGCAGAGGTTATGATCGCTTCCGATCTCTGCACCTCTGTATGCTCTGACGTCTTGAACTGATGAGCGAAATTTAGCGCTTATGCAGAAGTGATCTATCTGGTTCTTAGTTCTGCCATCAGGTGAATTCCATGTTATCTTGTGGATATTCTTATGTGGAAAGATGGTGTCTGCCACAACGAGGTTTGATATTTCACAAAGTTCTAGAAGTCTTTCGCCATTTTGATTCATACAGCCTATGCCATGAGTACCAAGATATCTTTGTACTCCATCGTTGTTGTCACCTACTTTGGCGTTAAAATCACCCATGACTGCTATTATGTCATGCTTGGGTATTGTGTTGATGGTACTTAGAAGTGCTTCATAAGCCAGAGTTAATTCATAACTTGTATATATAGACTTTCCTAGAGTTTCCATACAGTCCCTTAATCAGAAGGTTGCTTCATAAAGACATAAGCGCTGATGGAACCTGTCATCTTCATCAATCTATATTTAAACGACCAACGATGCTCGAAAATACGATGTTTCATCTAGGTCTAACCATAAGGAGATCATCAAAGAAAAAAGGGTCTGGCTTTACCTGGAGTCCGAATCTAAACATAATGAAATACATGAGAAGAGTCTCTGACATAATACTCTCGCAGAGACATTCCTTCCTTATGGAAAAATCATCCACAAATCACTTTTAACCTTTAACAAGACCAGCCCTAGAAAACACACACCCGGCCATTACGACCAGCTTCTTCGGAACTCACTACAACTCTCTAGGACAAGGGATACCTCCGCCAGAGTTCGGTATAGTCCGACCTTAGCATACGAAGATATACAATATAGGACTGAATCTTCTTGTGCTAGACAAGTAATACATATAAATTCAGGCCATAAACATATTGAACAAGATCAATCTATTTTCTGGCCCTAACAAACGAGAACTGACATGACTTCCATATTCATACGCCGAATCAATATCAAGAGAGATCATCCATATAATCAAACGCATAAATCAATCATGGATTATCTCGCTTTCCCAAGGGAAGCATTTTCGTACACAAAGAAATACAAATATATATTTTCCCTATTAAATAGACATATCGTATTTTTGTAATCTGTGCATTCAAAAATATGTATGCGACAACCATGCTAGAACGGGTGGAGTTATCGGAAGATATGGAGAAGATACTCTCAATGACAATGGAAAGCGACTCCTTAGATTCTGCAGTGAGCAGAATCTGACCATTACAAACACAAAGTTCCCCCATAAGCGCATACATGCATACACTAGATGTGAACCAACAAAGAATGAGAAGTCAGTGATGGACTATGCCATTGTTAGGACGAGCTCATTCAAATATGTCCGGGATGCTAGAGTCTGGAGGGGGCCAGAGATTTGAAGTGATCACAACCTTCTTACAATCAAACGAACAACTGAAAGTGTTGCTTGGCCTAGGAACTGCCAAACATCACGCAAGAAACCAAGTAAACAAACGGGAGAAATGAGCATTAAGACCTACAAGCTGAGAGAGCCAGAAATTAAGACCAGATATCATGGGCTTATTGCTACAGCGGTGAGAAACACAGAAGAACAACATGATGACTCGGAAACCCTCTGGCTTAAATTCAATGACATCATAAAGACAGCTGCTGCAGAAGCATGTGGTGAAGTCCGACTTGGGAACAAGAGAAAGAGGACACCTTGGTGGACAGAGGAAGTCAAAGAGAAAATAAGAGAGAAGAAAATGGCATGGAAACAATACTTAGGAGCTAAAAACATAACAGGACAAATAGAGAAATATAGAGAATATGTGATACTCAGAACAGAAGCAAAGAACAAGGTGCTAGCAGCAAAACAGAAGTCAATGGAAGAATTTGTAGAAAAGCTAGAAAAAAGATGCGCAAGGAAACCAGAAATTGTTCTATAAGACGGTAAAGAACATGAGGAAGGAAAAACAATGCCCTCTCAAATTTATAAAGGACAAGCAAAGCAAATTGCTTACTGCCCCGAAGGAAGTAATGGAAAGATGGAAAGAATATTTCTCAGAACTCCTTGATGGTGAGCAAGGTCAAGCATCAGAAATGATAACCACTAGCACAGAAGAGGAAACCAATCGTGATGAAGATGACATAAAGATGGAAGAACTGAAGGCAGCACTGGAGAAAATCAAGATGGGCAAAGCAGCAGGGCATGATGGTATAACACCAGAAATGGTTAAGTACATGGGAACATCATGCGACCTATTACTCTTAAGGGTCCTACAGGCAGCGTGGTGCAACAAGACCATACCAAAGGATTGGGAGATTGCCATCATAACACCAATTTTCAAAAAGGGTGACAATCGACAATGTGGAAACCATAGAGGCATATCACTTCTCAGTCTTCTTCTTCTTCTTTGATCCTTAGCCGCCGACCGTCAAAGCAGTCTGTGGCCATCACGCCTGGTGGCGTCTTGTAGGGCAACAACAAATTGATTACACTTTGCTCGGTCGGTGGCCGTCCTTCGTACAGTGCCCCAACTTTGGTTCATTCTTTGCATCTCAGCCTCCACAGTCCTCCGCCAAGTTGTTTTTGGTCGGCCTCTCTTTCGTTTTCCTTCAGGTGTCCATAGCATAGCTGTTCTTGTGATGGCATCGGGGTCTCTTCTGAGGACATGGCCAACCCAGCTCCAGCGTCTGCCAGCTATGATGGTAGGCATGTCCTCTTGCCTGCTCCGAGTAAGCAGATCTTGGTTGGTGATGGTATTCGGCCAAAAGATTCGGTGAATTTTTCTTAGGCATATTGTGTGAAAAGAGGACAATTTCGACATTTCCCTTCTCTGTAACTCTCCAGCATTCCGCGCCATAGAGAAGCACAGAAAGCACACAGCTCTGATATAATCTTAATTTTGTGCTTGTGCTGTACTGTGGGGACTTCCAGATGTTGTTTAGACTAAAAAAGGCTGTTCTTGCTTTGTTCATTCTGTTGTTGATGTCTTTGCTTGCCCCGCCGTCTGGTGTTCTATTCATCCTTGGTATGTGAAGGTGTCTGTCTGTTCCAGTTGCTGAAGAACATTCCAGTACCTCTGATTCATGCTATACAGAGCTTCTACAAGTCTTGCAGAAATTATGTGAGGACCGCAAGCCAGAGGTCAGAAGAGTTCAGGACCACCACTGGTGTAAGACAAGGTGATATCCTGTCACCTTATCTTTTCATACTCCTCATGGACGATGTTATCAAGGCATGTAAGGAGAGAACAAGAAAGTATTCAGTGAGGCACTGGAAGATGAGACAGGTATGTATTTCGGAGCTCGCATTTACTGATGATGTTGCCCTGATTGCTAAATCAGAGGCACATCTCCAATCCAACCTGCAAGTATGGAAGGAAGAGCTGGAGAAGAGAGGGATGGTCATAAGCAGCTCTAAAACAAAATACATGGTGATATCACGAGAAGAAAGAAGACATCAGATTAAGCTGGGAGAACAGGTCCTGGAGCAGGTCGACCACTTTAAATATCTCGGAGCTATTATAGACCGAAAGGGAGGCATCAAAGAAGAGTTGGCCACTAGAAAAGCTGCAGCTGGGAGACGTTTTCAGGCCATAAATCGAGGATTCCTCAGCAAGAGAGAGGTTGGTAAGAAAACGAAGATTGCTGTATACCGTTCCACCTATGTCCTAGTCTTGACATATGGATGCGAGTCATGGGCAATGACTACTACCCACAAAAGCCAGATCCAAACCTCAGAAATGAGGTATCCGAGGAAGGTGGTTGAAGTAACAAGAAGAGACATGGTCCTCAACCAGACGATACGTCAAGGCCTAAAATCCCATCCCCTGCAGACCCAAGTAGAACAGTCCCAACTAAGATGGTTTGGCCATGTCTGCAGAATGGGAGAAGATCGGCTACCACGACAAGCATGGGAAACAAAGAGCCAGGGATCCAGACCCCCCAGGACGACCCAGAGTTCGCAGGGAGGTCAACATTAGACAATCTTTGAAGGACCGAGGACTAGAATGGAACCAGGCCAGGAGGAAGACAACCGATAGGATAGTCTGGCGCTCTCTCTTCCAAACTTCTACCCCTCATGGTAGAAGGGAAACGACTAAGTAAGTAAGTATAATTAGTATCATCATAATCATCATCATCATCATTAGTATCACCATTCTCATCATAATTAGTATTATCATCGTCATCATAATTAGTATCACCATCCTCATCATAATTAGTATCACGATCCTCATCATAATTAGCATCACCTTCGTCATCATAAATAGTGTCATCATCGTCATCATAATTAGTATCACCATCCTCATCATAATTAGTATCATCATAATCATCACGATCGTCATCATAACTAGTATCATCATCGTCATCATAATTAGTATAATCATCGTCATCATAATTAGTATCACTATCGTCATCATAATTAGTATCACCATCGTCATCATAATTAGAATCACCATCGTCATCATAATTAGTATCATCATCACGATCATCATAATTAGTATTATAATAATCATCACCATCATCATCATAACTAGTATCACCATCGTCATCATAATTAGTATCACCATCATCATCATAATTAGTATCGTCATAATCATTACCATCGTCATCATAATTAGTATCATCTTAATCATTACCATCGTCATCATAATTAGTATCATCATCGTCATAATAATTAGTATCATCATCGTCATCATAATTAATATCATCATCGTCATCATAATTAGTATCACCATCGTCATCATAATTAGTATCATGATCGTCATCATAATTAGTATCACCATCATCATAATTAGTATCACCATCATCATAATTAGTATGATTTTCGTCATCATAATTAGTAGCATCATAATCATCACCATCATAATTAGTATCATCATAATCATCACCATTGTCATCATAATTAGTATCGCCATCGTCATCATAATTAGTATCATCATAATCTTCACCATCGTCATCATAATTAGTATCACCATCGTCATCATAATTAGTATCACCTTCGTCATCATAATTAGTATCATCATAATCATCACCATCTTCATCATAATTAGTATCACCATCATCATAATTAGTATCATCATTGTCATCATAATTAATGTCATCATCGGTATCATAATTAGAATCATCATTGTCATAATAATTAGTATTTTTTCGTCATCATAATAGTATCATCATAATCATCACCATCGTCATCATAATTAGTATCATCATCGTTATCGTAGTTAGTATTATCATCATCACCATCGTCATCATAATTAGTATCACCATCATCATCATAATTAGTATCATCATATCTAGTATCATTATCGTCCTAAGAATCTTCAGCTCAAATGTGAAGTCAGTACTATTATATGGCTCTGAGACATGGAGAACAACAAAGACAACAACCAAAAAGCTACAGACTTTCATAAATGGGTGCTTGCGTAGAATAGAAGGATTAAAATGGTATGACAAGGTTATCAACGTGGAACTGATGACAAGAACCAGACAAGTGCCAGTGGAACAAGAGATGAGAAGAAGACGATGGCGATGGATAGGAGACACACTGAGGAAACCTGTTGATAGCATTACAAGGCAGTCCTTGTTCTGGAACCCCCAGGGCAAAAGAAGCAGAGGTAGACCAAGAAGCACATGGAGAAGAGAGCTGGAAACAGATGTGAACATGATGAGGAGAACGTGGAAAGAACTTGATGTCGTGGAATATTCAAATCCACATATATAAATTATCAAGTAAATATAAAGCCTAATAAATACATATAATAAATAAAGGAAGAAGAATGGTAAAGAACAGTGCTGTCACAATGACTGTACTCGAAATCCCCTTGTTTTCTACTGCGTAAGCAAATTGTAACGTTTCACGTCGATATTAAAGGCTTTCTGCAACCTACACGCGTTTCCCAAACACACAATAAAATGTGCTGCCTTTCTAAGAAAAACCTTGAAATATGCAAGTTGACCTAAATTTTAAATTCCATTCATGTCTTTTTCTACACTGCGTTACCAAAACGAACGAACAGATGGACAAAAGGATAAAGAGAGAGGGGAGGGCTGAAAATCAGGAACGCATGCAACACGCGTCGCGCGATACACAAATGCTGCCATCACGCGTGTAAGTCTACATGCACTAATTTTTTTTCAGACGGACAGTGATAAAATACACTACCCTTTCCCAGAGTTAGGTTTATAAATCCTGAAATCTCTTATTAGGAAAGACAACATTAGATGGGTTTACGGTTGAAAACATAACAGTACCCAGACAGCACATCTTCGAAACAGGAGGTAGAAAATACATATTTTGACGCAGCCACGTAGCTCTTTCAAATTGGTATATTTGGGTTCCTTAGGGCTTGCTGACAAATAATATGTAAAACGTTACGCAAATAGTCCAGGAATTAATAAATTATACCCAAAATAAAATAGTGAGGATGCCTGACAGCATGGAATCATTTCTGCTCATAAAATTTTTTTTTATAACGTGTTTGAAAAAACCTTACGTTACATAAATAGCCTACCATGTAAACTCCCAATTGATTGGAGCGCAACAAATGAAAGCCTAACCACGATTGGTCGGACTATAAATACTATCTTTCGTTGTCAGGGGAGACGGGGAAGGGTAACATTTTTTCAAACACTTGTCGAAACGGGGCTCATTGGTCAGACTCGCTGATATACACACTTGGGAGCGTTAGTTCGAAACCACTTGTTTAAATAAGCTTGATAAAGCATCAGTGCGTTGAAGCCAGCTTATATTTTGCTAAATAAAAGCCTGGAAGATAAGCAGATGGGAATTTGTGCCAGTTTGTGCCAGAATTCATTGCTAATCAACGTATCTGTATTTATTCGTAAGAATTGTGGTAAGCTTGAACCATTCAGTATCTATTAATGAAAATTGAATGTGTATTGTTGATTTATGCCTGTATATATATGTGTAGTTCAGTGGCAAACGTGAGGTAAAGCCTATAATGCTCCAGCCTGAACAGAGGGTGTCGGAGGAAAGTCAAACGGCATGGAATGGCCAAACAGTACACTGACACCTAGATGATTGACTAGAAAGAAATAATGCTGGAATTGCAGAGGCGTAGTAACCATTAAGGAGGTTAATGCTGGTATAAAGTACTTCAGAATGAAGCTGATAGTTGGCCTAACGCTCTGAACTCAATGTTTGTGCTGTGTTGTGATCAGTGTAACAAGAGAGTTTAAGTTAGTTATGAAGTAGAAGGTACATCCTTCTTGATTTCAGGGACCGTGGTCTTGATGGTAGTGAGCAGCACCTGGTCAGAGCTTTGCTGAATCCTGAGTCGGACAGCATACTCCTTGGTCTTTTTAGCTATCAGTGAGGTGTCTCCTGAACCCAGAGGAGAATTCGAGCAGAGGAATCCTTTCCTGCCGCCATCACGCCAGATAAGCGAATTGGCCAGCTGAGCTCAACATTATGTCCCCTCATCTTGAAATGACTTTGTAAAAATAATATTAAGAGGGGAAATTAATTGTCTTAATATCAGGAACTGAGAACATCTCCAATACTAATTTCCTTAAGACAAACTATTGAAGTCATGATGACAACTACCAACAGAGCTTGAACAAAACAAAACCAGTATTACCTCATACTACTATTACACAACTGACACACATAGGATATTTTTAATAATATATGTCACTACCAGATTCATATTAATACATTCTGTACATAACTTGTAATTAACATTGATTGTGATTCCTGGTTCCTTTGTCTTTGAATCAGGACACACATATGCCTTTATGATAGAAATGAATACATATTGTTATTTGAAAAGTTACGAGTGTCTCCTGTAAGATATTCTCATAGAGTGTTATATGTATGTGAGTGTCACAGTGTTGTCAAGAGTAGTGGATTAAATTAAATTGTTTATCTGTCTGTTGTTGTGACTTACACTTCACCATACTCATACCCTAGACACATAACGTAGCATCACACTATTCCAGAATAATTCTGACTGAGATATAGAGATATGTGGTAGCAAGTAAGGTTATCTATAATACACTACTCTTAATAGATATAGATACCTTCACAGCTGATCTCAGTCAGTACACTAAGTCCCCTATAAATATTTATAACATCCCACTTCACCACATATATTGGGGTCTCGCTCTTGGGATTTTGAATCTTTCCCTATTAAAAATATTGGGGGTAATTCACTTCAGGGAATATAAGAATTAAAAGGTATCCTTGGGTGGAATTAAATAAGGTTGAGCTCACGGTGCCTGTGTTGTCCATTAGAGATTGAATTGTTGGTTAGACATTGTATAAATTTACATGATAGACAATGGCGGACCTGGCCAAATTTCGATCTGCTGCGGTTCAGACTGCAAAAGAGTTAGGATTAGATGGGCAAGTTATGGTTGCCTATGTCACGACGGAATGTGACAAATTTATTGAACGTGAAGAAAGAAGGTTTGAAGCCGAAAGAAAGTTAGAGGCTGACAAGGAAATTAAGAGGTTGCAGATTGAGGCTGAGGCTAAGAAATTGGAAGCAGAAAGAGAAGACAAAAGATTAGCTGCAGAAAGAGAAGCCGAGGAAAGAAGACAGGCTGCAGAAAGGGAAGAGAAGAAATTAGCTGCAGAAAGAGAAGAGAAGAAATTAGCTGCAGAAAGAGAAGAGAAGAAATTAGAGAAAGAAAAAGAGCTGCAGAAAGGGAAGCAGAAGATAAGAGATTACAAAGGGAACATGAGTTACGACTAAGGGAGTTTGAGTTTCAAGGCCATGCTCCTGAAAATGGTGCCAGTCCCTTTGCCTCTGATGCTACGGTTACTCAGGGAGCCTCACCTCAGCTATGAATTTTCATTTAGATCATTTTGTTGAGAAAGACGATGATATTGAGAGCTACCTAAATAGGTATGAACTATTAGCTACCACGTATGGGTTAGAGAGAGAAAGGTGGAGCTTAAAGTTATCTCAGGGACTTCGTGGGGCAGCTTATGAAGTTTTTGCAAAAATGAGCAGAGGTGATCAGGAAAATTATGACATGCTAAAGCAGGCTCTTTTGTTAAGATATGAAAAGAATGCAGAATTTTATAGGAAAAAATTTAGGAATGCTAAACTACTGTCAGGTGAAACCTATCACCAGTTCTCTGCACGAATAGAGACATACTTGGAGAAATGGACTTCTCTGGGGAGAACCCAAGATCTTAAGGAAATGGTCCTTATAGAGCAATTAAGAGAGTCCATGGCTCCAGACCTGAGAAAGTTTCTCATGGAACAAGGTGCAGAGAGGCTGGGTGAGTTGCTAAATGTTGCTGAAAGGTATCAAGCAGCTCAAGCAGAGGTAACAGGTAATAAAAAGAAACAAGTGGATAACTTTAGGGCACCACAGAACTTTAATAAATTTGATCCTAAGGATCAAAATAAAGGTAAGCACCAATTTGATAGGCCACGGTATGAAAATAAAAATAAATTCCCACAATTCGATGAAAGGAAATATGATGAAAGAAAATCTTTCAACCAAGGAAAAAGGTGGTGTAAAAATTGTCAGATGGACAATCATGACACTGACCGTTGCAGAAGGAAACCTGTGTATATGGCAACCCTTCAGGTCAGGTCGACCTCAAGACAGGAGGAGGATATTATGTTAGATACCACTCCAGAAGAGATGAGGAAGGCACATGCTGGGGATAAAACACTCAAGCCTTGTTTCAGAAAATTGTCAACTTGTCATACAACTCCAGGCAAGGGAGATTTTTACATGAAAAACAAGTTGATGTATAGGAAGGCCGGAACTAGATCCATGGTCACGGACAGCTGGTTCTTCCAAAAAGATATAGGACAGAATTAATAAGGAGCCTACATGTGAAACCAGATGGGGACCATGAGAAGATAGGTACCATCATTCAAAAGGTGGCTCACAATTATTATTGGCCCAAAGCAAGATAGGACATTGAAAATTTTGTAGAAAGGTGTAGCATAGCACATGAGGGAACACCCACAAGTGGGAACATGGATCAGGACCTGGACACGCCCCGGGGCAAAAATTAGGCCTGATAATAAAAAGAAATATAGATTTGATAAAGTGGACCAAATGGAATGGGAAGCCCCTTTTCACGGACAAGCTTCACTTAACTGTTTTACAATGGCCACTATGCGGAGAGTGCAAAAAGATGTCTTACCCCAGGATAAGCCGACAATCCCTCAATCGGACTTAAACAAACTGGAGGAAGAGGATGTAGAGAGGAAATCTCTCATCAAGAATTTTAAGTGGGGAGACAGCCCCAAAAGAAAAATTGGTAGCGGTCGTTTTGTGAATGATAATTCTGGGAGGAAAAATCATCACTATAAAGCTTCGAGTGGAAGAGACCATACCGGTGCATGGACAAATAGGTCCACACAATTAAAGGTCCATATGTAGCTATGTTAAGAACGTGGACTGATGAAAAGGCAGAGGAAAACATTACATCTTCATACCAATATGTGAATGAGCTGACCACTCGGTTGAAAACTGGCTGGAAACTTGCCAATGAAAATTTGAAACAAGCCAGGAAGAAACATGCTGCCTATTATAACAGGAAGGCGAAAGACAGAAATTTGGCTGTGGGAGAGAAAGTACTGCTTCTTTTGCCCGGGAGTCAGAATAAGTTACAAATTGGATGGCAGGGTCCATATACAGTTCTAGAGAAGGTGTCTAGAACAAATTATAAGATAGATAAGAAGGGGAAAGAAAAAATCTATCATGTGAATCTCCTGAAGAAATATTTGGAAAGAGAACATCAGGAAGAGACACACTTGTTGACCTTGTCCATCGCCATGGAGATGAAAAAGGAACCACTTTCATCATTTGAATATCCATTACACCCCTGTGAGACAGCAGCACAGGTGAAAATCAGTACACATTTAACGAAAACTCAGAAAGAGAGAGTGCAACAGGTTCTAAATAATCATGCAGAGGTGTTAACAGACCGACCAGGGCATACAAACCTATTGGAATATGATATGAAACTAATAGACTCCACACCTGTCTGTATGAAACCATATTCGATTCCGTTTGCTAAGGAGAAAGCTTTGAAGGAAGAGATAGACTATCTATTGAAGGAAGGAATTATTTCGCACAGTGAGTCTTCGTATAGTTCCGGTGTGGTACTCTTAAGGAAGCCCTCTGGAGAACATAGACTCTGTATAGATTACAGGAGACTGAATGCTATTACAGAAGGACAGGTGGATCCATTGCCGGATACAAATCAGCTGTTTGCCAGGCTAAATAAAGCTAAATATTTCTCAAAAGTGGATCTGAGTAAAGGATACTATCAGATTCCAGTAAAGCCTGAGGTTAGACCATACCTAGCTTTTAGTACCTCAGAAGGACACTATGAGTTTAATAGATTGCCATTTGGATTGAAGAATGCGCCTAGTGTCTTCTCTAGAATGATGAGAAAATTATTGGATCCTCTGAATAATCCCTGTATAACAAATTTTATGGATGATATCCTTATAGCAACAGAAACATTTGAGGAACACATTGACTCTCTGAACATGCTGTTTGATCGACTTAGGGAGGCAAATTTAACAGCCCGACCAACCAAATGTTGCGTTGGATGTAAAGAATTGGAATTTTTGGGACACACAGTTTATCAGGGAAATATGACCCCTGACCCAAAGAATTTAGAAAAACTACAGAAAGCCCCGAGACCACAAACCAAGAAGGACGTGAGATCCTTTGTCTCATTATGTGGTTTCTACCAGAAGTATATCAAAAACTTTAATTCCATATGTGCACCTTTAACGGAATTGACACGTAAAGGACATCCAGATCGCATTACATGGACACCACAATGTGAAATGACTTACCAAGAATTGAAGGAAAAGCTCACAAGTAAACCCATTTTGAAATTACCTGACTTAAGTCAAGAATTCATAGTAAGGACGGATGCAAGTAATATTGGGTTAGGTGCAACTTTACTACAGAAATCAGATGCATTGGATGGGGAATTAAGCCCAGTGGCATATGCTAGCAGAAAGTTGAATAAAGCTGAAATCAACTACTCAACTAGCGAAAAAGAATGTCTTGCAGTAATATGGGCAATAAAGAAATTCAATATTTATCTATATGGGAAGGCATTTAAGTTGCAAACAGACCACAAACCTTTATCGTTTCTAGCACAGGCTAAGCATGAGAACTCTAGGTTACTCCGATGGTCTTTGCTTCTGGCTCCATATAATTTTAGCATTGAGTATATATCTGGAAAAACCAATTTGGGAGCGGATTTTTTAAGCCGCCATCCGTGTGATGAGAATCACCGTAAACCCCAGAAATAATAATAAATTTCTCTATGTGAATATAGAATAAAGGACTGACATATAATGTCTGTTTTAAGAGGGGAGGTGTCGTGGAATATTCTAATCCACATATATAAATTATCAAGTAAATATAAAGCCTAATAAATACATATAATAAATAAAGGAAGAAGAATGGTAAAGAACAGTGCTGTCACAATGACTGTACTCGAAATCCCCTTGTTTTCTACTGCGTAAGCAAATTGTAACGTTTCACGTCGATATTAAGGCTTTCTGCAACATACACGCGTTTCCCAAACACACAATAAAATGTGCTGCCTTTCTAAGAAAAACCTTGAAATATGCAAGTTGACCTAAATTTTAAATTCCATTCATGTCTTTTTCTACACTGCGTTACCAAAACGAACGAACAGATGGACAAAAGGATAAAGAGAGAGGGGAGGGCTGAAAATCAGGAACGCATGCAACACGCGTCGCGCGATACACAAATGCTGCCATCACGCGTGTAAGTCTACATGCACTAATTTTTTTTTCAGACGGACAGTGATAAAATACACTACCCTTTCCCAGAGTTAGGTTTATAAATCCTGAAAAAACTCTTATTAGGAAAGACAACATTAGATGGGTTTACGGTTGAAAACATAACAGTACCCAGACAGCACATCTTCGAAACAGGAGGTAGAAAATACATATTTTGAACGCAGCCACGTAGCTCTTTCAAATTGGTATATTTGGGTTCCTTAGGGCTTGCTGACAAATAATATGTAAAACGTTACGCAAATAGTCCAGGAATTAATAAATTATACCCAAAATAAAATAGTGAGGATGCCTGACAGCATGGAATCATTTCTGCTCATAAAATTTTTTTTTATATAACGTGTTTGAAAAAAACCTTACGTTACATAAATAGCCTACCATGTAAACTCCCAATTGATTGGAGCGCAACAAATGAAAGCCTAACCACGATTGGTCGGGCTATAAATACTATCTTTCGTTGTTAGGGGAGACGGGGAAAGGTAACATTTTTTCAAACACTTGTCGAAACGGGGCTCATTGGTCAGACTCGCTGATATACACACTTGGGAGCGTTAGTTCGAAACCACTTGTTTAAATAAGCTTGATAAAGCATCAGTGCGTTGAAGCCAGCTTATATTTTGCTAAATAAAAGCCTGGAAGATAAGCAGATGGGAATTTGTGCCAGTTTGTGCCAGAATTCATTGCTAATCAACGTATCTGTGTTTATTCGTATGAATTGTGGTAAGCTTGAACCATTCAATATCTTTTAATGAAAATTGAATGTGTATTGTTGATTTATGCCTGTATATATATGTGTAGTTCAGTGGCAAACGTGAGGTAAAGCCTATAATGCTCCAGCCTGAACAGAGGGTGTCGGAGGAAAGTCAAACGGCATGGAATGGCCAAACAGTACACTGACACCTAGATGATTGACTAGAAAGAAATAATGCTGGAATTGCAGAGGCGTAGTAACCATTAAGGAGGTTAATGCTGGTATAAAGTATTTCAAATGAAGCTGACAGTTGGCCTAATGCTCTGAACTCAATGTTTGTGCTGTATTGTGATCAGTGTAAAAGAGAGTATAAGTTAGTTATGAAGTAGAAGGTACATCCTTCTTGATTTCAGGGACCGTGGTCTTGATGGTAGTGAGCAGCACCTGGTCAGAGCTTTGCTGAATCCTGAGTCGGACAGCATACTCCTTGGTCTTTTTAGCTATCAGTGAGGTGTCTCCTGAACCCAGAGGAGAATTCGAGCAGAGGAATCCTTTCCTGCCGCCATCACGCCAGATAAGCGAATTGGCCAGCTGAGCTCAACATTATGTCCCCTCATCTTGAAATGACTTTGTAAAAATAATATTAAGAGGGGAAATTAATTGTCTTAATATCAGGAACTGAGAACATCTCCAATACTAATTTCCTTAAGACAAACTATTGAAGTCATGATGACAACTACCAACAGAGCTTGAACAAAACAAAACCAGTATTACCTCATACTACTATTACACAACTGACACACATAGGATATTTTTAATAATATATGTCACTACCAGATTCATATTAATACATTCTGTACATAACTTGTAATTAACATTGATTGTGATTCCTGGTTCCTTTGTCTTTGAATCAGGACACACATATGCCTTTATGATAGAAATGAATACATATTGTTATTTGAAAAGTTACGAGTGTCTCCTGTAAGATATTCTCATAGAGTGTTATATGTATGTGAGTGTCACAGTGTTGTCAAGAGTAGTGGATTAAATTAAATTGTTTATCTGTCTGTTGTTGTGACTTACACTTCACCATACTCATACCCTAGACACATAACGTAGCATCACACTATTCCAGAATAATTCTGACTGAGATATAGAGATATGTGGTAGCAAGTAAGGTTATCTATAATACACTACTCTTAATAGATATAGATACCTTCACAGCTGATCTCAGTCAGTACACTAAGTCCCCTATAAATATTTATAACATCCCACTTCACCACATATATTGGGGTCTTGGGATTTTGAATCTTTCCCTATTAAAAATATTGGGGGTAATTCACTTCAGGGAATATAAGAATTAAAAGGTATCCTTGGGTGGAATTAAATAAGGTTGAGCTCACGGTGCCTGTGTTGTCCATTAGAGATTGAATTGTTGGTTAGACATTGTATAAATTTACATGATAGACAATGGCGGACCTGGCCAAATTTCGATCTGCTGCGGTTCAGACTGCAAAAGAGTTAGGATTAGATGGGCAAGTTATGGTTGCCTATGTCACGACGGAATGTGACAAATTTATTGAACGTGAAGAAAGAAGGTTTGAAGCCGAAAGAAAGTTAGAGGCTGACAAGGAAATTAAGAGGTTGCAGATTGAGGCTGAGGCTAAGAAATTGGAAGCAGAAAGAGAAGACAAAAGATTAGCTGCAGAAAGAGAAGAGAAGAAATTAGCTGCAGAAAGAGAAGAGAAGAAATTAGCTGCAGAAAGAGAAGAGAAGAAATTAGCTGCAGAAAGAGAAGAAAGAAACTTAGCTGCAGAAAGGGAAGCAGAAGATAAAAGATTACAAAGGGAACATGAGTTACGACTAAGGGAGTTTGAGTTTCAAGGCCATGCTCCTGAAAATGGTGCCAGTCCCTTTGCCTCTGATGCTACGGTTACTCAGGGAGCCTCAACCTCAGCTATGAATTTTCATTTAGATCATTTTGTTGAGAAAGACGATGATATTGAGAGCTACCTAAATAGGTATGAACTATTAGCTACCACGTATGGGTTAGAGAGAGAAAGGTGGAGCTTAAAGTTATCTCAGGGACTTCGTGGGGCAGCTTATGAAGTTTTTGCAAAAATGAGCAGAGGTGATCAGGAAAATTATGACATGCTAAAGCAGGCTCTTTTGTTAAGGTATGAAAAGAATGCAGAATTTTATAGAAAAAAATTTAGGAATGCTAAACTACTGTCAGGTGAAACCTATCACCAGTTCTCTGCACGAATAGAGACATACTTGGAGAATGGACTTCTCTGGGGAAAACCCAAGATCTTAAGGAAATGGTCCTTATAGAGCAATTAAGAGAGTCCATGGCTCCAGACCTGAGAAAGTTTCTCATGGAACAAGGTGCAGAGAGGCTGGGTGAGTTGCTAAATGTTGCTGAAAGGTATCAAGCAGCTCAAGCAGAGGTAACAGGTAATAAAAAGAAACAGTGGATAACTTTAGGGCACCACAGAACTTTAATAAATTTGATCCTAAGGATCAAAATAAAGGTAAGCACCAATTTGATAGGCCACGGTATGAAAATAAAAATAAATTCCCACAATTCGATGAAAGGAAATATAATGAAAGAAAATCTTTCAACCAAGGAAAAAGGTGGTGTAAGAATTGTCAGATGGACAATCATGACACTGACCGTTGCAGAAGGAAACCTGTGTATATGGCAACCCTTCAGGTCAGGTCGACCTCAAGACAGGAGGAGGATATTATGTTAGATACCACTCCAGAAGAGATGAGGAAGGCACAGGCTGGGGATAAAACACTCAAGCCTTGTTTCAGAAAATTGTCAACTTGTCATACAACTCCAGGCAAGGGAGATTTTTACATGAAAAACAAGTTGATGTATAGGAAGACTGGAGCTAGATCCCATGGTCACGGACAGCTGGTTCTTCCAAAAGATATAGGACAGAATTAATAAGGAGCCTACATGTGAAACCAGATGGGGACCATGAGAAGATAGGTACCATCATTCAAAAGGTGGCTCACAATTATTATTGGCCCAAAGCAAGATGGGACATTGAGAATTTTGTAGAAAGGTGTAGCATAGCACATGAGGGAACACCCACAAGTGGGAACATGGATCAGGACCTGGACACCCCCCGGGCAAAATTAGGCCTGATAATAAAAAGAGAAATAGATTTGATAAAGTGGACCAAATGGAATGGGAAGCCCCTTTTCACGGACAAGCTTCACTTAACTGTTTTACAATGGCCACTATGCGGAGAGTGCAAAAAGATGTCTTACCCCAGGATAAGCCGACAATCCCTCAATCGGACTTAAACAAACTGGAGGAAGAGGATGTAGAGAGGAAATCTCTCATCAAGAATTTTAAGTGGGGAGACAGCCCCAAAAGAAAAATTGGTAGCGGTCGTTTTGTGAATGATAATTCTGGGAGGAAAAATCATCACTATAAAGCTTCGAGTGGAAGAGACCATACCGGTGCATGGACAAATAGGTCCACACAATTAAAGGTCCATATGTAGCTATGTTAAGAACGTGGACTGATGAAAAGGCAGAGGAAAACATTACATCTTCATACCAATATGTGAATGAGCTGACCACTCGGTTGAAAACGGGCTGGAAACTTGCCAATGAAAATTTGAAACAAGCCAGGAAGAAACATGCTGCCTATTATAACAGGAAGGCGAAAGACAGAAATTTGGCTGTGGGAGAGAAAGTACTGCTTCTTTTGCCCGGGAGTCAGAATAAGTTACAAATTGGATGGCAGGGTCCATATACAGTTCTAGAGAAGGTGTCTAGAACAAATTATAAGATAGATAAGAAGGGGAAAGAAAAAATCTATCATGTGAATCTCCTGAAGAAATATTTGGAAAGAGAACATCAGGAAGAGACACACTTGTTGACCTTGTCCATCGCCATGGAGATGAAAAAGGAACCACTTTCATCATTTGAATATCCATTACACCCCTGTGAGACAGCAGCACAGGTGAAAAATCAGTACACATTTAACGAAAACTCAGAAAGAGAGAGTGCAACAGGTTCTAAATAATCATGCAGAGGTGTTAACAGACCGACCAGGGCATACAAACCTATTGGAATATGATATGAAACTAATAGACTCCACACCTGTCTGTATGAAACCATATTCGATTCCGTTTGCTAAGGAGAAAGCTTTGAAGGAAGAGATAGACTATCTGTTGAAGGAAGGAATTATTTCGCACAGTGAGTCTTCGTATAGTTCCGGTGTTGTACTCTTAAGGAAGCCCTCTGGAGAACATAGACTCTGTATAGATTACAGGAGACTGAATGCTATTACAGAAGGACAGGTGGATCCATTGCCGGATACAAATCAGCTGTTTGCCAGACTAAATAAAGCTAAATATTTCTCAAAAGTGGATCTGAGTAAAGGATACTATCAGATTCCAGTAAAGCCTGAGGTTAGACCATACCTAGCTTTTAGTACCTCAGAAGGACACTATGAGTTTAATAGATTGCCATTTGGATTGAAGAATGCGCCTAGTGTCTTCTCTAGAATGATGAGAAAATTATTGGATCCTCTGAATAATCCCTGTATAACAAATTTTATGGATGATATCCTTATAGCAACAGAAACATTTGAGGAACACATTGACTCTCTGAACATGCTGTTTGATCGACTTAGGGAGGCAAATTTAACAGCCCGACCAACCAAATGTTGCGTTGGATGTAAAGAATTGGAATTTTTGGGACACACAGTTTATCAGGGAAATATGACCCCTGACCCAAAGAATTTAGAAAAACTACAGAAAGCCCCGAGACCACAAACCAAGAAGGACGTGAGATCCTTTGTCTCATTATGTGGTTTCTACCAGAAGTATATCAAAAACTTTAATTCCATATGTGCACCTTTAACGGAATTGACACGTAAAGGACATCCAGATCGCATTACATGGACACCACAATGTGAAATGACTTACCAAGAATTGAAGGAAAAGCTCACAAGTAAACCCATTTTGAAATTACCTGACTTAAGTCAAGAATTCATAGTAAGGACGGATGCAAGTAATATTGGGTTAGGTGCAACTTACTACAGAAATCAGATGCATTGGATGGGGAATTAAGCCCAGTGGCATATGCTAGCAGAAAGTTGAATAAAGCTGAAATCAACTACTCAACTAGCGAAAAAGAATGTCTTGCAGTAATATGGGCAATAAAGAAATTCAATATTTATCTATATGGGAAGGCATTTAAGTTGCAAACAGATCACAAACCTTTATCGTTTCTAGCACAGGCTAAGCATGAGAACTCTAGGTTACTCCGATGGTCTTTGCTTCTGGCTCCATATAATTTTAGCATTGAGTATATATCTGGAAAAACCAATTTGGGAGCGGATTTTTTAAGCCGCCATCCGTGTGATGAGAATCACCGTAAACCCCAGAAATAATAATAAATTTCTCTATGTGAATATAGAATAAAGGACTGACATATAATGTCTGTTTTAAGAGGGGAGGTGTCGTGGAATATTCTAATCCACATATATAAATTATCAAGTAAATATAAAGCCTAATAAATACATATAATAAATAAAGGAAGAAGAATGGTAAAGAACAGTGCTGTCACAATGACTGTACTCGAAATCCCCTTGTTTTCTACTGCGTAAGCAAATTGTAACGTTTCACGTTGATATTAAAGGCTTTCTGCAACATACACGCGTTTCCCAAACACACAATAAAATGTGCTGCCTTTCTAAGAAAAACCTTGAAATATGCAAGTTGACCTAAATTTTAAATTCCATTCATGTCTTTTTCTACACTGCGTTACCAAAACGAACGAACAGATGGACAAAAGGATAAAGAGAGAGGGGGGGCTGAAAATCAGGAACGCATGCAACACGCGTCGCGCGATACACAAATGCTGCCATCACGCGTGTAAGTCTACATGCACTAATTTTTTTTCAGACGGACAGTGATAAAATACACTACCCTTTCCCAGAGTTAGGTTTATAAATCCTGAAAAAACTCTTATTAGGAAAGACAACATTAGATGGGTTTACGGTTGAAAACATAACAGTACCCAGACAGCACATCTTCGAAACAGGAGGTAGAAAATACATATTTTGAACGCAGCCACGTAGCTCTTTCAAATTGGTATATTTGGGTTCCTTAGGGCTTGCTGACAAATAATATGTAAAACGTTACGCAAATAGTCCAGGAATTAATAAATTATACCCAAAATAAAATAGTGAGGATGCCTGACAGCATGGAATCATTTCTGCTCATAAAATTTTTTTTATAACGTGTTTGAAAAAACCTTACGTTACATAAATAGCCTACCATGTAAACTCCCAATTGATTGGAGCGCAACAAATGAAAGCCTAACCACGATTGGTCGGACTATAAATACTATCTTTCGTTGTCAGGGGAGACGGGGAAGGGTAACATTTTTTCAAACACTTGTCGAAACGGGGCTCATTGGTCAGACTCGCTGATATACACACTTGGGAGCGTTAGTTCGAAACCACTTGTTTAAATAAGCTTGATAAAGCATCAGTGCGTTGAAGCCAGCTTATATTTTGCTAAATAAAAGCCTGGAAGATAAGCAGATGGGAATTTGTGCCAGTTTGTGCCAGAATTCATTGCTAATCAACGTATCTGTGTTTATTCGTATGAATTGTGGTAAGCTTGAACCATTCAGTATC
Source organism: Oreohelix idahoensis (assembly GCA_024509875.1). Classification (NCBI taxonomy): domain Eukaryota; kingdom Metazoa; phylum Mollusca; class Gastropoda; order Stylommatophora; family Oreohelicidae; genus Oreohelix; species Oreohelix idahoensis. Next base: position 5,131 of record JAMPIV010020805.1, on the reverse strand, counting down.
TATTAATGAAAATTGAATGTGTATTGTTGATTTATGCCTGTATATATATGTGTAGTTCAGTGGCAAACGTGAGGTAAAGCCTATAATGCTCCAGCCTGAACAGAGGGTGTCGGAGAGAAGTAAAACGGCATGGAATGGCCAAACAGTACACTGACACCTGGATGATTGACTAGAAAGAAATAATGCTGGAATTGCAGAGGCGTAGTAACCATTAAGAAGGGTAATGCTGGAATAAAGTATTTCAAATGAAGCTGACAGTTGGCCTAATGCTCTGAACTCAATGTTTGTGCTGTGTTGTGATCAGTGTAACAAGAGAGTTTAAGTTAGTTATGAAGTAGAAGGTACATCCTTCTTGATTTCAGGGACCGTGGTCTTGATGGTAGTGAGCAGCACCTGGTCAGAGCTTTGCTGAATCCAGAGTCGGACAGCATACTCCTTGGTCTTTTTAGCTATCAGTGAGGTGTCTCCTGAGCCCAGAGGAGAATTCGAGCAGAGGAGTCCTTTCCTGCCGCCATCACGCCAGATAAGCGAATTGGCCAGCTGAGCTCAACATTATGTCCCCTCATCTTGAAATGACTTTGTAAAAATAATATTAAGAGGGGAAATTAATTGTCTTAATATCAGGAACTGAGAACATCTCCAATACTAATTTCCTTAAGACAAACTATTGAAGTCATGATGACAACTACCAACAGAGCTTGAACAAAACAAAACCAGTATTACCTCATACTACTATTACACAACTGACACACATAGGATATTTTTAATAATATATGTCACTACCAGATTCATATTAATACATTCTGTACATAACTTGTAATTAACATTGATTGTGATTCCTGGTTCCCTTGTAGTTGAATCAGGACACATATTCATTCATGCCAGTAATGAATACATATTGTTATTTGAAAAGTTACGAGTGACTTCTTTAAGATATTCTCATAGAGTGTTATATGTATGTGAGTGTCACAGTGTTGTTAAGAGTAGTGGATTAAATTAAATTGTTTATCTGTCTGTTGTTGTGACTTACACTTCACCATACTCATACCCTAGACACATAACGTAGCATCACACTATTCCAGAATAATTCTGACTGAGATATATAGATATGTGGTAGCAAGTAAGGTTATATATAATACACTACTCTTATTAGATATAGATACCTTCACAGCTGATCTCAGTCAGTACACTAAGTTCCCTATAAGTATTTATAACATCCCACTTCACCACATATATTGGGGTCTCGCTCTTGGGATTTTGAATCTTTCCCTATTAAAAAATATTGGGGGTAATTCACTTCAGGGAATATAAGAATTAAAAGGTATCCTTGGGTGGAATTAAATAAGGTTGAGCTCACGGTGCCTGTGTTGTCCATTAGAGATTGAATTGTTGGTTAGACATTGTATAAATTTACATGATAGACAATGGCGGACCTGGCCAAATTTCGATCTGCTGCGGTTCAGACTGCAAAAGAGTTAGGATTAGATGGGCAAGTTATGGTTGCCTATGTCACGACGGAATGTGACAAATTTATTGAACGTGAAGAAAGAAGGTTTGAAGCCGAAAGAAAGTTAGAGGCTGACAAGGAAATTAAGAGGTTGCAATTTGAGGCTGAGGCTAAGACTAAGAGGTTGCAAGCTGAGGCTGAGACTAAGAGGTTGCAGATTGAGGCTGACAAAGAGGCTAAGAGAAAGCCGGAAGCAAGAAAGCTGCAGAAAGAGAAGAGAAAGAATTAGCTGCAGAAAGAGAAGAGAATGAAATTAGCTGCAGAAAGGGAAGCAGAAAATAGGAGAAGATTACAAAGGGAACATGAGTTACGACTAAGGGAGTTTGAGTTTCAAGGCCATGCTCCTGAAAATGGTGCCAGTCCCTTTGCCTCTGATGCTACGGTTACTCAAGGAGCCTCAACCTCAGCTATGAATTTTCATTTAGATCATTTTGTTGAGAAAGACGATGATATTGAGAGCTACCTAAATAGGTATGAACTATTAGCTACCACGTATGGGTTAGAGAGAGAAAGGTGGAGCTTAAAGTTATCTCAGGGACTTCGTGGGGCAGCTTATGAAGTTTTTGCAAAAATGAGCAGAGGTGATCAGGAAAATTATGACATGCTAAAGCAGGCTCTTTTGTTAAGGTATGAAAAGAATGCAGAATTTTATAGAAAAAAATTTAGGAATGCTAAACTACTGTCAGGTGAAACCTATCACCAGTTCTCTGCACGAATAGAGACATACTTGGAGAAATGGACTTCTCTGGGGAAAACCCAAGATCTTAAGGAAATGGTCCTTATAGAGCAACTAAGAGAGTCCATGGCTCCAGACCTGAGAAAGTTTCTCATGGAACAAGGTGCAGAGAGGCTGGGTGAGTTGCTAAATGTTGCTGAAAGGTATCAAGCAGCTCAAGCAGAGGTAACAGGTAATAAAAAGAAACAAGGTGATAACTTTAGGGCACCACAGAACTTTAATAAATTTGATCCTAGGGATCAAAATAAAGGTAAGCACCAATTTGATAGGCCACGGTATGAAAATAAAAATAAATTCCCACAATTCGATGAAAGGAAATATGATGAAAGAAAATCTTTCAACCAAGGAAAAAGGTGGTGTAAGAATTGTCAGATGGACAATCATGACACTGACCGTTGCAGAAGGAAACCTGTGTATATGGCAACCCTTCAGGTCAGGTCGACCTCAAGACAGGAGGAGGATATTATGTTGGATACCACTCCAGAAGAGATGAGGAAGGCACAGGCTGGGGATAAAACACTCAAGCCTTGTTTCAGAAAATTGTCAACTTGTCATACAACTCCAGGCAAGGGAGATTTTTACATGAAAAACAAGTTGATGTATAGGAAGACTGGAGCTAGATCCAAAGGTCACGGACAGCTGGTTCTTCCAAAAAGATATAGGGCAGACTTAATAAGGAGCCTACATGTGAAACCAGATGGGGACCATGAGAAGATAGGTACCATCATTCAAAAGGTGGCTCACAATTATTATTGGCCCAAAGCAAGATGGGACATTGAGAATTTTGTAGAAAGCTGTAGCATAGCACATGAGGGAACACCCACAAGTGGGAACATGGATCAGGACCTGGACACGCCACGGGGCAAAATTAGGCCTGATAATAAAAAGAAAAATAGATTTGATAAAGTGGACCAAATGGAATGGGAAGCCCCCTTTTCACGGACAAGCTTCACTTAACTGTTTTACAATGGCCACTATGCGGAGAGTGCAAAAAGATGTCTTACCCCAGGATAAGCCGACAATCCCTCAATCGGACTTAAACAAACTGGAGGAAGAGGATGTAGAGAGGAAAATCTCTCATCAAGAATTTTAAGTGGGGAGAAAGCCCCAAAAGAAAAATTGGTAGCGGTCGTTTTGTGAATGATAATTCTGGGAGGAAAAATCATCACTATAAAGCTTCGAGTGGAAGAGACCATACCGGTGCATGGACAAATAGGTCCACACAATTAAAGGTCCATATGTAGCTTTGTTAAGAACGTGGACTGATGAAAAGGCAGAGGAAAACATTACATCTCATACCAATATGTGAATGAGCTGACCACTCGGTTAAAAACTGGCTGGAAACTTGCCAATGAAAATTTGAAACAAGCCAGGAAGAAACATGCTGCCTATTATAACAGGAAGGCGAAAGACAGAAATTTGGCTGTGGGAGAGAAGGTACTGCTTCTTTTGCCCGGGAGTCAGAATAAGTTACAAATTGGATGGCAGGGTCCATATACAGTTTTAGAGAAGGTGTCTAGAACAAATTATAAGATAGATAAGAAGGGGAAAGAAAAAATCTATCATGTGAATCTCCTGAAGAAATATTTGGAAAGAGAACATCAGGAAGAGACACACTTGTTGACCTTGTCCATCGCCATGGAGATGAAAAAGGAACCACTTTCATCATTTGAATATCCATTACACCCCTGTGAGACAGCAGCACAGGTGAAAATCAGTACACATTTAACGAAAACTCAGAAAGAGAGAGTGCAACAGGTTCTAAATAATCATGCAGAGGTGTTAACAGATCGACCAGGGCATACAAACCTATTGGAATATGATATGAAACTAATAGACTCCACACCTGTCTGTATGAAACCATATTCGATTCCGTTTGCTAAGGAGAAAGCTTTGAAGGAAGAGATAGACTATCTGTTGAAGGAAGGAATTATTTCGCACAGTGAGTCTTCGTATAGTTCCGGTGTTGTACTCTTAAGGAAGCCTTATTTCGCACAGTGAGTCAGAAAATTATTGGATCCTCTGAATAATCCCTGTATAACAAATTTTATGGATAATATCCTTATAGCAACAGAAACATTTGAGGAACACATTGACTCTCTGAACATGCTGTTTGATCGACTTAGGGAGGCTAACAAATTAACAGCCGACCAACCATAATGTTGTGCCCCACCGCCCGTAATTACACTAACCCATCCACTGTGTACCATAATCTCCCAAACCAATACATACCACTCTGAACCACATATGTACTCTACCGCATCCATAACACATCTTCCCAAATAACAACAAAAAATAATAAACCCAAAACTAAAAATAAAACAATACCCAAAAAAAAAAAAAAAACACCCACTAGAACTAACCTACTCCTCTTAACCGTATTTCACTTCAATAATCTACGCGCTCCTTCCTCCTACCCCTAACCCTACAATATTATTTCCAAAACTACAAACCCTACCATGCCGCCCTACTACTCAACAACCCAACGAAAATACTACAACCCAAACATCATTATACATCTATAATTCCTCTCTTCTCTACCTTCCCCCAAACCACGTAGCATCATGATTATTTACTCCAAAATTTACACTCTACAACCCACAATACTCATCCCACTGTATAATCCCACCCCACTATTTACTATCACCCCATTCTTTACACCCCATTCAAAATATAACCATCAATTTTATTACTCCATACAACATCAATCCCAATCACTCACATTCCCACCTGTTGCCTAATTTCATAATCACACATTTACATCCTATTCATTTCAACCATTTCCAATTCTTCATAATTAATTTCCCCCATAATAACCACCACACTCAACACCACCCCCCACCTACCCTCCACCCCTCCCCCACAACCACCCAACATACCCAACCCAC
>JAMPIV010020804.1:0-22173 GCA_024509875.1 Oreohelix idahoensis | reverse complement strand
CTACATAGCAGAGAAAGAAAAAAAAGTGCTGACCGTGGAAAAGCACGCAATTAGTCAGTACAACAATTTAAAATGAGTACTGCAGGAGTAAAAGAGAGATCGAGAAGCGGCCGCCCCAAATTCATCTCGTGAAATGAGGTCCAAAAAAGTATGTACATGTGCTGCATTGACTATAAGAAGGCTTTTGACAGAGTCTATTATGATGAAATAATTGAATGACTCGAAGACATAGGTATTCATGGAAAAGACATAAGAATACACAGTAACCTTTATTGGGAGCAAACTGCTACAGTAAGATCTAGAAGGAATTATTCACCAAACATAGACATCATAAGAGGTGTCATACAAGGTTGTGTGCTGTCCCCCTGCTATTTAATCTATACACCGAAACAATTTTTAAACAGATAAAGAAATGCCGGGACTGAACATCAATGGAAGGTCATTAAATGACATTAGATATGCAGATGATGCCGTGTTGTTAGCTTAAAGTGAACAGGATTTGCAAGAACTAGCGAAGCAAGTGAACAGTAGAAGTCATGAATATGCATTGGACATTAATATTGAGAAAACAAAAACTATGATAATTTGCAAAACAGACGATAATCTCGCATTAAAGAAAAGCATAAATGAGAAAATCCTGGAACAAGTCAAGAACTACTCATATCTTGGTCATATAATAACAGAAGATAGCAGATGTGAAACAGGAATCAAGAAGAGAATAGGAATGGTCAAAGCTACATTCAACAACACGAAACATATACTGACATCTAAACAGTTAACTCACAAATTAAAACTGTGAATCATAAAGTGTTATATATATTCTGCACTACCGTATAGTGTAGAAACATGGACGATGAATAAGCAATTTAAGGAATGAATTGAGACTCTTGAGATGTGGATATAAAAAGAATGGGGCGCATTTTATGGACAGTGAAGAAAGCAAATAAGGTGGTCCTACAACATCTAGGTATGAAAAGAGAACGTATGAGAGAGATCAAAGTTAGGCAGCTAAGTTACTTTGGCCACATAAAAAGGGTTAAATCCTTGCAGAAGACCATAATAGGAGTTGAACGCAAATGTGCAAGGTTAAGACAGCGGTATAAGTGGGAAGATAACATCAAGAGATTTAAACGAAAGAGTCTGTCAGAGTGCACCACGAAGACAAGAGACAGAAGACGTTGGAGATCCATTACAGCCAACCTTCTTTGTGGAGATTTTAATTTTAAACGCGCAATAATATAACGGACGGAAATTGTGTCTTGGATGAGCATAGCGAGCCATGACAAAATGATGCAAACATTAAAAAATAACTTTACAGAGCCATTCGCTTGGCTTTCCAATAGTTCTACTGTAGTAGACTTGCCGTGAAAGATACAGATTGACATAAACAAACCTCGCACCAATATTAAACGCTTGCAAGTACAAACAGAGTGTCAGAACAACAAAACAATCTGAATAACAACAAACACATAAATAAGTCATCAAGAGGAATATTTCAGTGCAGAAAAAAGAATATAAACAATCAAGAGAGATTTCAAAAAAAATAATACGCGCGTCCTGTTTACGAAACAATGCATGTGTTTGAAGGGGGTGTGCTACAAAGATAAGAAGTAAATACGTTTAGAACAGAAACTGAATGGCTATTCTTTCTTGGTGAAAATTCAATTTCACTCGAATATAGAAATATTATATGTCGATTTGTACATTTCCTGAGTTTCCTATACACTCTCTAGGAAAATCCGGGTAACGCCGGGTACTTACAGCTAGCATATATAAATATTTATATTTATATTTATATTATATATACATACATATATTCATACATACATCCACACACATACATAGCAAGTTGAATAAATTCTTGTGAATCTTCAATCTAATGTCAAAGCTGTCCCAGTACGTCGCTCTGAAACATCAATAACAACAAAACTGACAATCACAATGGTATATCCTTTTATAAAATTATGCTTGAGTATAATAGGAGATCTGGAATATGCAGATGATATTGCTCTCTTCGCACATTCACATCAACACATCCAAGAAAAAACAGATAGACTGAATAAGTCTAACCAGCAGCTGGGTCTAAGATCAGTCTAAAGAAGACAGAGGTCATGACACTCATTGTGGGCAGTCATGAGCCCATAACAATAAAGAACCATAAGCTGGAACAGATAGACACATTTACATACCTAGATTGTATAGTAACACCAGACGGCGGAACAAGCAAAGACATCAAGAACAGAAAAAAAAGCGAAAACAGCCTTTTCTAGTTTCAACAACATCTGAAAGTCTTCCCAGTACAAAACAAACAACAAATTAAGATTATATTAGAGCTGTGTACTTTCTGCGCTTCTCTTTTGTGCGGAATGCTGGAGAGTAACAGAGAAGGATATGTCGAAACTGTCCTCCTTCTACACAATCTGCCTAAGGAAAATTCTCCGAGTGTTTTGCCCGAATACTATCCCAATCAAGAACAACTTACTCTGAGTTACCAAGAGGACATGCACTATATCACAGCTCTCAGACGCTGAAGTTGGGTTAGCCACGTCCTCAGAAGAGACCCTAATGCTATTACAAGAACAGCTATGCTTTGGGCCCCCGAAGGAAAGCAAAAGTGAGGCCGACCAAAAACAACTTAGCGGAGAACTGTCGAGGCCGAGATGCACTTTGAGAATAATAGTTGAACAACGTCTGGAATGGAATTCACCACTATACATCGGATTTGGGGACTACGAAAAGGCATTTGACAGTGTAGACAGAGAATCACTTTGGAAATTGATGAGGCATTATGGAGTTCTCCTGAAGATCATTAATTTAATAAAGAAAACATATGAAGACATGACATGGAGAGTTCTTCACGAAGGACAGCTTACAGAACCGTTTGGGATAAGAACAGGAGTGCGACAGGGATGCCTCTTGTCTCCATTTCTTTTCTTGCTGGCAATAGATTGGATTATGAGTTTATCGACAACAAACAACAGAAATGGAATCCAGTGGACTCTGATAAAGCAGTTAAAGGATCTATATCTTGGCAGTAATATAAACAAAGTTGGAGGGACAGACAGCGATATTAAAATAAGAATACAAAAGGCAAGAGGAGCTTTCATTGCATTGGGAAATATATGGAGAACAAGAGAAATAGGATCCAACACGAAAATAAGAATCTTCAACTCAAATGTGAAGTCAGTCCTATTGTATGTCTCGGAGACATGGAGAACAACAAAGACAACAACCAAAAAGCTACAGACTTTCATAAATAGGTGTTTGCGTAGAATAGAGGGATTAAAATGGTATGACAAAGTTTCCAACGTGGAACTGATGACAAGAACTAAACAAGTGCCAGTTGAACATGAGATGAGAAGAAGACGATGGCGATGGATAGGACACACACTGAGGAAACCTGTTGATAGCATTACAAGGCAGTCCTTGTTCTGGAACCCCCAGGGCAAGAGAAGCAGAGGTAGACCATGGAGAAGAGAGCTCCAAATAGAGGTGAAAATGATGAGGAGAACATGGAATGAACTTGAGATAATGGCACGTGACAGTAGGACTTGGTATGTGTTTGTTGAAGGCCTATGCTCCTTTGGGAGTGGATGGTTATGAAAAAAAAACATAAAGGCAATCATAATTCGTTTCGGGGAAGATACAATTTCCAACATTATCGTTCACTTTTACGTGTTATGGAGAGATTAAATGTCAACTACCGTTATAAAGATGCGCGTCATCGCAATAAACATAATGCTTACGAAAAGTCTACTAACGGTTAGAACTTCTCGCCACCATCACATGGTAAACGCGTTTTCAGTGGCCCTCATGGTTACTCTCCGTCTGACCAAGTATTTTATCGGAGGAGATCTTGATTTTCTAGAAGCCAGGGCAGAGTACAATCACAAGGTAATGCTTGTCAACCTAATGATACTAGTGTCATTAATAGTAATAATGAGGCCAACAATCACGCTAACGCTTGAGACAATAGCGGCAATTGCTCAGAATGCAAGACATTGTATCGACCTGGGGTCACTCCACATTTACGATGTGTGCCTGCTTTGCCAGTTCTATCTTTACATGACGTTACTGCCTCGTTTGTCATACATGATTGTTTTGTATTTGATAAACCTGTTTGGTTTTGAGAGACACGGGTTCTACCACCGTGGGAGTTAAGGAATCGTTAATTCCTTCTTCGCGCTTCACAAGTACATCAGTCAATGGCATAAGGTTTGGTGGCGCAGTCGAATGTTACACGTTAGCAGATGTAGAAACCGAAACTCCCTTCTTTTTGGGAAAGGTTATAGTGTGTAGCTGATAAATGTAGATGTTGGGACTGGTGTAGTAAAGTGTAACGATTGTCAACTCATTAAACCCAGCACAGTTTTGGTCATACAGGTCATCTTGTCCTGGAACGTGATGAGGCTCCGACAAGAATGTGAGTGTAGACAATGAGTGTGTATATGAATGTCAGAACGCGAATGGTAGAATGATTCGATAGAGTTGACAGGTTGGTAGTACATCACTCATACTCACACTGTTCGAATTCAAGAAGTACTGGAACTACGGTGGTCTTTTTATAACATTTAATGAGACGCACACTTGGACAGTACGTGTATGGTTACAGGAACAAATGTCGACATAGACAGCATAATGTTGGTCACAGGAATATCATCTTAAGTTAGCATTCATGCTTGGCAAATATCATCATGGAGCATTCGTAAATAAGCATTCAGAGTTCCATCATGTAAATCATCTGGCTTTACTGACTGGGCACGTCAGTCCATAACCAATATATAGGAAGGCTCCTAGACTTAACCTCGTCTAGCGAATATCCCTTCACGTAAAGTTCAATATATATATTTTTCATGAAGATATAGGAATCCCAGACATGGGTTCTCACATGTAGCAGTGATCTCTTGGTTCATCGAGCGATAGTACAGGCATCCCTTTTTCTCACTCGATAAATACAAAGTTTATGGATTTCAACATGGCTGTTCTTCTCGCGTGAGCTTCACTCACTATTGGATACAGACTAAAATTGGTCATTCGTTCAATGTCCTCATTTCTTCATAGCTTCTATCATAGAGGTAATTGAATAATATCATATAATCTAGTGCTGATACATAGGAATGTCATCTTCCTTTGAATAAATATTCTTTTCAAAAGTACCACTGTGCATCTGCTTATCGACAACGATGGCGAAGCCCAAGTTCATAATAAATTGTGGTTTTACCTTTCTATGCGAAATATAACTTTGCCATTCCTTGGCAAAAGAGAATAAACACTGGGGTAAAGTACATACAACATGTCTAAATGACTATCACTTTTCCCCATCTACTTATAGATCACTTTTTCGGCAATAAGCCGGCTACAACAAAATTCGACATCCCGACAGGATGACAGCCATGAATCACACCCCCTGCTAGCGATACTTCCGCTGCATAGCCTTTGACCTTTTCTAGCGACAACCAACATAGTTCGACTTAGAAAAGTAAAGATATACATATATAAGACAGACTCGTCCTACTCATACAAACACTACGTATAAATTCAGGCCATAGATATACTGAAGCAAGAACAATCTATTCCTACCCAGGCAAAGAATAAATCGCAGTAGGCCTAGATCCGTCCGCGGAGTCCGATCGAAGATGACGGAACTCCTTTCAAGGGAAGTAACTCAAAAAATGACTTCTCCTTAAGCACTTAAAAAAGGAAATACTTTGTTTACAAAATATTTGCGAACATAATAAGTATATAAATGTATTATATTGCAAGATAGTAAAGATTGCACTTTACAGTCTTACCACACCTCCCGGGAAAAAAAAAATAAAATTTTTTTTTTTAAATACATCTAGGAGCAACGTAGAATAGGCTCACAACGCAAGAATACTGCGCAGATGAAAATATCAGGAATAACTATAATTCCTAATATGACCGGTGAGAATATATCTCAAAATCTGAGAGAAATTGTTTCTCTACGAATAAATGTTTCCAGGAAGGTGTGATCTACGTATAATACAATTCTGGTAATTATACAATGCATACCAAAAATTCACACTATAATCTTAAATTTATGATTTATGAAGAAACAATCATCAAAGAACAGCGGTGAATAAACATCAATAAACCGCTAAGTAGCGATACCATCATTCTATTATTAAATTACAAATGTGTATCTTAGTAAAGAAACAAAAAATAACTGTTGTAAAGTTATACATATTAAAAAGATCCAATATTTAACAGTTAAGTGGCATCATGTGGGCATCTGGACAGAATGTCCGCCATCACATTTTCTGAACCACGGATAGCTCGTACAGAGAAATGAAAAGGTTGAAGAGCGATTGCGTATCGAGTTGATCTCGAGCTCTTCAAGTTCTTACTTTGGATAGCCGTAAGAGCTTTTTGGTCAGTTTCCACTACGAAATGCGCGCCCAGAAGGAATCTTTGGAGTTTGAGAATTGACCAAACCATTGCCAATAATTCACGGTCTAAAACCGAGTAATTCCTTTCTGCAGCATTAAGTTTTCTGGATATATACATTACAGGATGCAGAGTTCCAGAGTACTCTTGCATTAGTGCCGCTCCAATCCCAGTGGATGAAGCGTCACTACGAAGAACAAATGTCTTATCTGTTGTAGGTAACACTAAAATAGGTGGTGATGAAAACATAGTTTTGATCTTCTCTAGTGAAGATTGGCATTCATGAGACCAGTGAACCATGTTAGGCGACCCTTTCTTTAATAGTGTAGAGAGAGGTGCCATGATAGAGGACAGATTCGGAATGAAACGTCCATAAAATTGTATGAGACCTAAAAGACTTCGCACTTGCTTTTTAGTCCTAGGGATAGAGATGTTAAGTATCTTAGTGATATTATGGTCTTCTGTCTTCAAGAAACCGTGACCTACTCGATGGCCTAAGAAAGCAATTTCGCTAAAGCCAATACAAGCTTTGGATGGTTTTGCTGTCAGGTTATACTCACGCAGAGTTGATAATAATTCAACTAACCCTGAATAGTGATCTTCCCAAGTATCGCTGAAAAGACAGATGTCGTCTAGATAAGCAATGACATCTGACCGATACGATAGGATTCGACGCATCATGCGTACAAATGTAGCTGGTGCGTTCATAAGGCCGAAAGGCATAAAATTCCATTGGAAAAGGCCTCTGGGAGTAGAGAAAGCGGTAAGAGGTTTGGCGCGTTCGGATAATGGAACTTGCCAATATCCTTTAGACAAATCAAGTTTAGTGAAAAAATGCGATTTAGAAAGACGAGTAAGTAGCTCTTCTAGTAAAGGCATAGGTTCAGCATCGAACTTCGTAACTTGATTCAATTTGCGATAGTCAACGCAAAGACGTATGTTATTGTCTTTTTTTCGAACAATAACCATCGGCGAAGAATATGCAGAAGTGGATGGTTCGATTATTTGTAAATCTATCATTTCATCCAACTCCTTTTCAACCTGTGTTTGGAAATGTATAGGGATAGGATAAGGTCTAACCCTAATTGGAGTATGTTCAGTTAGAACAATGTCATGCTCAATGACATGAGTTTGCCCAGGGATGTCAGTGAGGACATCCTGAAATGTTTGTAACATAGACGAAACTTGTCGCCGTTCTCCTAGAGACAAATCAGGAGAAACAGTAACGTCTTTCCATGATTCACTAGAATGAAGTGGGATCATTGGAAGCGGAAGATTAACATCCGAAAAACTTGTTTCCTCATCCTGTATTACAGACAGTGATGAGTAATGACCATGTTTGACATGAGAATCGTCCGTTGCCTGGAAAATAGGCTGTAGATAGTCAGGACGTTCATGGAACTCCGTAAGCATATTGATGTGGAAGGTTTTATGCTTCCCGTTAATATCGACGATGTAGTCAACATCTGAAATTTTCGATATTATATCGTACGGACCTTTCCAACTAATAAGGAGTCTGTTTTCACGACAAGGTAGCAAAACAAATGCTTTGTCACCAGGACAAAGTTGTCGTAAAGTTCTCTTCTTATTAGCAAATTGTCTTGCCTTCTGCTTAGCAAATTCAGAAGAGGACGTTGCCAATTTGCATGCTTCGATAATCTTTTGTCTCAGCGCGATGACATACTCGTAAGAAGATTTTGTGTCATCGTCAATATTGTCAGCTGTTATAAGATCATGCAGCAAAGACATTGGGCCGCGCGGTCGCGCGCCAAAGACAAGTTCAAAGGGAGAAAACCCTGTATGTTCATTGGGGACCTCTCTGTACGCGAAGAGGGCCGCGGGTAAAACCCTATCCCAATCTTGAGGATGATCCTCAGTTATCTTCCCTAATAAGTTCTTAAGTGTTCTATTTAGTCGCTCGACCATCCCATTGGACATAGGATGATAGATGCTACTCAAAGATCTCTCTATCTGTAGAGTAGACATTACTTGAGACATGGTATCCGATATCAGTTGGGTGCCATGATCTGATAATATTTCTCCGGGGAATCCCAGCCGAGAAAATATAAGCCAAAGAGCATCTGCAATGTCAGCGGTAGTAATGCTCTTTAGAGGGATAGCCTCTGGCCAACGTGTGCACATGTCTACACACGTTAAGATAAACTGATGTCCTCTAGCAGATTTGATCTTGAATGGACCAATGATGTCTATCGCCATTTTCTGGAATGGACGAATAGGAATATCTGCAGCCTGAATAGGCGCAGCATGACGAGGACCTTTGGATTTGACTTCTTGACATACTTTACAGGATCGACAATAGATCCGTATGTCCTTGTTCACAAAAGGCCAAAAGAAAGCCGCAAGAACTCTTGACTTTGTACGGGAAAAACCCATGTGACCAGCACACTGAGAGTCGTGTGCATGTTGTAAGATCTTAACTCTCAAATTCTTGGGTACAAGAATCTGAGAATGACTTGACTTAGTGGAGTCTTGCACCATACGTACAAGTACGCCATTCTTCATTGTAATCCAAGATTTACAATTTGAATCTTTATTCGGATCACCTTTCGTTACAAGAGTGAAGAATTTCTTAAGAGTCGGATCTTCTTCTTGTTGTTTTTTATAAACGAGTCACGAGAAATTACCAAGGGATCATCTTGGTTATGCACTTCATTATCTTCAACAGATGAAGTTTCAGGCATATTGAGAGCTTGAGCTCTAGTGACTACCGCATTAGCAGATTGCATATTTTGATTTTCCCAAACGGAAATTTGCTCCGGAGTGCATTCTTTGACTCCGTGAATGCGACCGATGATAAGATCAGCGATCGGATTCGGCAAAAGACATGCGTGTACATCTCCTGTGAAGAAAGGAGTAGCAATCCTAATGATAGCGGTAGAGTATTTCTCTATGGTGCCGCCAAATGTTACGCATTTGACTACTTTGCCTGTAGAATGAGAAGGATCTATGAGTGACTGCCTAACCCCAATAGTTGTGCATCCAGAATCAAAAAGTACTGAGACTGGATTGTCATTTACTAAACCTTTGTGTAAGACAAGAGAACCACTCCCATCATGCGCGATTGACGCAGGAAGAGCGGGAAGAGGATGGCCACAGCTTAAAGTAGACACTGTGGTTGGCTCAAATAATGTTTTGCATTGGGGGCACTGAGATGCTCTCCCAAAATCAAAAGCGGCACATGGCATATTATTAGAGTCATCATTATCTTTATTTTGTTTATAGGCTTCGTGGGACTCTTGCTGTGCAGAGTTCGCCTGGTAATGAGCTTTATGTTTTTTGAATTGTGCTCTACCTCTGTTATTATTGCCTCTGTACTTATCATTGCTTCCACCATTATAACCCCTACTCGGGTTTGAATCATAGCTCCTTTGGTTACTATCATCATATTCATTATAATGAGTATCTCTGTAATTATGATCTTGTTGTCTCCATGAAGGAAAACTTGGATAGTTTCTAGAATGACTTCCTTTGCGAAAGTTCCTGTAATTATGACCACCCCTGAATCGAGGGCTGTCAGCTCTTCTCCAGGTATTCGAAGAAGAACCCTGAAATGATTGGTTACCTTGGTTCTGATAACTGTAATAGTTACCTTTTTTATTAAACCTATTTTGAGGTCCTTGGAATTTGTGAGAGTGATTAGGGTTGTATGGTGTTGCAGAAGCAACTGGCATACCTTCTTTAACCTTACTGTTGCTAATAGCTACGTCCGGATGTGCAGTGACGTATTGGGTACAATACTGTTCCATTTCTTTTAGAGACTTAGGTTTACGCTCATGTAAGAATTCGAGGAAAGGTTTATTTATACTTGACATAATCTTGTCTCTGAGTATCAAGTCCATAAGGGCTTCATAAGTCTTTTCTGTTTTGGATAGCTCAATCCAACGATCAAATGTAAGACGTGTCCTTGCAATGAATTCTGAGAATTCTACACCTGCCTCAGGCACCATTGTCTTAAACAACTTCCGATAACCCTCTTCAGACAACTGATACTTCTTTAATAAGGCTGCCCTAATAACATCATAGTTATCTTTGTCAGCCTCTTCAACCAAACTTAAACTAGTCAGAGAATCACCTTTCAGATTTTCTGATAACTGGTTAGCATATTGTGATTTGTCCACATTATGGGCTCGACACGAGCGTTCAAATCTATTTAGCCAGAATGTTATGTCATCACTGGAAGGGTTGAACGCTGGTACCTTGACCTTGTAAGTAAAGGGTTTACCATTACCAAAAGATGCTTGATTAACATTACTTATGTTTGTTAACTTTAACTTTTCTAACTCAAATGCTAAAAGTTCTTTTTGGTGTTCATGTTCTCTTATTGCTTTTTTCTCTTGAGCTTCAGCTTCTCTTTGTAATCTTTTCTCTTCTGCAGCAGCCTCATCTTTTCTTTTCTCTTTTTCCATTTCCATCTGGAATCTTTTTTCCTCAGTCTGTATCTGCAATTTCTTTTGTTCATCCTCTCTTTGTAATTTTTTTTCCTCAGCTGCTAATTTCTTTTGTTCATCCTCTCTTTGTAATTTTTTTTCCTCAGCTGCTAATTTCTTTTCTTCAATCAATGCTTTTCTTTCTTCAGCAGCTAATGCTTTGTCATATTGAGCAACTGCCCATTCTTCTAATTGCTGACCAGTCTTCTCAAGAGCTCTGCCTTGTGTGATAAAATAATCTAATGTAGACATCTTGTCTAATAAGATCAGTAATTTGCAAAAGTAAATAAATTCACTTTCTTAGTCTTAATCAAAGACCTTGTATGATAACTTTGTAACCTGTGGAAAATAGTACTTAACTATCCCAATCACTGTGGGAAACAAGCCTTACAAAGGTCTTGTATAAATCCTTATATAATAACAGCTATAAGTTGCTGGTTCACTCTATAATATAAGTGCAGTGCACCAGAAATAGTGTTTTATATCATCAACTGTGTACCTTTAGTAATAGCAATTAACTATCAGTTGATTCTTGTACATCAATTTATATGATCAACTATATTTTAAATAGTGTATGTCGATCAGGCACAAAACAAAACAGTTATACAGAAGAACATGAAAACATTTGCGGAAATGAAATAAATCAAATGGGAAAAACAATAAAAGATAAACCGCAAGAGGATAACAAATACAAATAACGCCACAGTATATAAATATAAATTGAGAATAGAACTGAAAGATAGAATAGGGTAGACCAACAAATTACAAACAAATCAAAACAAACTAAAGAACAGAGGAATATTACAAAAACAACAATGAGTACAGTCTTCACAGCTAACACTAATAGCAACAGCTGTCGTAGCAAATTTTCAATCAAGAAAATTGCACCTATAGAAACGCACACATCAGACCCTCTATTACGTGGGATACTCTGTTGTGTGACACCGCCCAACCAAAACAACAACCCGCTGGATACAAACAAATATCACATATAAATATTTAAACACAAATACATAAATGTATAAATAGTATGGCAATATGATGTAAATAGAGTGTTGCAGAAAGAATGTGTTGGAAAGAAGGCTCAGTTACACTGCCTAATAGTACAGTACTGTGGTACTTTATTAAACAAATACTTCTGGTCTAATTATTTTAAATTCAACACAGAAATAGAAGCTCCATCGTTGATGTGAATGATAACAATCGATGTAGGACTTCTCAGTTCAATAACACTTCCTTTCGCAAACACTGTCAAATATTCTCCAGTCCTGATGTGTAATGTTCTATGTTTCAACCAAGCTTGCTGTGTAACACTGTCAGTTGTATGGCAAATGTCCAACGAACCAAATGTCAACAAACGCTGACCTAGTTACTGCATACTCTCGACAGGACAGGTCACGCTGACATCACTGTAGAGTTGTACTGTTGATGTATTTGTGTGTCGTAACAGACCCCAAGGAACGTCTGGTCTCAGTAGTTTACTTCTCAATATGGTCACTGTGCAGGTTGACCCAGGAAGCTGGCACACCAGTTGATAAATGTAGATGTTGGGACTGGTGTAGTAAAGTGTAACGATTGTCAACTCATTAAACCCAGCACAGTTTTGGTCATACAGGTCATCTTGTCCTGGAACGTGATGAGGCTCCGACAAGAATGTGAGTGTAGACAATGAGTGTGTATATGAATGTCAGAACGCGAATGGTAGAATGATTCGATAGAGTTGACAGGTTGGTAGTACATCACTCATACTCACACTGTTCGAATTCAAGAAGTACTGGAACTACGGTGGTCTTTTTATAACATTTAATGAGACGCACACTTGGACAGTACGTGTATGGTTACAGGAACAAATGTCGACATAGACAGCATAATGTTGGTCACAGGAATATCATCTTAAGTTAGCATTCATGCTTGGCAAATATCATCATGGAGCATTCGTAAATAAGCATTCAGAGTTCCATCATGTAAATCATCTGGCTTTACTGACTGGGCACGTCAGTCCATAACCAATATATAGGAAGGCTCCTAGACTTAACCTCGTCTAGCGAATATCCCTTCACGTAAAGTTCAATATATATATTTTTCATGAAGATATAGGAATCCCAGACATGGGTTCTCACATGTAGCAGTGATCTCTTGGTTCATCGAGCGATAGTACAGGCATCCCTTTTTCTCACTCGATAAATACAAAGTTTATCGATTTCAACATGGCTGTTCTTCTCTCGTGAGCTTCACTCACTATTGGATACAGACCAAAATTGGTCATTCGTTCAATGTCCTCATTTCTTCATAGCTTCTATCATAGAGGTAATTGAATAATATCATATAATCTAGTGCTGATACATAGGAATGTCATCTTCCTTTGAATAAATATTCTTTTCAAAAGTACCACTGTGCATCTGCTTATCGACAACGATGGCGAAGCCCAAGTTCATAATAAATTGTGGTTTTACCTTTCTATGCAAAATATAACTTTGCCATTCCTTGGCAAAAGAGAATAAACACTGGGGTAAAGTACATACAACATGTCTAAATGACTATCACTTTTCCCCATCTACTTATAGATCACTTTTTCGGCAATAAGCCGGCTACAACAAAATTCGACATCCCGACAGGATGACAGCCATGAATCACACCCCCTGCTAGCGATACTTCCGCTGCATAGCCTTTGACCTTTTCTAGCGACAACCAACATAGTTCGACTTAGAAAAGTAAAGATATACATATATAAGACAGACTCGTCCTACTCATACAAACACTACGTATAAATTCAGGCCATAGATATACTGAAGCAAGAACAATCTATTCCTACCCAGGCAAAGAATAAATCGCAGTAGGCCTAGATCCGTCCGCGGAGTCCGATCGAAGATGACGGAACTCCTTTCAAGGGAAGTAACTCAAAAATGACTTCTCCTTAAGCACTTAAAAAATGAAATACTTTGTTTACAAAATATTTGCGAACATAATAAGTATATAAATGTATTATATTGCAAGATAGTAAAGATTGCACTTTACAGTAGCCTTAATCATTCGTGCTGCGATTTGATTATTGGCAATATAAGAGGGATTAAGGATTGTTCTCTTCAAGATATTATCACTTGAGATATAACACATCCTTCTTTGTCGAATGCAGTTACAACCAGAGCACAACAGGCAGCAGAAACAAAATAAATAAATTCTTTACATAACACACCCACAATTAGGGCATATCATTATATTGACATAAATGTATTCATTACACAGCAACAACAAGACCCATTCTTGGGACATTTATTTACACTAGCAAATGCTAGAACTATTAAGCAATCTAAAAATTTCAGACATTGGTTCCAGTTTCAGGATAATATTCTTATAAGATGTTTTTATAATAACTCTTCTATACGCAAACGAATTATAGTACCCACGTCTTTTCGCTCATTTGTTCTGTCTAATGCGCATGATGTACCATTTGCTAGTCATATGGGTATTTCCAGTACAGCTTATAGACTATTGACACATTTGCATTGGCCTTGCGTCAATAAAGATGTTTAAACTTATTGCAAATAATCATGCGCTGAATGTCAGGGAGTTGTTAGCAAAGGTGCGCATCAATTAGCACATCTTAAACCAAAACAGAAAGCTACGTCAGTTATTGCCAGGTGACGAAGAGAATGTACTTCTACCTAACAAAGAAAAAATATTATTAATTTCTTGGAGAGGGCCATATAAAGTGGTTGCAAAATTGTCTGATGTTGATTACTTTATGGAAATCAATGGAAAAGAAAGAAAACTTTCCATATGAACATGCTGCAAAAATGTCACTCTCGTCCTGATAATCTCAGACCAGTAATCGATGCTATAGACGATTTCACTGATTGTCGCTCTTCACTTGCTGTCAGTCAGGAAGAGTTATCTGAATTTCCTGATATTCCAGAGACCCCTTTATCAATGTCTATACTACCACTAACATCCACTGAATCTTGAGAAAATGTTCCTTTTTGTACTGATTTATCTGTTTAACAAAAGGAGCAACTCTCACATCTCTTGCAATCTTTTCCAGATGTGCTCACTGATATTCCCGGCATACGGATAACATTGAACACCATATTCAACTCCCAGATCTCAGACCTATACAATTAGAAACTTATCCTGTACCTGTTCATTTCCAATCTCAAGTTCATAAGGAAATACAGGACATGCTTAAACTATGAATCATTTTAGCTTCACAATCACCTTATACATTTCCCGTGGTGATTATCAGAAAAGAGGACAAAGCAATTAGAATATACATAGACTTTAGGTGTTTTAGTAGCATAACAATCACGGATGTTGAACTTATACCTGTAATAGAAACTGTGTTCTACAAACTTTCTACTGTCAATTTGTTTAGCAAACTCGATCTGTCGAAAGACTATTGTTGTCGTGGTTTGGTCTGTCTTACACCACGGTCATATTTACCGGTCACAAGAATAGGATAAAACGGTCCGATATAACAGCCAATGAGAACGCTCCCTTTTCTGGTATGTATAAGGAAACCTATTATGCTTAACATAGAGGCCTATTTTGTGCAACTGAAAATACGAAGAAATTTAATTTTCAAAGACTAAAGATATTTAAACGAAAGTTATAGCCAGTGTAAACAACGGGGATATTACTTAGAAGGTATGTGTAAAGACGTCCTCAAATAATGTTATTCTAAGAGAAAAATCGTTTTAATAGGCATATATACATCAGGGTAGTCCCCAATATAGTTAGTTAAAGGCTGCATAGATTTAAATGCATTTTGCTAACTAAACAATTTAGACTGATAGAGATAAATTATCAGTATAAGAGAACTTTACATAAGTCCTTGAAAGATTGGGCTGAATTGACCGCTTTTGCCCCAACCGTGCCACAACAGTTTCAAAACACAGTACTGAACAGAAGAAAGCGGCAAACGCTTGCTGTCAAATATTTTGCAGCTGTATCTACGCAGCAGACCTAGATACCCATTTGCAGCGTGTTATAGCTATTGTATTCTACCTGAGGGTAAGATAAATGTATGTATATGTGTATAATTATGTACTTTTCCTGTGTATAATCCACTTGTGTGTTCGCTAGTGTGTTATATGTGTTAAGAAAAAATTACAGGACGAGTGTGCTGCAGGCTTGAAAGCAAGCATTTGTTAACTATTAGAGACGAAAGCCAGCATTGGGAATGTGTAGGTTAATTGAGAATTATGGCAGAATCTACCACTGTAAGTTTAATAATGTATTTGATGGAATATTTCGTAAAGAAACGTCACACTGTACAAGAACATAAGAAAGGATGTCATGAATTGTTTACATGTATTAATCAAGGTGTTACTTCATAATTTGTACATAACCAAATCATTGTAAGGAAGCACATGATGGACAATTTGATCAACTTATGATTTATAAGGAAAATGTAATCACATTGAACTGGCTGTAGGTGGTATTGAAGTAAAGTGTTATGTGCAACTGTTAGCACATTGTATGAGTTTGTTTGTAATGTTCATTGTGTGTGTGTGTGTGTGTGTGTGTAGATAAAATAGTGCTGGACCATACAATGATTGAGATTATTTGTATTTTCCAGGATTTATCCTGAAATGACTATCAATCTTCGAGACATTCAATACTGAGGAACTCTGTTGGTGCGAGACGATCTCAATATACTTAGAGCGAGTCAGCAGATTGGTTCCCAGCCTGGATATCCAGACACTGTGTACTACAAACTATACAAGATATGTAGACATATAACTCCACTGGTCGGCACATCCAGCCTTATTTTATAAAGTATTAAACCTCACAATAAACAAACACTTGCATGATGACTAATGAAGGATTTAATAAATTTCTACCTCCTTTACAGTCCAGTGAAACTAACAACTGAATATAAATAAATAAATGAATATAAATATAAATAAATATAAATAAAAATAAATATAAATAAAAATAAATAAATAAATATATATATAAATATATATATATAAATATATATATATATAAATATATATATATATATATATATATAAATATATAAATATATATAAATATATATAAATATATATAAATATATATAAATATATAAATATATATAAATATATATATAAATAAATATAAATAAATAAATAAATAAATAAATATAAATAAATATAAATATATAAATATATAAATATATAAATATATAAATATATATAAATATATATAAATATATATAAATATATATAAATATAAATATAAATATAAATATAAATATATATAAATATAAATATATATAAATAAATAAATATATATATATATATATATATATATATATATATATATATATATATAATATATATATATATATATATATATATATATATATATATATATATATATATATATATATATATATATATATATATATATATATATATATATATATATATATATATATATATATATATATATATATATATATATATATATATATATATATATATATATATATATATATATATATTACTTTGCAAAAAAAAATGGCAGTCATATTGCTCAGATAAATAATCTGAAATCTAATTAAATATGCATGTTCTGCCCCAAATTTGCACTCCACTGAAGTGAGCAAACACTACCAAAAGTAAAAAAAAAATTAGCGTAGAGTAACGTCATTTGATAATAGAGCAGACGACAATTTCTAATGCTAGTGGCAGAAAATGGATACAAAGTCAAAGTGTATGTTAATTTCACAGCTTTGGAATGAAGGAAATCAAACATGTTCTAACATTTCTAAAACCTTGAACATTCCTGAGCGGACTGTCTACAGAGTTGTGAGTAAATTAAAAGCAGGTAATGGAATCGATATATATATATAATATAATATATATATATATATAATATATATATATATATATATATATATATAAATATATATATATATATTTATATATATATATATATATATATATATATAATATATATATATATATATAAAAATAATAATAATAATAACATAAGTGACATTTTAAATATAACTTTTATATTTAACTAATGTATGTTTTCTGGTTTTTTTTTTTCGTACGCCCGCTAATACTCCAGGCGAAATCTCTGGTTATTATTAATGTCTAACCTGACATTGATTTTACGTGAGTATCCCTTTTCTTGTACTGAGACAGGTGTCCCTCGCCATTCAGGCAGATACTCGCCGATTTCGGAGGTACCCACTAGAGCTGGGTCGGCTCAGGAGCCGCCAATACCTGGTCGACTATACACCTTCAAATGTCCTCGCCTGGTCTCGAGTTAATCCAGTCCCAATCCCGGTCGACTAAAAATCCTCAAATGCCGTCGCCCGGGTTTGATCCTGAATCACCCGGTCGCCAGAGCGGTGTTGTAACCACTACGCTAGCGCGGCTCCCATCCATTTTGTAAAAAGCATTTGAATTTTATTATCATTTTCCTAACCGGGAAGAGAAACGGTTTAGGATCAATAAATTGTAAATATTTACATTCTGTCTTACTTAATTATTCAAGCTGAGTTAGATTCTGTTTGTATGTATATTACCAATCTATTAAATTAATAAATCCCCTAGACAATTAGGCATAATACAATCAAAATAAATATAATAACCATTATTCAGGGTGGGATCTGGAGAGGTAGCACTTAGACCTTAAGTAGCATTCACTATCATCATACTTGAAGGTTTATACAGCTTGACCGTTTTTTAATTGTCGATACACCCTTACTCTTTTCAGAGAAGTGGGTATTTTGTATAAGACCAGTCTCTTATCTGGCGCTATACTGGTATACTCTGATACATCTTTTTGTCTGGGATATCATATAGTTTAATAACATCTGAACCTCTCGCGACAATTGGCAGGTGCCATTATCTGAAAGAGCTAAACCTTATACTGCCTTCGCAACACCTTTAGGATTGTTCCAGTGGAATTATAAAAAGACAGATTGACTAGTAAATGCGCCAGCAACATAAGTGCGCATGATGAGCAACATTTTCTCAGATCGTGATATTGTCACATACATAGGCGAAATCTGTTGTCGTGTAACGACATCTCACGTACTTTTTCTTCTGTCTATTTTTTTATTCCTCTAAAAAAATCTCTTGCTAGATTGTAAACAAATTCCCTTCAGATATCTTTTTCATTCTTATAATGAAAAAGTCTCTCTCTCTCTTTCACAGTCTTCGCTAGCTGATTCTCAAGGCCAATAGTAATAAATTATTCCCTTGGCCAGCATTAGTCTTTCCACTTGAAAGGTGAAACACAGTCCTACGACTAGTCCTGAAGTTGTTCCTTTGTGTCACGAACTAGACGTAAATCAGGGAAGGGGCAGAAACCCTGCCTGCCGCGGCAAACACGTACCAGTTGATGCTAAGGCCAGTTTAAATGAAGTTAACTTGATATCCCTGTGACCAAGATGAATTTGCAACAATGCCACCCAAGAAGTCAACCAAAATATTGGAGGGAATTTTAAGCCATTAGAACGTTAACCATCATTCGGAGCAGACGGACTCTATGGATCTCAAGTGGGCATTTCTTGTTGCGAACATCCGTAGTGAATTCAGTTGAGCGAAGTAAGTAGAGAAAATACTGATGATTTTATAACATGAATATTCATATGTTTATCCACATCTTACTATTGCGGTAAACTGTTGTTAAACAAAGTTTTAAATGCATTTCCATTTTCAGTGACAATAATTGTTATTTGCATATTTACAGATCACTCAAACTAATGTATGAGTTGCTGAGGTCACAGACCTAATTAACCTTACTTACTTACTTACTTAGTCGTTCCCCTTCTACCGTGAGGTGTAGAGGTTTGGAAGAGAGAGCGCCAGACTATCCTATCGGCTGTCTTCCTCCTGGCCTGGTTCCATGCTAGTCCTCGGTCCTTCAAAGATTGTCTAATGTTGTCCTCCCAGCGGACTCTGGGTCGTCCTGGGGGTCTGGATCCTTGGCTCTTTGTTTCCCATGCGTATCGTGGTAGCCGATCTTTTCCCATTCTGCAGACATTGCTAAACCATCTTAATTTGGACTGTTCTACTTGGGTCTGCAGGGTGTAGGATTTGAGGCCTTGACGTATCGTCTGGTTTCGTGCCATGTCTCTTCTTGTTACTTCAACAATCTTCCTCAGATACCTCATTTCTGAGGTTTGGATCTGGCTTTTATGGGTTGTAGTCATTGCCCATGACTCGCATCCATATGTCAAGACTGGGACATAGGTGGAGCGGTATACAGCCATCTTCGTTTTCTTACCAACCTCTCTCTTGCTGAGGAATACTCGATTTATGGCCTGAAAAAGTCTCCCAGCTGCTGCTTTTCGAGTGGCCAACTCTTCTTTGATGCCTCCCTTTCGGTCTAATTAACCACTGATCTTTATTTCACAGCCTGGCAGAAATAAGACAGGGTTAAATAATTGATGTTTATTATTGTTGTTACTTTAAGATTTGCATATTGATCCAAGCAAAACAGAAGTGTATTAGTGGTCCTTCTACTTTCTATTTCTTATAAGGCTTCTGTGTTCTTTGTCAAGACTACAAACTTGATAAAAGTGTTTTCAATCACTTCTTCTCACTTTGTCACATAAGCGACATTAATGTATTTTTGCATCATGGAATGTTCTTTATACGTATTTAATGCAATCTTATGCACATACCATGTTTCTATGATTGATGAACTATTTTATTATCAGTTATATGAATGATATTTTCAACAGGAACCAGGACTTTAAGAATGCTTGCAATTATTTAGCTATTTAATGAATTTACCACTTTGACAAAATTTAAGTCAGCAATTCTCAAGCCTTGAGACCATGAGTACCCTCCAAATGATTTACTGTTCGAGTAAGCAAGAATGTAAATCATTGGTTCTCAGACCTTGGCAACAATGACACCCCACCATGTTAAAGCAGCATAGAAAACTATTACCCGGTGGTTCTCAAACCATTGTTGACAGTGACCCCAGAATTAAAATACTGCTCTATGGGCACTAGGTGAACCAGTGGTTCTCAACCAATTGTTGACCCCAGCCCATATCACACAGCTTTGGTGTGAAAACTCAATTGCCACATGGGGAAAAACCACTGCTGTAAGCTTATTTAAGCAGACAGCCTGATAGGGTCTGAAAACTAAGGATATGCCATAATGTCAGTTAAGGAGTGTTTCATAGATAATAGATCACACACTGTTACTGAATGGTAGTTAGCAGTGTTAATTTAATTTCTGATGGACGCTTACCGGCCATCAGACTTAGGAGATGATTGCTCTTGAAACCACTAACGGAACTTCAATTGTTTCTAATCCACCCAGGTTGCGGTTACCAAGTACAAAAACCAGGATACGGTTACAAGGTACCAACCCAGGTTGCGGTTACAAGGTACCTAAACCAGGTTACGGGTCCATGGTATAAACCAGGGTACGAGTCCACGGTACCAAAGATTACCCCTACCCACCATAACCCTGAAAACCAGGTTTTCACCATACCAAAAAACCATACCCTATCACCCAGTACCCATACCACAACATCCCTAAAGCAGAAGAGGTATTCAGCAGATGTGACTTACCCCATCCTTATCTGTGATGTTTTACTGAGTCCAGGGAAGCAAACTCTGACACCCTCTGAAATCATTAACTGTTATAAGACCATAAAATACTATACGGGAGCTAAAACCGCGTTTTTGAGCGCGCTAGTTTAGCTATCGTTACCGTCCCGCGCCACTTCACGGGGCGAGCCCGTAAAATTTGGTACTAAACCCGCGCCACTTCACACGGGGCTTGCGATTGTAAGAGTTTTAAACAGGAAAAGTCAAACACAAATCATCTCCGCAGCTACTACAGTCTTTTTGAGGAGAGAGTATTAACACCAACTAGCAAAACAACCATAGACGAGATCTATTGTCCATATGATGACATACTAAGTTGTTTTTTTTTTTCTAAACAGTAGAGCCGAAATCCTCCTTTTCAGATTTATAAGTATATATCAGATTTATGCGAGAATCTAAATACCCTCTTATGTCAATTTAGTCTTAATACCCCAAGGTCTGTCCGTTGTTTTATTTTTTCTTTTAACATTATTATTTGGGTTGTATTTGGTTTAAATATAAATCTACACCCTGGGGGCCTCAGTCATAATTTCAATTAACTTTCTATTGGGTCCATGATATTTTAAATGTGACTGGACACTTAAATCTCTTTTCCCTCTTCAACCTTATGTGCTTTTCACTGTCCTTCTGTAGGATTCCCTGATAGAAAGGAATTTATCGCCCAGAAAATATCCTGTTTAGTGTCAACCAGAAATTCTTTTAAGTAAATTTCTCGTGCACATTTCCCGAAGAGAGGCA
>JAMPIV010020803.1:0-41709 GCA_024509875.1 Oreohelix idahoensis | reverse complement strand
GGGTTAAGGGCGCTTACGCTGGGGGCTATTGTTGGGTGTATGGGCATTGTAAAGGGTGTCTTAGAGTTAGTCGTGTAGTGGGATGCTTGATTTACAGGCGGGCGTGTAGGTATTGGGGCTCTTGGATGGCTGATTAGACATTTGTGGGTGTTGGTTAGGTCCTGGAGTTGTTTGTGGGGGATGCGGTGGAGTGGTTGCGGTAGGAGTTACTGGGAGCCCCTTGATGAGCGGTACGTGGGTAGAGTGAGAGTCTGAGGACGTCTCTTGGGTGGTTGAGTGCTGTTTGAGGCGTCGGCTTGGTCTCACGAGAGCGACATTGAGTGCGAGAGGCATGGTCTTATTGTGTGGCTAGGTAATTGTAGTGGATGGTCCGTTGGAAGTAGGAGGGAGGGTTAGTTGAAGATTTCGAGTTGGACCTAGGGTGTCCCCTGCGACGAACTGAAGGTTTCTTGCGGTGGAATTCTGTGGCGCCGTAGCGGGGACGTGCGGACTTGAACGCGTAAGGCAAGTCTGGACGAGGCGCTTGTATCGCGTCATTTTGGTTTCGCGGCCTTCGGGCGTGAAGTTGCCGTGCATCGCCGGTGACTGGTGAGCGTATGGAGCGGTTTTTTGTTGTGCCTCCGCGTAGTGCCGTGGATGGCCGGCCGGATGGAGCGTGATACTGGGGAGAGTTATGTGCGGTAGCCGGTCGGAGGCCCAGTTTGAGGGGATGGAGAATGCACAATGAGCGCCAACTGTATTGATCTTTGTGGGGAGTTTTTTGGATTTTTCTGACGTGATTAGGTATCGAATGGACTGAGTCACCTGCTTGTCCGGGCGTGCAGTCGGAGCGGGCATGGGCGAGTCTGCGTGAGGTGATACGTCTGAAGGTTTGGGTCGGGTGGGGACGTGGTTTGGATGGCATTTAGGCTGGGACGGGTGACGGGGCTGAGTTATAGTGGACCGGAGTCGAGTACGATGTGCGACGAGGGAATTAAGGGTTTCAGGAGATTGTGGTCTGTGGTACAATGAGTTGGCGTTTGTACATCGAGTTGCGCTGGCAGTTGGAATTTTTGTGCGTCACGAGGGGGGTCATGATTGATGAGGTTAGTAATGTGGTCTCGTATACAGCGTAGCGGGGGCGAGGTATGATTTCGGGCAGATTGGTGATCAATTGGATTTTATTCTTATGTTTGTGGGGGGTTGGGGGCGAGTCGCGCCCATTTTGTTGGGTTTCCTGTTGGGTGGGAGTTGGCTTTTACAGTTGCGTGCTGCATAGTGCGAATGTCCCTATCTGGCTGGTCGGCTAGAAGTTGATATGGACGGTACGTTGCCAGTTTGTTCCGGGTGTAGGGACGTGATGGCGGGTGATTTTTAGCGTGGGTATAGCTTATATGCAGCTGGCTTTTTATGATTCATCCTGGATTGGAACGAATACGTATTGTGGTTTGTGAAGTCCAGGGGGTGACAAGTTTACATCCCGCCGGAGGTGCCGCGTGGTTGATTAAGTGATGTAATTGGCTGTGAGAGAGATTAAGATTCGGGTTTGGATCGGAGGTTGTATCGTATGGGATCTGTCTTGGCGTACTTGATGGCGTCTTGTGGTCGGGTGGATGAATGGGCGACGTTCGATGCGGGGTCGTGTGTGCGCGTTGTCGCATATGCTCGTCGCCAGACAGGATAACGGGCTTAGGTGAGATGCGGTGGGTGTAGACGATGGGTGGATCTTGTGGCGTGCCGCTTGGTTTAGCGAGGGTGCGTCCTTGTCGATTAGGTGTGTGGATTGAAATTGTCGGTGCGCAGTTTATCCGAGTGGCGTTGGGTGCATCGGTTCGGCAGACAGTGAGCGGGATCGGTTTGGCTGACGAGAGTTTGCGTGGACGATGAAGGCTGGGAGGTGTGAGCGGTAGCTTCGAATCGTGACCGTGGGGCCATGAAATTGGATTGGTCTTTTGTAGCGAGTTGGGAGCCTTGGGTCGCCTCTGTTGTTAGTGCCCCGGCGCCCCCCCCGCCGCCCCCCCCCCGCATTCGGTACAGCGTGTGAGAAGTGGGTTAGAGAAACAGGTTGCAGCGGCTTCGAGGTTTATGTCATCAGGAGGAGGGGTGTACGGTATTCGATTTGTGTCTGTGTCGGTGTTGGTGTCTTCCCGTTCTGCCAAGCGAAGCAGTGAGTGCGTTTGGAGAGCGTTCTTCACCTTGAGGATAGCATTTTGCCGGGCCGGTAGGATACGAGGGACAGATGGTGTGCGATCCATCTGTGGTGCCTTGTGTGGTGTACGCAGGGAATGATTCATTGCGCACACTGGGAGAGGAAATCGCGCTATGCCAGATGTGGGGCTTTTGGGTTGGGGTGTGGTTTTTAGTAACCAAGGTTGTTGCACTATGTTATGGCAAGGCGGCGGTGGGAGTTGGGGGGGGGGGCAGGTAATCGCTGTCGCGCCGCTGGAGTCCGGGGGTGCGGGGTTGGAATTAAGCGGGTGTGTCGTGTCACTGATACGGTGCAGGATACCCGACTCGCTTGGGGGCTGTGATATTTTAGGGTGCGGGTTTGTGGAGTTTGTCGGTTGTCGGCATTGGGGAGGGAGTTGTGTTGGTTGGGTGGGTGTAGAGTCGGGTTGTCGGGGCCTGGCTCCTGGAGGGTTAGAAGTGCTGTCGTTGCTGGTAACCACATAAATGGGTCCGCTTGGTGGTTGGTGATGCCCTGCGCGTTTTGGCCGGGTCGCCGGGTTTCGTATGGGTGTGGGGTCCATGGGTGTCGATGGCGAGAAGAATGTAGGTCGTGCTGTACGATTTGGCTGGTGAGGGGTGGTGCATTCACGCGAGAGGGTTTTTATTGGGTCGGTATGGGTTGGGAGAGTGATCGAGGTCGATTGTCTACTCAGAGCGTGACGGGTCAGTTTTCTGGCATGGCTCCCTAGTCCGAGATAGTTGGTCGCTCATAGGTATTGAGGGGGTGTTAAACGGTATCTCAGACCGGTTATTCGATTAAAGTGTGGGTGACACCCTCGGGAGTGGTGAGAAGCGTTTCAAGTGCGTTAGGTACGATGGATGAATTGGAGGGTATATTAGCTGGTTCAGGGTTAGCCGGTGCGTCGCTGCTGTGCTGCCGTTCAGGTTGATTGAGGTGCCGAAGAGCTCTGTAGGTATGTGGGGGGCGGAGCAGGGCAGTTGTGGTGGGTGAGGTGTTCTGAGTCTGTGTAGTGACTTGATTGTGGTTGGAGCCTTGGGAGCAATGCGCCAGAGATCCACCGGCTGCGTGGGCAATTGTACTCGAGTACAAGTGTCTGGTTTGTTATTGGTTTTTGAGAGTGGTGTTCTGTTCATGTTTGGGCTTGGGATGACTTCGGTCGCATTTTTCTGGTTGTGTGGGTGGTGTGCTGTTGTTATTATGGGATGGAGAATGTGGAATGGGAGTAGAGTTCTACGTTTTATGTTTAACGTATGTTACTGGTCGAGGGCTGAGCGTGTAGGGATGGTGCAGTAGGGGAGCGCTTGGAATGGTCAGGAGAGTATTTGCCTTGGTGAAAGCGTTTCGGGGTGTGTCGATTAGGTTTCTGCGGGATATCATGTGAAATACAAACAGGCCAGTCTCGTCTATGTAGGTCGTAGTTTAGTTATGAGTGGTGGAGAATTGATGAGAGGGCTGGGGAGAGTTTGTATCTAGCTCGGTGTGGGGGTTGTGATGTGGCATTTAATTGATGAAGGGTGGGTACTATGCTTGACTTTGTAAAAGGCTGGTGTGCGGCTATCGGCCGGTTAGGGCCGTTGAAGGCAAGGGCCTGGGCGGTATGCGTGGGGCTTGTTATTGAAGCTTTCGGGTTGACGGTTACTATCATCCGGGGTAGTGCGTTCCTGATTGTGTGTGTCTTGTCGAGAGACGGGAAGGAAGTGTTTTTATCTGGTTGCCGGTTATTGACGGGTTATCGATATGCGTTGGGAGGTTAGAGGGTACGCAGGGGAGAGCTGGAGGCGGTGGTTGGGCGGGTCTCAGGCGTCGTTCCTGGGTGCACGACGTGAGGGCAGTGTCGGAAAGGGGTGGGGGGTGGTCTCTCCTTGCGGACACCCCCAATTCGAGTCGAGGTGGGTGTTTCGGGAAGGGGAAGTGGAGTCGTCCATTATTGAGTCGGGCGGGTACTGGTGGAACAGCGGTCAGGCGTGGCGCATGTCGAGTACTCGCTGTGGCGGTTTGAGGGGGTGTGTTGGACGAATATGAGGTATGGGGTGGTATGGTGGGTAATGTTCAGCTGAGGTCTTGCGCTCGGTTTTGGTCGCTTAGGTTCCGGTGGGGTCAGGGCAGTCCGAGGATGTTTATCCGTGTGCTTCTATGCGGTGTTAGAGGGGGTTGTGGGGGGGGGGTGGATGGAGGTGTTTTTGGGACGCCTGGATAAGTACCCGGAGATTTGAATGTGGCCCAGTCTCTGCGTTTTTTGAGGTGTGGCTGCCCCACACGTGCGGAGGCGGTTGAGTGGTGGTATTTTGGAGAGATGTTGGTGGATTGCGCTGGTGGAGCACCTAGCGGGCGGCTAATTTTTTCTCCTGTTTATTTGAGAGTGTAAGGGGGTGGCTTTGCAGGCGAGCACTTTCTTGGTCGGGAGGTGGAGCCCCAGCTTGGTGGGGAGGGGGTTTAGGTTTTTTTATTCTTGACGTTGCGTCGTGTGATGAACGCACCGCGAATGCGACGTTTGGGCGGCGGGCTAATCTCGTTCCTCCGTGGGCGGGTTCGGGTGTGGAATTACGGTGTATGTTTGGGGGCGAATGCATGGGCGTCCGTTGCCCGTACCTCCAGCCTCTTGGATCCTGTGGGTATGGTTCGTAAATCAGTGTGTTGGTCCATCCCGGGGGCGGGGGGGCTGTGTCGGTTGGAGAGTGGGGTTTTGTTTGGGGGTGGTGCCTGAGCGGGAGGGTAGTGGTGGTCAAGATCTCTGCTCGTTGTGTCGGGGTTGGAGGCTTGGACCCTCCAGGACAGTGGTTAGTTTCACGGTCACAGGGCTAAAACTGTGGGTACAGTGTTCATTTGGCCGTTGCTCCGCCCTCCATCGGGGGTGTTGGACTCGATCTCTTCAAAAGGTGCAACCGAGGCCCTGCCACGTCGCGGCTTAGATACGGGGGTATTGAGTTTTGGCCTGATGGGAAGTACTGGTGCGTGTTGGGTTTTTTGTAGGTAGTCGGTGGGTGTGTTTTTTGGGTGCGAGTGGGGCAGATGGGTTGGATGGTTTTGGTGTTCTTTATGGGTGCCTTTAGTGGCGTGTCGTACTGTCTGACTGCATGTTTGGATTGCTGGTCGAAGTGTTAAGGTTAGGGCGGTCGTGGTCGTTCGATGCAAGAAGTTAAAGAAAAATGAGTGTATATGTCTCGCGAGAAGAGGCGCAGTGTTGTACGGTCGAGTGGGGGGTGAAGTAAGGATGCTAGAGGATGGGAAAGTCCTTCACACGGACCCCCGCGGGGGTGGGTGAAGTTGGTGGAAGAATGGGGTCTAGGGGGGCTGAGGGACAGTGATTGAGGTTCGTGCCCGGGGGCTGAGTTGAGACGGCTGGGTTGGTGTAGTTTTGAGTCTGTATACTTGCCCAGAGATGTTCGGTTTAAGTAGCTATAGCGGGGGGTCCACGGGGGGATCGTCTTTAGGGAAGGGGTTTTTGTTATTCGGCCTTGCTGAGGTGGGGGTAGTCACAAAGGAGTGTTGTCATGGTTTAGGAGGAATGGAGGGTGTTGCAATCTGTATGTGGTGATACCACGTAATGTAAAAGGTGTGGGCCGAGATGTTAGATCGGGGATTTGTTGTCTCCCAGTCGGCCGGATGTTTAGGTCTGTCTTATGTCGGTGTGGGTTGTGTATATGGAGCGGGTCGACGGGGGTATGCGTGTATGGCGTAGCCGCACGGATTTGGTATGGGTTCGCAGCAGTCCAAGGGGCTAGCTTCATGGTCGGGGGGCGCTTGTATGGGTTTGGCTTGGAAGTGTGTGGGAGGCGGGAGTCTGAGGATGGTCAATATATTGGGTTGTGGAGGTAGAGGTTGGCGTTGGCGGGGTACCGGACCGGGGGTAGAGGAGTCCAAGGTCTCTGTAAGGACGGTCGGTCAAACAGTTGACGGGATGGTCCGATATGTTCGGTTGGGGGGTGACGTGGAGAGGGCGGTAGCGGTTGGAGTCTTGTGGGATCGTATTGAAAGGCAGGGGGAGTCTGGGTGGTCATCGTGTTCTTGGGTGGCGGTTTACGCCTTCATTGGGCCGTATGTTGATCGGGGGGTTATTGCGGGGAAAACACCGTTCGTAGAATAGCGAATTGGGTGTGATTAGAGTGATGTTGCCCCGGTGGTGCGAGGGCGGGTCCGGTTCTCTTGGTCTGGGCACCAGTTGGCGGCGGTAAGGCCCTGGTCGAGTTGAGCGTATTCCTCTCTAGGGGGATGGACTATTGTGCCCACGTCCTGTATTTCGGGATTGTGGTGTTCGTGTCGCACTGGAGTAGTGGACAAAAGGGTAACTAAGGGTCGTGGTTGGTCAGTTACTGATGGGGTATGGCGGTCGACTCTGGGCGTTGAGGGTGGATGTACGGGGGGGTTGAGATCCCGTTGGGCTTCGCCGGGGATGGAACGACGGCGTGGGCCGTGGTTGTTATGGTTGGTACAAACGCGTGGTCTTGAGAGGACATAGATCATGCTGCCTGGGTTGTTGGGGAGTGGTTGTCGTTGAAGAGGTGGTGTCCATAGGCGTTTGCGGTGAGGGTGGGGTCTGCTAGGGGTTCGGGGGGGTTTGGAGCGCAACTAAGACTTGTGTGTTGATGCGCCTATTCGGGTCTGGCGTGCGCGTCTGGTGACCCTGGGGCAGTTGGCGGGTAGTGGTTTTGGTTGTGGTCGGGTGGTATGCTCAGTGCTGTGTAATGCGTCGCGGGGTCGGGGGATCTCCAGCGGCACGGGGTGTATGGTGGTTGGGCGTCGGAAGTGGTGGGAAGGAAGAGAGTTAGGTCGAGGTCGGAACACTGCGGGGGACCGTTGCGGGTTCGCGCGTCGAGGGGGCGCCGAGACATCTATTGGTTGTCGTTTGTGAGACGAGGTTGTTGTGGCTGTGGCGGCGTGCCGTGTTTAGTTAGGGGTGAGGGGTACGAGCCCAGTTTGATTTATGTGCCAGTTGCCCGCGGCGTTTTTTTTGTGTGGGTCCGATCGTGTTTTGGAGCGGGGGCAGGTTATGGGGGGGGCTCGAAGGAGTTGTTCTGCCGGGGGGTTGTTGGCGTGTCGCCTGGGTTTGGCTGTTGGGTTTGACTGATTCTTTGGTGCGTCCTGGTTTGTGTTATATACTCATTGGTTTGGGAAGAGTGCGGTGGCCGGGATGCGATGCTTACTCCGTGGACGGGGTGGGTATCTTTGGTTCGAGTGTAGTGGGGTTGTGTGTTGGCTTATTTGTGGGATAGCCTTGGGACAGACGGTGTATGTGAGTATGTGCGTGTGTTCTATGTCGTGGCGTGGTCTTCCTGCGTGGATGGATTGTTTGGATATTGAGTGAGACGTGTTGGCAGACGTACGGATGGCGTAGAGCAACGACGCAGCGGCGAAGCTGACCTACTGGTACCTCCCTTCGGATGCTTGCGGTGCGGGGGGAGAGAGAGAGAGAGAGCAAAAAATTACTTATATAACAGGGAATTTCGCTGGATTAAAACAGCTGGGGGCTTGAGCCAATACCCAACACCATTGCACTTAAAACGTCCACTAAAGGTGCCGGATCAGAAATAAGTTAATAGTACTTTGCCCTATGTCGCATTTTGTTCTTGACTTCTGAATTATCTTGTGAAGGACTCCCTTGAGATATGAAGCATAATTATTCTTCAATCTACAGCTCTGCCAAGAGTAATCTTGTGCTAAGGTAGACACCTCGGAAGACCCCATTTTAGATACTCTTTGAGTTTTTGGTCCATTTTGTAGGACCCACTACTGTCAGAGGCATAGGGGAGGCAAAGTCACCTGTGACAAAAGCCCACTAATTATTTAATAAATGGTCGAAAAGACTAACTTTTTGACATTCTTTCCATATCTAGCAAGGTGAAGTATCTGTTCAGCAGTATTGGTTAGGAAGAAAGAACTGTTTTTTTTTGCGCAGTTAATTGTAAAATAATTTGAATCAAATCATTCCTTCTTCTACGTACAATCTCCATTCGTCAGTAGTGTCGTGAAACATTCTAAATCCACATATTTATAAATTAAAAGGTAAAATGTAAAGCCTAACAAATTAAATTCAATTAAAGGAAAGATTAGAGAATGGTAAAGAACAGTGCTGTCACACATGACTGTACTCGAAATCCCCATTGTTTTCTAACTTCGTCTGCAAATTGTAACGTTTCCACGTTGATAGTAAAGCCTATAGCAGCATTACACGCGTTTCCACAACACAATAAAAATCGTGTACTGGTCATTTCTAAGAAAACCTTGAGATAGTCGCAAAGCTGATTAATGACCTAAATTAATACTAACATTAATTACACTACGTTAAACATAAACGAAAGGACAGATGGACTTAGGATAGAAAGAGATAGGGAGGGCTGAAAGCAGGAACGCATGCGACACTAACACGCGGCTCGCGATATAAAATTAATACCACTCCCCGCGCGTTAAGGCAGAAGCACACTAACTTTTTTTTCAATAGACCGTGATTAAAAAAAAACACTACCCATACGAGTGTTAGGTTTAAAAAACCTGAAAAAATCGCTTATTAGGGAAACATGACATTATACTGGTTTTTCTGTCCTGAAAAGCATGGGGAACAGTCCTAGAACCCAGACACCAGGGGGGACATCGATCGTTAAAAAAAAATCGAAGTGTGGAAACAGGAGGTAGAAAGAAAAAAAATGCACATTTTTGAACGCAGCCACCTAGCTCCCTTAAATTTTATATAATTTGGGTTCCTTAGGACTTGCTGACAAAGAATATGTTAAACGTTACGCAAATAGTCTAGGAATTAACAAATTATAGCCAAAATAAAATGGTGGTGCTGTCAGACAACACCAAAATCAGAATTTGCGCAGTGGCATGTTTTTGAAACCACCAATCGTACGGGAATTAGGCCAACATGTTACCTCCTATTTGATTGGCGGAAAGTAAATGTAAGGCTAAACACGATTAGTCGGGCTACAAATACTATCTTTTGTTGTTAGGGGAGAAACGGTAGTAAAGGTACTTTTTTTTTGAAAAAAAAGCTGTGTAAACATGGCCCGATTGGTTAGACCCGCCAATATAGGCAATTAAGAGCGTCAGTTCAGTGCCACATTTTAAAATAAACTTACTAAGAAACAGTGCGTTGAGATCCAGATCATATATTTTATAAATAAAAGTCGGGGACAGAGGCAGATCGGAATTTGTGCCATTATTCATCGCCAGTCAACGTATCTGTGTTTATTCCCATGAATTGTGGTAAGCTTGAAACATTCAGTATCTTTTAATGAAAATTGAATGTGAATTGTTAATTTATGCCTGTATATATGTGTGGTTCAGTAGCAAACATGAGGCAGGCCTAAATACTTGCTCCAACCTGAACAGGAGAGGTGTCGGGGAAAAAATAAAAAAGCTGCATGGAATTTCCAAACAGTACACTGACACCTATCTTATTGACTAGAAGGAACCAATGCTGGAATTGCAGAGGCGTAGTAACCATTTAGGAGGAGAATACTGGTGTAAATTGTTTCAGATGAAGCTAGCAGTTGGCCTACCGCTCTGAACTCAGTGTTTGTTATGTATTGTGTTCAGTGTTGGAAATAGATTATAAATTAGTTCTGAAAGTAGGAGGTACAAACCTTCTTGTTTCAGGGGACTGTGGTGGTCCTAGTTATTGAAGCAGCACCTGGTCTGAGTTTTGCTGAATCCAGAGGAGGCTGACAGCATTTACTCCTTGGTCCAGATTAGCGACCAGTGAGGTGTGCTCAGTCTCCAGAACACAGGAGGAAAGCAATCGAGCAGAGGAGTCTTTTCCTGCCGCCATCACGAAAGATAAGCTTCTGTGGCCAGAGGAGCTCAACATTATGTGCCCCCCTCAAAAAATTGACATTTTAGCAAACACAGAGGGACAATTAATTGGTTCAAATGACAGGAACTGTGAAACACTTTTCCCCAATACTATTTCCCTGCTAATCAAACACTTGAAGTCATGATGAAAAAACAACAACCAAGCTTGAACAAACCAGTATTACCTCATATCACCACTGCACAAATTACACACATAGAATAATGATAATAAACTATGTCAATACAAAGTTCATATATATAAACTGTGTACATAATACTTGTAATTACATTTGATTGTGATTCCTGGTTCATTGTGTAGTTGAATCAGGATACCCATTATTGAAAGAATTAATACATATATTTTTAAACTTAAACACTTGACTCATTTAAGATAGTCTTATAGAGTGTTATATGTGTGTGAGTGTCACAGTGTTGTAAGTGTTGTGGAATAAATTAAATTGTTTATCTGTCTGTTGTTGTTGTGACTTACACTTCATCATTTTCATAACCCTAGACATTTAACGTAGTCATCACAATATTCCAGAATAATTCTGACTGAGGTATAAATGTGGTAGCAAGTAAGTTCATCTGTAATACACCACACTTATTAGATACAGATACCTTCACAGCTGATCTCAGTCAGTACACTAAGTCCCCTATAAATATTTATAAATATTGGGGGTAATTCACTTCAGGGAATAATAAAAATTAAAAAGGTATCCTTGGGTGGAATTAAATAAGGTTGAGCTCTCAGTGCCTGTGGTGTGTTCCTTGGATAAGTAATATTAGAGAGATTGTATTGTTTAGTTAGACATTATATAAATTTACCTGTTAGAAAATGGCGGACCTGGCCAAATTTCGATCTGCTGCTGTGCAGACTGCAAAAGAGTTAGGAATGGACGGGCAAATTATGATTGCTTATGTCACTGCTGAATGTGACAAATATATTGAACGGGAAGAAAGAAGATTAGAAAAAGAGGCCGAAAGAAAGTTAGAGGCTAAAAAAGAAATTAAGAAGTTGAATTTGAGGCTGAGGCTGAGACTAAGAGGCTGCAGATTGAGGCTGACAAAGAGGCTAAAAAGCATTGGAGGCAGATAAGGAAGACAAGAATAGCTGCAGAAAGAGGAGAAGAAGAAAGAAAGGCTGCAGAAAGAAAGGGGAGACAAGAGATTAGCTGCAAAGAGGGAAGCAGAAAAGGAGGAGGAGAAGAGATTACAAAGGGAACATGAGTTACGACTAAGGGAGTTTGAGTTTCAAGGCCATGCTCCCGAAAATGGTGCCAGTCCCTTTACCTCTGATGCCACTGCTAGTCAGGGAGCCTCAACCTCAGCTATGAACTTTCATTTAGATCATTTTGTTGAGAAAGACGATGATATTGAGAGCTATCTAAATAGGTATGAACTATTAGCTACCACGTATGGGTTAGAGAGAGAAAGGTGGAGCTTAAAGTTATCTCAAGGGCTTCGTGGGGCAGCTTATGAAGTTTTTGCCAAAATGAGCAGAGGTGATCAAGAAAATTATGACATGCTAAAGCAGGCTCTTTTGTTAAGATATGAAAAGAACGCAGAATTTTATAGGAAAAAATTTAGGAATGCTAAACTACTGTCAGGTGAAACCTATCACCAGTTCTCTGCACGATTAGAGACATACTTGGAGAAATGGACTTCTCTGGGGAAAACCCAAGATCTTAAGGAAATGGTCCTTATAGAACAATTAAGAGAGTCCATGGCTCCAGACCTGAGAAAGTTTCTCATGGAACAAGGTGCAGAGAGGCTGGGTGAGTTGCTAAATGTTGCTGAAAGGTATCAAGCAGCTCAAGCAGAGGTATCAGGTAATAAAAAGAAACAGGTAAATAATTTTAGGGCACCACAGAACTTTAATAAATTTGATCCTAGGGATCAAAACAAAGGTAAGCACCAATTTGATAGGCCACGGTATGACAATAAAAATAAAACCCCACAATTCGGTGAAAGGAAATATGATGAAAGAAAATCTTTCAACCAAGGAAAGAGATGGTGTAAAAATTGTAAGATGAACAATCATGACACTGACCGTTGCAGAAGGAACCCTATAGTTATGGCCACCCTTCAGGTCAGGTCGACCTCAAGACAGGAGGAGGATATTCTGATAGATACCACTCCAGATGAGGAAGGCACAGGCTGGGGATAAGACCCTCAAGCCTTGTTTCAGGAAATTGTCAACTTGTCATACAACTCCAGGCAAGGGAGATTTTTACATGAAAAACAAGTTGATTTACAGGAAGGCCGGAACTAGATCCAATGGTCACGGACAGTTGGTTCTTCCAAAGAGATATAGGGCAGAATTAATAAGGAGCCTACATGTGAAAAAAGATGGGGACCATGAGAAAATAGGTACCATCATCCAAAAGGTGGCTCACAATTATTATTGGCCCAAGGCAAGGTGGGACATTGAGAATTTTGTAGAAAGGTGTAGCATAGCACATGAGGGAACACCCACAAGTGGGAACATTGATCAGGACCTGGACACGCCACGGGGCAAACGTAGGCCTGACAATAGAAATAAAAATAAATTTGATAAAGTGGACCAAATGGAATGGGAAGCCCCTTTTCACGGACAAGCTTCAATTAACTGTTTTACAATGGCCACTATGCGGAGAGTGCAAAAAATGTGTCTTAACCCCAGGATAAGCCGAAAAATCCCTCAAATCAACGGACATTAAACAAAAACATAAGGAGGAAGAGGATGTAGCCAATCTTCAATTTCTAAAGTTGTAAAAGATCCTCAACTTGGAATTTTGTGCAGAGAGTGAGAAAAAGGACTGGTGTCCTTAAGATTAATTGGGGAAATTTTACCCATCACAGGATTTAAGCCGGCTAGAAGTTTGGATTTGGGACTAGCCGATAGCAATACCGGTGAGGACAACCATTTGCGTGGTTGTCAGAGGAAACCTCTCAATCATCATTGGGAGAGCTAACCCTGTTAAAAAACGTGGGAAACGTGTTGTTTGGTGAAAATGTGGACAGTTACCCTGGAATTGAAGACTAATATGTATTAGAACAAGGTTCAAGGTTGGTGAGCATTAAACAAGATCTATGTGACGAGGGAATGTGTATAACGTGTTGAAAATGGAAGTCATGTTTAAAATTACAAATAGTAGTCAAACACTTGACCATTGTATCGTGAAAGGTTTGAAACCACAGAAACTAGGGAAAGGAAGATTTAACAAATCATCAATACAACTAGGGGCGAGCCACAAAGAAGAAAGCCCACACCTTAAAAAAACAGCGACATGGTAACTGGGTCGTTTTGAAGCATGATAATTCTATGAAAAAATGCTCACCTTTAGTGCTCACCCGGGTTAAGTACAACCATAAAAATTACAATTAGGCAAATTATTGGTTTGGAACACATGATTAAAGGTCCATATGTAACGACTGTTAAGAACGTGGATGATGAAAAGGCAGAGGAAAATATTACATCCTCATACCAATATGTGAATGAGCTGACCACTCGTTTAAAAACTGGCTGGAAACTTGCCAATGAAAATTTGAGACAAGCCAGGAAGAAACATGCTGCCTATTTCAACAGGAAGGCTAAAGACAGAGAGCATTTGGCTGTGGGAGAGAAGGTACTGCTTCTTCTCCCCGGTAGTCAGAATAAGTTACAAATTGGATGGCAAGGTCCATATACAGTTCTAGAGAAGGTGTCTAGAACCAATTATAAGATAGATAAGAAGGGGAAAGAAAAAAATCTATCATGTGAATCTCCTGAAGAAATATTTGGAAAGAGAAAATCAGGAAGAGACACACTTGTTGACCTTGTCCATTGCCATGGAGATGAAAAAGGAACCACTTTCATCATTTGAATATCCATTACACCCCTGTGAGACAGCGGCACAGGTGAAAATCAGTACACATTTAACGAAAAAATCAGAAAGAGAGAGTGCAACAGGTTCTAGATAATCATACAGAGGTGTTAACGGACCGACCGGGGCATACAAACTTATTGGAATATGATATGAAACTGATAGACCCCACACCTGTCTGTATGAAACCCTATTCGATTCCTTTTGCTAAGGAGAAAGCTTTGAAGGAAGAGATAGACTATTTGTTGAAGGAAGGAATTATTTCACACAGTGAATCTTCGTATAGTTCCAGTGTTGTGCTCTTAAGGAAACCCTCTGGAGAACATAGACTCTGTATAGATTACAGGAGACTGAATGCTATTACAGAAGGACAGGTGGATCCATTGCCGGATACAAATCAGTTGTTTGCCAGGCTAAATAAAGCTAAAATTTTCTCAAAAGTGGATCTGAGTAAAGGATACTATCAGATTCCAGTAAAGCCTGAGGTTAGACCATACCTAGCTTTTAGTACCTCAGAGGGACACTATGAGTTTAACAGATTATTGCCATTTGGATTGAAGAATGCGCCTAGTGTCTTCTCTAGAATGATGAGAAAATTATTGGACCCTCTGAATAATCCATGCATTACAAATTTCATGGATGATATCCTTATAGCAACAGAAACATTTGAGGAACACATTGACTCTCTGAATATGCTGTTTAATCGACTTAGAGAAGCGAATTTAACAGCCCGACCAACCAAATGTTGCGTTGGATGTAAAGAATTAGAATTCTTGGGACACACAGTTTATCAGGGAAACATGACCCCTGACCCCAAGAATTTAGAGAAACTAAAGAAAGCCCCGAGACCACAAACCAAGAAAGACGTGAGATCCTTTGTCTCATTATGTGGTTTCTACCAAAAGTATATCAAAAACTTTAATTCCATATGTGCACCGTTAACTGATTTGACACGTAAAGGAAATCCAGATCGAATTACATGGACACCACAATGTGAATTGGCTTACCAGGAATTGAAGGAAAAGCTTACAAGCAAACCTATTTTGAAACTACCTGACTTAAGTCAGGTAATTTCATTGTAAGGACGGATGCCAGTAATATTGGGTTAGGTGCGACACTGCTACAGAAATCAGATGCATTGGATGGGGAATTAAGCCCAGTGGCATATGCTAGCAGAAAGTTGAATAAAGCTGAAACAAACTACTCAACTAGCGAAAAAGAATGTCTTGCAGTAATATGGGCGATAAAGAAATTCAATATTTATCTGTATGGGAAGGCATTTAAGTTGCAAACGGATCACAAACCCTTGTCGTTTCTAGCGCAGGCTAGACATGAAAATTCTAGATTACTCCGTTGGTCATTACTGATGCAGCCATATGAGTTTAGCATAGAGTATATATCTGGAAAAACAAATCTGGGAGCGGATTTTTTAAGCCGCCATCCGTGTGATGAGAATCACCGTAAGCCCCAGAAATAATAATAAATTTCTCTATGTGTATATAGAATTATAGACTGACATATAACGTCTGTTTTAAGAGGGGAGAATTTGTCGTGAAACATTCTAAATCCACATATATAAATTAAAAGGTAAATGTAAAGCCTAACAAATAAATTCAATAAAAGGAAAGAAGAATGGTAAAGAACAGTGCTGTCACAATGACTGTACTCGAAATCCCCCTTGTTTTCTACTTCGTCTGCAAATTGTAACGTTTCCACGTTGATAGTAAAGCCTATAGCAGCATACACGCGTTTCCACAACACAATAAAACGTGTACTGCATTTCTAAGAAAACCTTGAGATACGCAAGCTGATTAATGACCTAAATTAATACTAACATTAATTACACTACGTTAACATAAACGAAAGGACAGATGGACTTAGGATAGAAAGAGAGGGAGGGCTGAAAGCAGGAACGCATGCAACACTAACACGCGTCTCGCGATACAAAATTAATACCCTCCCCGCGCGAAAGGCCAGAGGCAATAACTTTTTTTCAAATAGTCCGTGATAAAAAACACTACCCATACGAGAGTTAGGTTTAAAAACCTGAAAAACGCTTATTGGGAAACATGACATTATACTGGTTTACGTTTGAAAGCCTGACAGTACCCAGACACCACATCGTATCGAAGTGAACAGGAGGTAGAAGAAAATGCACATTTTAAACGCAGCCACCTAGCTCCCTTAAATTTATATAATTGGGTTCCTTAGGACTTGCTGACAAAGAATATGTTAAACGTTACGCAAATAGTCTAGGAATTAACAAATTATAGCCAAAATAAAATGGTGGTGCTGTCAGACAACACCAAAATCAGAATTGCGCAGTGGCAGGTTTTGAAACCACCATTGTACGGGAAATAGGCCAACATGTTACCTCCTATTTGATTGGCGGA
The DNA here is from genome assembly GCA_024509875.1 of Oreohelix idahoensis. NCBI lineage: Eukaryota > Metazoa > Mollusca > Gastropoda > Stylommatophora > Oreohelicidae > Oreohelix > Oreohelix idahoensis. Next base: position 25,510 of record JAMPIV010020803.1, on the reverse strand, counting down.
AAGTAAATGTAAGGCTAAACACGATTAGTCGGACTATAAATACTAATTCTTTGTTGTTAGGGGAAACGGTAGTAAGGGTACTTTTTTTTGAAAAGCTGTGTAAACATGGCCCGATTGGTTAGACCCGCCAATATAGGCAATTAAGAGCGTCAGTTCAGTGCCACATTTTAAAATAAACTTACTAAGAAACAGTGCGTTGAGATCCCGATCATATTTTTATAAATAAAAGTCTGGGACAGAGGCAGATCGGAATTTGTGCCATTATTCATCGCCAGTCAAACGTATCTGTGTATTATTTCCATGAATTGTGGTAAGCTTGATATATTCAATATCTTTTTAATGAAAATTGAATGTAAATTGATAATTTATGTCTGTATATGTGTGTGGTTCAGTAGCAAACATGAGGCAAGGCCTAAATCTTGCTCCAACCTGAACAGGAGGTGTCGGAGAAAAGTAAAACTGCATGGAATTGCCAAACAGTACACTGACACCTATCTTATTGACTAGAAGGAACTAATGCTGGAATTGCAGAGGCGTAGTAACCATTTTGGAGGAGAATACTGGTGTAAATTGTTTCAGATGAAGCTAGCAGTTGGCCTATCGCTCTGAACTCAGTGTTTGTTATGTATTGTGTTCAGTCTGGAAATAGATTATAAATTAGTTATGAAGTAGGAGGTACAACCTTCTTGTTTCAGGGACTGTGGTCCTAGTTATTGAAGCAGCACCTGGTCTGAGTTTTGCTGAATCCAGAGGCTGACAGCATACTCCTTGGTCCAGATAGCGACCAGTGAGGTGTCTCCAGAACACAGGAAGCAATCGAGCAGAGGAGTCTTTTCCTGCCGCCATCACGAAAGATAAGCTTCTGTGGCCAGAGGAGCTCAACATTATGTGCCCCCTCAAAAATTGACATTTTAGCAAACACAGAGGGACAATTAATTGGTTCAAATGACAGGAACTGTGAACTTTTCCCAATACTATTTCCCTGCTAATCAAACACTTGAAGTCATGATGAAAAAACAACAACCAAGCTTGAACAAAACCAGTATTACCTCATATTACTACTGCACAAATTACACACATAGAATAATAATAATAATAAACTATGTCAATACAAAGTTCATATATATAAACTGTGTACATAATACTTGTAATTACATTTGATTGTGATTCCTGGTTCACTGTGTAGTTGAATCAGGATACCCATTATTGAAATAATTAATACATATATTTTTAAACTTAAACACTCGACTCATTTAAGATAGTCTTATAGAGTGTTATATGTGTGTGAGTGTCACAGTGTTGTAAGTGTTGTGGAATAAATTAAATTGTTTATCTGTCTGTTGTTGTTGTGACTTACACTTCATCATTTTCATAACCCTAGACATTTAACGTAGTCATCACAATATTCCAGAATAATTCTGACTGAGGTATAAATGTGATAGCAAGTAAGGTCATTTGTAATACACCACACTTATTAGATACAGATACCTTCACAGCTGATCTCAGTCAGTACACTAAGTCCCCTATAAATATTTATAACATCCCACTTTACCACATATATTGGGGTCCTGTCCGGGATTTTGAATCTTTCCCTATTATAAATATTGGGGGTAATTCACTTCAGGGAATAATAAAAATTTAAAAGGTATCCTTGGGTGAAAATAAATAACGTTGAGCTCTCAGTGCCTGTGGTGTCCTTGGATAAGTAATTACAGATTGTATTGTTTAGTTAGACATTATATAAATTTACCTGTTAGAAAATGGCGGACCTGGCCAAATTTCGATCGGCTGCTGTGCAGACTGCAAAAGAGTTAGGAATGGACGGGCAAATTATGATTGCTTATGTCACTGCTGAATGTGACAAATATATTGAACGGGAAGAAAGAAGATTAGAAAAAGAGGCCGAAAGAAAGTTAGAGGCTGAAAAGGAAATTAAGAAGTTACAATTTGAGGCTGAGGCTGAGACTAAGAGGCTGCAGATTGAGGCTGACAAAGAGGCAAAAGCATTGGAGGCAGATAGGGAGATTAAGAGGCTCCAATTAGAAGAAAGAAAATTAGCAGAAAAAGAGAGGAAAGAAGATTGACTGCAGAGAGGGAAGCAGAAAAGGAGGAGAAGAGATTACAAAGGGAACATGAGTTACGACTAAGGGAGTTTGAGTTTCAAGGCCATGCTCCTGAAAATGGTGCCAGTCCCTTTACCTCCGATGCTATTGCTAGTCAGGGAGCCTCAACCTCAGCTATGAATTTTCATTTAGATCATTTTGTTGAGAAAGAAGATGATATTGAGAGCTATCTAAATAGATATGAACTATTAGCTACCACGTATGGGTTAGAGAGAGAAAGGTGGAGCTTAAAGTTATCTCAAGGTCTTCGTGGGGCAGCTTATGAAGTTTTTGCCAAAATGAACAGAGGTGATCAAGAAAATTATGACATGCTAAAGCAGGCTCTTTTGTTAAGATATGAAAAGAACGCAGAATTTTATAGGAAAAAATTTAGGAATGCTAAACTACTGTCAGGTGAAACCTATCACCAGTTCTCTGCACGGTTAGAGACATACTTGGAGAAATGGACTTCTCTGGGGAAAACCCAAGATCTTAAGGAAATGATCCTTATAGAACAATTAAGAGAGTCCATGGCTCCAGACCTGAGAAAGTTTCTCATGGAACAAGGTGCAGAGAGGCTGGGAGAGTTGCTAAATGTTGCTGAAAGGTATCAAGCAGCTCATGCAGAGGTATCAGGTAATAAAAAGAAACAGGTAGAAAATTTTAAGGCACCACAGAACTTTAATAAATTTGATCCTAGAGATCAAAACAAAGGTAAGCACCAGTTTGATAGGCCACGGTATGACAATAAAAATAAAACCCCACAATTCGTTGAAAGGAAATATGATGAAAGAAAATCTTTCAACCAAGGAAGGAGGTGGTGTAAGAATTGTAAGATGAACAATCATGACACTGACCGTTGCAGAAGGAACCCTATAGTTATGGCCACTTTTCAGGTCAGGTCGACCTCAAGACAGGAGGAGGATATTCTGATAGATACCACTCCAGAAGAGATGAGGAAGGCACAGGCTGGGGATAAGACCCTCAAGCCTTGTTTCAGGAAATTGTCAACCTGTCATTCAACTCCAGGCAAGGGAGATTTTTACATGAAAAATAAGTTGATTTACAGGAAGGCCGGAACTAGATCCAATGGTCACGGACAGTTGGTTCTTCCAAAGAGATATAGGGCAGACTTAATAAGGAGCCTACATGTGAAAAAAGATGGGGACCATGAGAAAATAGGTACCATCATCCAAAAGGTGGCTCACAATTATTATTGGCCCAAGGCAAGGTGGGACATTGAGAATTTTGTAGAAAGGTGTAGCATAGCACATGAGGGAACACCCACAAGTGGGAACATTGATCAGGACCTGGACACGCCACGGGGCAAACTTAGGCCTGACAATACAAAGAAAAATAAATTTGATAAAGTGGACCAAATGGAATGGGAAGCCCCTTTTCACGGACAAGCTTCAATTAATTGTTTTACAATGGCCACTATGCAGAGAGTGCAAAAAGATGTCTTACCCCAGGATAAGCCGAAAATCCCTCAATCGGACTTAAACAAACTGGAGGAAGAGGATGTAGAGAGGAAATCTCTCATCAAGAATTCTAAGTGGGGAGAAAGCCCCAAGAAAAGAATTGGTAGCGGTCGTTTTGTGCATGATAATTCTGGGAAGAAAAATCATCACTATAGCGCTTCGAGTGGAAGAGACCATACCGGTGCATGGACAAATAGGTCCACAAAATTAAAGGTCCATATGAAACGCTGTTAAGAACGTGGACTGATGAAAAGGCAGAGGAAAATATTACATCCTCATACCAATATGTGAATGAGCTGACCACTCGTTTAAAAACTGGCTGGAAACTTGCCAATGAAAATTTGAGACAAGCCAGGAAGAAACATGCTGCCTATTTCAACAGGAAGGCTAAAGACAGAGATTTGGCTGTGGGAGAGAAGGTACTGCTTCTTCTCCCCGGTAGTCAGAATAAGTTACAAATTGGATGGTAAGGTCCATATACAGTTCTAGAGAAGGTGTCTAGAACCAATTATAAGATAGACAAGAAGGGGAAAGAAAAAATCTATCATGTGAATCTCATGAAGAAATATTTGGAAAGAGAAAATCAGGAAGAGACACACTTGTTGATCTTGTCCATTGCCATGGAGATGAAAAAGGAACCACTTTCATCATTTGAATATCCATTACACCCCTGTGAGACAGCGGCACAGGTGAAAATCAGTACACATTTAACGAAAAATCAGAAAGAGAGAGTGCAACAGGTTCTAGATAATCATACAGAGGTGTTAACGGACCGACCGGGGGCATACAAACTTATTGGAATATGATATGAAACTGATAGACCCCACACCTGTCTGTATGAAACCCTATTCGATTCCTTTTGCTAAGGAGAAAGCTTTGAAGGAAGAGATAGACTATTTGTTGAAGGAAGGAATTATTTCACACAGTGAATCTTCGTATAGTTCCAGTGTTGTGCTCTTAAGGAAACCCTCTGGAGAACATAGACTCTGTATAGATTACAGGAGACTGAATGCTATTACAGAAGGACAGGTGGATCCATTGCCGGATACAAATCAGTTATTTGCCAGGCTAAATAAAGCTAAATATTTCTCAAAAGTGGATCTGAGTAAAGGATACTATCAGATTCCAGTAAAGCCTGAGGTTAGACCATACCTAGCTTTTAGTACCTCAGAGGGACACTATGAGTTTAACAGATTGCCATTTGGATTGAAGAATGCGCCTAGTGTCTTCTCTAGAATGATGAGAAAATTATTGGACCCTCTGAATAATCCATGCATTACAAATTTCATGGATGATATCCTTATAGCAACAGAAACATTTGAGGAACACACTGACTCTCTGAATATGCTGTTTAATCGACTTAGAGAAGCGAATTTAACAGCCCGACCAACCAAATGTTGCGTTGGATGTAAAGAATTAGAATTCTTGGGACACACAGTTTATCAGGGAAACATGACCCCTGACCCCAAGAATTTAGAGAAACTAAAGAAAGCCCCGAGACCACAAACCAAGAAAGACGTGAGATCCTTTGTCTCATTATGTGGTTTCTACCAAAAGTATATCAAAAACTTTAATTCCATATGTGCACCGTTAACTGATTTGACACGTAAAGGAAATCCAGATCGAATTACATGGACACCACAATGTGAATTGGCTTACCAGGAATTGAAGGAAAATCTTACAAGCAAACCTATTTTGAAACTACCTGACTTAAGTCAAGAATTTATTGTAAGGACGGATGCCAGTAATATTGGGTTAGGTGCGACACTGCTACAGAAATCAGATGCATTGGATGGGGAATTAAGCCCAGTGGCATATGCTAGCAGAAAGTTGAATAAAGCTGAAACAAACTACTCAACTAGCGAAAAAGAATGTCTTGCAGTAATATGGGCGATAAAGAAATTCAATATTTATCTGTATGGGAAGGCATTTAAGTTGCAAACGGATCACAAACCTTTGTCGTTTCTAGCGCAGGCTAGACATGAAAATTCTAGATTACTCCGTTGGTCATTACTGATGCAGCCATGTGAATTTAGCATAGAGTATATATCTGGAAAAACAAATCTGGGAGCGGATTTTTTAAGCCGACATCCGTGTGATGAGAATCACCGTAAACCCCAGAAATAATAATAAATTTCTCTATGTGTATATAGAATTATAGACTGACATATAACGTCTGTTTTAAGAGGGGAGAATTTGTCGTGAAACATTCTAAATCCACACATATAAATTAAAAGGTAAATGTAAAGCCTAACAAATAAATTCAATAAAAGGAAAGAAGAATGGTAAAGAACAGTGCTGTCACAATGACTGTACTCGAAATCCCCCTTGTTTTCTACTTCGTCTGCAAATTGTAACGTTTCCACGTTGATAGTAAAGCCTATAGCAGCATACACGCGTTTCCACAACACAATAAAACTTGTACTGCATTTCTAAGAAAACCTTGAGATACGCAAGCTGATTAATGACCTAAATTAATACTAACATTAATTACACTACGTTAACATAAACGAAAGGACAGATGGACTTAGGATAGAAAGAGAGGGAGGGCTGAAAGCAGGAACGCATGCGACACTAACACGCGGCTCGCGATACAAAATTAATACCCTCCCCGTGCGAAAGGCCAGAAGCACTAACTTTTTTTCAAATAGACCGTGATAAAAAACACTACCCATACGAGAGTTAGGTTTAAAAACCTGAAAAACGCTTATTGGGAAACATGACATTATACTGGTTTACGTTTGAAAGCCTGACAGTACCCAGACACCACATCGTATCGAAGTGAACAGGAGGTAGAAGAAAATGCACATTTTAAACGCAGCCACCTAGCTCCCTTAAATTTATATAATTGGGTTCCTTAGGACTTGCTGACAAAGAATATGTTAAACGTTACGCAAATAGTCTAGGAATTAACAAATTATAGCCAAAATAAAATGGTGGTGCTGTCAGACAACACCAAAATCAGAATTGCGCAGTGGCAGGTTTTGAAACCACCATCGTACGGGAAATAGGCCAACATGTTACCTCCTATTTGATTGGCGGAAAGTAAATGTAAGGCTAAACACGATTAGTCGGACTATAAATACTAATTCTTTGTTGTTAGGGGAAACGGTAGTAAAGGCACTTTTTTTGAAAAGCTGTGTAAACATGGCCCGATTGGTTAGACCCGCCAATATAGGCAATTAAGAGCGTCAGTTCAGTGCCACATTTTAAAATAAACTTACTAAGAAACAGTGCGTTGAGATCCCGATCATATTTTTATAAATAAAAGTCTGGGACAGAGGCAGATCGGAATTTGTGCCATTATTCATCGCCAGTCAACGTATCTGTGTATTATTTCCATGAATTGTGGTAAGCTTGATATATTCAATATCTTTTTAATGAAAATTGAATGTAAATTGATAAATTATGTCTGTATATGTGTGTGGTTCAGTAGCAAACATGAGGCAAGGCCTAAATCTTGCTCCAACCTGAACAGGAGGTGTCGGAGAAAAGTAAAACTGCATGGAATTTCCAAAAAGTACACTGACACCTATCTTATTGACTAGAAGGAACTAATGCTGGAATTGCAGAGGCGTAGTAACCATTTAGGAGGAGAATACTGGTGTAAATTGTTTCAGATGAAGCTAGCAGTTGGCCTATCGCTCTGAACTCAGTGTTTGTTATGTATTGTGTTCAGTCTGGAAATAGATTATAAATTAGTTATGAAGTAGGAGGTACAACCTTCTTGTTTCAGGGACTGTGGTCCTAGTTATTGAAGCAGCACCTGGTCTGAGTTTTGCTGAATCCAGAGGCTGACAGCATACTCCTTGGTCCAGATAGCGACCAGTGAGGTGTCTCCAGAACACAGGAAGCAATCGAGCAGAGGAGTCTTTTCCTGCCGCCATCACGAAAGATAAGCTTCTGTGGCCAGAGGAGCTCAACATTATGTGCCCCCTCAAAAATTGACATTTTAGCAAACACAGAGGGACAATTAATTGGTTCAAATGACAGGAACTGTGAACTTTTCCCAATACTATTTCCCTGCTAATCAAACACTTGAAGTCATGATGAAAAACAACAACCAAGCTTGAACAAAACCAGTATTACCTCATATTACTACTGCACAAATTACACACATAGAATAATAATAATAAACTATGTCAATACAAAGTTCATATATATAAACTGTGTACATAATACTTGTAATTACATTTGATTGTGATTCCTGGTTCACTGTGTAGTTGAATCAGGATACCCATTATTGAAATAATTAATACATATATTTTTAAACTTAAACACTCGACTCATTTAAGATAGTCTTATAGAGTGTTATATGTGTGTGAGTGTCACAGTGTTGTAAGTGTTGTGGAATAAATTAAATTGTTTATCTGTCTGTTGTTGTTGTGACTTACACTTCATCATTTTCATAACCCTAGACATTTAACGTAGTCATCACAATGTTCCAGAATAATTCTGACTGAGGTATAAATGTGGTAGCAAGTAAGGTCATTTGTAATACACCACACTTATTAGATACAGATACCTTCACAGCTGATCTCAGTCAGTACACTAAGTCCCCTATAAATATTTATAACATCCCACTTTACCACAGTCAGTATGAATATGTTCAAAGAAAACAGTGTTCAGCTTGAGGCTATTTCTATCTCCATAGTGTTTTTCACATTGTCATTGAGGGTTAATGGACCTCTTAATGAAAGCCCTGGTTATCAGTCGCTTCCTTATACACTTCTGCCATAATGAAGTTCGCCTACAAGGCACGGCAAAAATCATGTCTTTAAAAACAAGACATCCACGATATTAAATCACTCGAAATAACAACACTAAAAGCAGACAACAAAGTCTTTAACTATACCAGGACTTGCAAAATCTATAAGAAACTTTACATACATGCAAACAAGTAATACGCAATGCACATTCATTGTTCATTGTCACAGAATTGTCCATCATTGTGACAGAATTGTCCGTTCTCTTTTCCTCGCGTTCATGTTTCTCGTCGGCATTATTGATCTAACTCTCATTTTGCGTACTAAATTGTAGAATAAATTGTTTACAATTTCTTCCTTCAATTCTTGTCATTTCGGGTTTTCATCGACCGTCGTTACTGATTATTCTAATCATTCACTAGCGTTTGAACCTATATTGACGCCTGGATCGGTAGAAGTGAAATGTTGTTTACGAATGCGCAACGCATGTCCGTCCAGACAGTGAATGTTAGAGCCTGATTATACGTAAACAACCTTGAGATGGCGACAGTCAGCTGTCTTATCACTGATAATAGTTTCTGCCTGGCCGGTTTGCTGCTTCATAGTTGCTTGCTTGCACAGGAACGTGTCGGACAATATCAAACTGGTGAAAGATTATAGACACGCACTTAAGATAGCTCATGGGATTTGTAGCAGGTAAATGATATAACCATTTCCGGGCAGATTGATTGCAGATAATAATTACGATAAGTTGCCCATTTGGGAAGATGTTATCTGTGATAGATCTATGAAGTGGTGGATTGTACACATGATCGATATCTATGGAAGACAGAATACCTTATATGGGAAGTGATTTGTAAAAATCATATTTCATGCATCACGCGGGAATTTTGCAAGAGAGGTTAGTGGGGATATTAAAAAAAAAAAAAAAAAAGGTAAAGGAACCCGTTACACGCCCATTGAGGCATATTGGGAATATGGTGTTAGGCCCATATTATCTTGACCGTCGGCACACGAGGGGTGATGTGGTCGGCATCACGCCGGCCGCCTTAACCTTCCCAGAGTAGCTCTGGTACCCATTTGGGGCTGGGTCGACCCAGGAGCCGTTTGTGGCCTAAAAATTTTTCCGCCTCATCTGGGGATCGAACCATAGACCACTGCGCTAGGAAGCCAGTGCACTAACCACTATGCTACCGCGGCTCCAGTGGGGATATACCCCTACCAAAATACGCAAATTGTATGCAATTGGTTTGGTATTAGAGATGTTAAAATACAACATTTCTGATTGGCGCCTTGTCATATAGTAGGAATGTGGATGCGTGGGCCGAATGTTGCTTATAATCTAGCACCTTCTACAGCACTGATAAATTCAACTCGTCAAGAGGACAGTCAGACAAGCCAGAATAAGAAACAGAATCAGGATTCTACTTTAAAGGACCGGACAACGTGTTTGAGCATCTTGTGGACTTACACAACAAGAAAACTCTACCTTTATTAATATGGAAAGCCCGGAATGTTAGGAACCTGAACTCTAAGTCATAGTGGGATTCTATTTGCAAACTAATACCACAGACCACGTGTAAGAGGCATCTTAACCAAGTTGCAGAAAGTATTTCTGTGAGCCAGAACTGTATTGCCCAAAGTTATTTGGGGTAAGTTGTACATTTTATCATTCTATATTTTGCACTATTAACATGTGCAAATTGCTGGTGGATGTCCATGTTCATACGAGGCTGGGAACTTCAGCATATAGAATTATGGTTTCATGAAAAACGACTGCCAGAGCTGGTGACTACGTCACAGAGAACCAAAAGCAGAGGTAGTCCCAAGTTCCACATGGAGCAAGGAGTGGATGATGACAGAAAACATTTACATAATTTCTATATTAACCTTTTAACCGGTGCACATGTATATGTAAACATGTTTTATATAAATGCAATGGGTGTTTTCCGCTCACTGGGATTAACATTAATGCTCAGAGAGAGTAAAGTTATGAGGTAGATGGGATGATGGAATGAAAAGGCGGAGGACACCTAATATTGTGTCAGGAAACCCAATACTCAGGAGGATATCTGTTTCTCTCTTATTTCATGATATTAATCGATGGTACCAACTGGTTGTACTAGTCTGTGGAACACATGTGTGGTATAAGTGGCCTTCAGTCAAAGCTAGACACCAACATCAGACGGGTCTTGGAGATGCTGGACCATCTTCTTAATTACCCCACGATACTACGAGAGAAGTGTTACAGCTAACACAGACTTGACCAGTGAAGAGAGTGAACCAGTACATCGACTAGAGCAGAAACCAACCGACATCTTACTGGCAGCTAAGTACCCACTTAAAAGCTGCCAAGTGAACTCATTAAGCAAATTCCCTAAACATTTCAAACCATCACATGTGATGAGTCTTTAAAGGAATATTTAATGTATCACCCCTCTTATTTATTTTACATTGTTAACTATAATTGAGTATTAAATTTGTTATCTATATATATACAAATTTTTTAGTTGATTTAATCATGTTGAGTGAACTGCACCCGTGTGTCTTAGTCATTTTAAATACCCATAAAAAGAGCTATTGAAATAATATTTTACTGAATTAAATCAGTTGGGCGCTCATCAAACGAACAAAATTCTTTCTCCTCATGGAAGGTCTGGGAAGATAAAAAGTGTTTATCACGGCCTGGAGAATATCAGCGGTAGTACTTGTTTTCTTAAATTTCTATGAGGCTCCCTAGAATTGAAGCATCATTCTTCAATTTAAATCTCTGCCAAGAATTATCTTGAGCGAAAGGTGGATACCTTTGAAGACCCTCAGTAGATACTCTGAATGTTGGCCACTATTGGACCATCACTGCAGAGCAAGGGGAGAAAACCCCTGACACATGGCTAAAATATTTTAACTGTCTAATTATGATCTCCTTCATTAATTCTCTTTACATTCCTAGGTTTTCTATGACCTCTTTATTTGTCTTCTTCTCTTTCCAAGAGACGTGCCCTATTTTTTTTTATATCCACATCTCAAAGGCCTCAATTCTTTCTTCTAATTGCTTGTTCATTGTCCATGTTTCTACACCATACAGTAATGTAGAAAATATTTAGCCTTTGATGATTCTAAGTTTAACTTCACTGTTAAGGGAGGTTAAAAAATTGAAGGAATACACCCGTTTTAAGGATCCACTTTCATTACTGTTACCAAATCCACACAAAAATCGTTAATTGGGTTGTTGCTCCCGACGCTACGAATTGCAACAAAGCTGTAACATTGTTCACAATTATTGTGTACAGCGACACCAATTTATGTGATCCTGGTCACAATTCTTTTGCTCAACCTCATCAAGTTCTGCGATCTGTTCACATTTTAAATCTTATAACAATTTTTGTAAAAATTCTATGTTTAATTGCGGCTTTAATTTTTGTATGGCGGGTCGGGGACAGGTCACTCGAGGTTCCTTCATATTTTGGGAGTTTAATATGTACCACGGTAGAGAGGATCGTGTGCAAAATTTCAGCACCGTAGGTCACCTGAAACCTAATGACTCAACAGCTCAAATATTTGCAACATCCAAACACCCCTATAAGCACAATTGTGATTGTCCCTATTTATAATGATTTGACATCCAAACACCGCTATAAGCACAATTGTGATTGTCCCTATTTATAATGATTTGACATCCAAACACCGCTATAAGCACAATTGTGATTGTCCCTATTTACAATGATTTGACATCCAAACACCGCTATAAGCACAATTGTCATTGTCCCTATTTACAATGATTTGACATCCAAACACCGCTTTAAGCACAATTGTGATTGTCCCTATTTATAATGATTTGACATCCAAACACCGCTATAAGCACAATTGTGATTGTCCCTATTTACAATGATTTGACAAATGTGATGCCACTTTCTCATATCGGCAGTTGTTCATATTATTTTGAATTGAAAACAATTTATATCCTAATTATAACCCATCAGAGGTTGAACGGGATATTTTTCTTCATTAATTAAAAAAAAAAAAAAGGAACGATACAGTATAGTGCGTCGATTGCCAGATTTTCAACTTGGGTTGATTAAAAAAGTGTAAATGCCATGCTAGATTGTTCATTATTGTACGTTAACGATAAATAAGTACATTCTTTTGTTTCATAAAGAAATAATTATATATTTTAAAGGAAGCGGCGATTGCAGTGCCCATTATGATGCTAAGCCAAAGATAGGATATATTTTACGATGAGAAAAAATCGGTATAAACTCTACGAAGAGAATGAGGCAGTATAAACATTCCGGAATTTGACTGGAATTCACAGCAGAACAATTTATTCGCCAGATTCAATTAAATACATTGGAGAAAGGCAAAATAGTTGGCTCAAGATCGAATCTACTTGACATCCACAATGAAGTGGCTTTGCTCTACTGAAAGTGACTAAAATGATACAGTAAAGACAGAAGTAAACTAAAGTATGTCTTGTTTCCTTCTCCATAATATTAATAGAATCTGTTGGGTCTACAAATTGCTATCATCCGTAGCAATAAAACTCAGCATTAACTTCAGGCACTTCATCAAATAGATGCAGTCGTTTGTTTATTACGAAACTGCTAGTCTTGCGTGTAATAAAAAGCAATTTAAATCCTTATTTTTGAGTGGTTTTAAAATTAATAAAATACTCCGAAATTAAATCGAACACGGTACATAAGTGAATATAACACTTTAAAGTGCAATCAACGGCAACTTTTACACAAATATGGAAAATTAACCATAATTTTGTTCTTAGTTAACTTTGTTGCATTGGAAAGAAATGTTGCGTTTCGTTAAAATTATGTTGTTATTTTAAACTTTTAAAGAATCTTATCCACGCGCGCGTACACTTGGCTTTTAATGGGCTATTTCGCGAGGACTTCTGTGTTTTAATGTCTCTTATTTTTCGCACATATTTCTCCTCTATATAACGACTAATATAAATGTTTTAGCATGAGAAAGGACTCAGATCTGGTCGTTGTAAAGTCAATGGAACGACAGAAAAAAAAACTGAGATACGAAATAAGATAATGTTGGATTTTAAGGAGAAGTGATACTGATTTCAGCAATCTTCAAATGCGAGACTCATTCGTTATATCGTGACATTTTTTTGTTAAACGATACGTCGAATTGCTGACAAAAGATAATTGGCCGTTTACTTTTATTCTAAGCATTAGAATGTATGACACATACATCAGCATCTGATGCTCGGCCTTTCAAAATCAAACACAATGTAAAAATGCAGTTCATTATTTCTCTTGCTTTAAAACTCTTACTTTAAAAGAGTTATTTCCAACTTTTGTCACATTGTTTTAGGTATTATTTAAAATCGGCTGCGTCAATGCCAGTCAAAACGTGACAGATAATAAAAAAATATTTAAAACACAGGCTTTTAATGCAATAAAAAGCCACAGATAATTTTTCAAGGAGTTTATAGCTTGCAGTAAAAAAATGTAACTTCAAATAGACAAAAAGCGTGGGGCGTTTAAGCGCTTATCATATATTTCATCTATAAGTGTGTAATGAAGTATAAAGCAGAAGTTAATTTCATGTAGAATCAGCGCCCCAGGATTTTTGTAATCGATCCGCTAATGACATTATCCGTTTGCGATAAACGAGTCCAGAGCACAGGAGGCGGATTTCATTATTCAGTATATTACACGGAAAGTTAATTTTTTTATTTTTTAAATTTAAAAAGAAAAACTTTGATAAGAGTTGTAAATTACATTTTTTTAAATGTAGTTGTCAGTTGTGTGTATGTCTGTGCATGCGCGTGCGATAGTGTGTGAGTGGAAAAAGGGGGGGGGGGGAGAGATGTTTCAATATTTCTCTCAAGAGAGACAATCTTGTTGGAAAGAATACACCTAGATTATTTGCAGTTATCGCACATTTCACTGATGATACAATAAATTTAAAAAAAAGATCAATATTAATTTTAATTTTATTAATTTTATTATTTTTACGACTGATGGAAAAATCGATTGCAAGATTTGATGGTGACAAGAGAGTGACATACGTTGCAATTTAAAGATAAGCCTGTAAAAATGTGCCAAAAAGCGAGCTGCGTGCCAACTTTCGATGAGTGGAATAAATTTATTTTGACCGCCAAAGATTTGGAAAGCGACAAATACACAAAGCTCAGGTGATCTGAAATAAAAATGATGTAAAAAAAGAAGATAGTTAAGATCTGACAAGCTCTTTGAAGCTCAGTAAATGTAATATGATGTCTCTATAGCTCAGTAAGCGTAATATATACGATAATTGTTGTTCAGTGTACAGGGTGAATGTAACAACTCTGTGAGTATGTTGTCAGCAACTCAGGAGAGGTGTACAGCGGTATTACGATTTTGAGAGACGTGGACAAAAGAAATAAAGCAAATGAGTTTGTTAGTCCGGCCCACACGTGAATAGGAAAGTTATGGAACCTCTGCATCCGACTCCGATAGCCTGGACTACATTATTTCATGAGCTTCCTACTGGTTAAGCGGTTAGAAATCTTTCCTCTCGCGGCACAGTTACCGGGTTACGGGATCGAATCCTGGTTGCGTCACGCTCCAGGCTACCCAGCTGTAAATGGGTACCTGGCCCTGCTCTTGAGTTAGGGGAGGAAAAGACAGCGAGGATGGGGATTGGTCACCCCACCTCATAAAAAATGCTGGACCTAATTGGCAATGTCTCTAACACTCCACCCCCCTGCGTCAGTATCTTATATGGGACTACCTTTACCTTCTACTATTTCTAACATGATTGCTGAAGCCGAAGCTGAGGTTTTACTAACCGATGCTTATTTTATTTAACTTTTCATTCAAACTAAGTTGGTATCTTATATTTCATCCTTCCGACAATAACATAAATTCTTTTTCTGCCGTGTCCCGGTGGTTTTACGTAACAAGTTTTCACTTTATTGTTGTCTATTAATTTACACAAATGTCTTCGTGGCCTTGAACTGTAACATTTCATTTTCCGGCCATAAAACCTCAATAAGAGGTTGTTACTGTCAATTCTCAAATTACGAAGCCATATCCGTCTGTTTGATGTTTGAGTGTTGGTAATGTGATGGGCAATTTGTACAAATCAATACTTTTTGTTATCTTCTCTGCTCACCGGCGATTGTTACTGTTGTTTATTTCCTATAATTCGGGAGCCGCGCTGGTGTAATGGTTACCACATTGCGCTGGCGATCAGGTGTTCAAGGTTCAAGCCCGGGCGTGGGCATTTGAAAAAGTGTCATCTACCGGGATTTTGACTGAATAACCTGAACGGCTCCTGAGATAAACCCTCTTGTGGATGGGAAGTAAATTAATATAAGACAAACATAAAGGTATGTTATCAGGCACTCGTAGGAAATAAAGAGGTAGAACACTAGACAACAGAAAAACAACAGACATGAGTGGCTTACCCAGGATTTGAACCCTGGACCTTCCGTGCGAAAACCCCGCCTAGCTATGCAAGCGAACCACACTATCCTCCCTGCCATCTACGCATCACCAAAAATGATGTTTCAATGACAGGTCATTAGTGCGAACCGCTATACATAACACCGGAAGTTTACCATGGGCAGTTCAGCCTATTAATGACGCAATCACTTCTGTTGTTCCCTTTTTATACAGTATAGACCAGTCCAACAAGAAAAAGATCTTAATACTGTGTCCAGTAAATGATAGTAGACTTAGAACAGTAAGAACAGGACAGAGAGTAAGTTTGGTAATGTATAAACATTTATAACACATAAGGAAGGGAAACCCGAGGCCTGTAAACAGTAAATTAATATAAGACAAACATAAAGGTATGTTATCAGGCACTCGTAGGAAATAAAGAAGAAGAACACTAGACAACAGAAAAACAACAGACATGAGTGGCTTACCCAGGATTTGAACCCTGGACCTTCCGTGCGACAACCCCGCCTAGCTATGCAAGCGAATCACACTATCCTCCCTGCCATCTACGCATCGCCAAAAAATGAGGTTTCGATGACAGGTCATTAGT
The DNA here is from genome assembly GCA_024509875.1 of Oreohelix idahoensis. Taxonomy (NCBI): domain Eukaryota; kingdom Metazoa; phylum Mollusca; class Gastropoda; order Stylommatophora; family Oreohelicidae; genus Oreohelix; species Oreohelix idahoensis. The sequence continues at coordinate 9,214 of JAMPIV010020803.1, read as the reverse complement.
GCGAACCGCTATACATAACACCGGAAGTTTACCATGGGCAGTTCAGTTTATTAATGACGCAATCACTTCTGTTGTTCCCCTATTATACAGTATAGGCCAGTCCAACAAGAAAAAGATCTTAATACTGTGTCCAGTAAATGATAGTAGACTTAGAACAGTAAGAACAGGACAGAGGGTAGATTTGGTATTGTATAAACATTTATAACACATAAGGAAGGGAAACCCGAGGCCTGTAAACAGTAAATTAATATAAGACAAACATAAAGGTATGTTATCAGGCACTCGTAGGAAATAAAGAAGTAGAACACTAGACAACAGAAAAACAACAGACATGAGTGGCTTACCCAGGATTTGAACCCTGGACCTTCCGTGCGACAACCCCGCCTAGCTATGCAAGCGAATCACACTATCCTCCCTGCCATCTACGCATCGCCAAAAAATGATGTTTCGATGACAGGTCATTAGTGCGAACCGCTATACATAACACCGGAAGTTTACCATGGGCAGTTCAGCCTATTAATGAAGCAATCATTTCTTTTGTTTCCATATTATACAGTATAGGCCTGTCCAACAAGACAAAGACCTTAATACTGTGTCCAGTAAATGATAGTAGACTTAGAACAGTAAGAACAGGACAGAGGGTAGGTTTGGTATTGTATAAACATTTATAACACATAAGGAAGGGAAACCCGAGGCCTGTAAACAGTAAATTAATATAAGACAAACATAAAGGTATGTGATCAGGCACTCGTAGGAAATAAAGAAGTAGAACACTAGTGTTACGTACATTTATTACCTAAGGGGGTAGTCTTCGGTCTTGCCAAATGTACGCACCAGTCTTAATATAGTTATATATTTGTGCGTTCGATTGATTCACGCACTGACGTGCACAATGCAGTGTGAGTTGCTTTGGGACGCACGGGTAACCTAGTTGAGTAGTTTCTGACGTCATGATTTGTAGGGGCAACATGGACCTTGTTTATGTTCGTGATTGATATATATTATTATTGTATTCATGGCACGTTTATGGAAGCCATTTATTCTAGTGATCTGTATTGGTCTTCAGGTCGAAACCAATAGCAGCAATGTCACGTAAGTTATCGCCCCACTTCTTATTGTATGCTGTATTGTAAGGCCGCTCTTATACTAGTCTAGCGGGAATATGTTATTCCTAGAATGGACCTACAGAGTCGTTAGCCTTTAGGATTCGTATCGTAGAAGAAGGATTCCTACGAGCGGAAAGAAGTTAATTTGATTGCAGTATTCATATGTGTAAACGTCTTTATTGTAATGCCAAAGTCGTGGCATGATTTTTGAGAGGTTAGTTAAAACCTAAAGATACTAACTCAGATACCTCTTCATATATGTACCAGTGAATATATATTGAGTATACGTTATATGGAACTATGTCTTGGATAGAAACAGTCTCTTATTGGACGAATGCGGGAGTTCGTGGTATGGGAGTACATGCTTAGTTCGATGACCTCAAGCAAGGTCAACGGACATTTTATCTAGTTTGAACATTACTGGATTCGTATTAATTGAATGTAAGGAACATGGTTGAAAGGATCCCACCACAGTACCCGACCATCATCATTCACCAGAGTATTCTTGTCATGCATTTATGTGATTGTCCTAGTCAAGAACAGTGTATCGTAGCGTTGAACTTATGTCGTCAATAAACAATGTTAACTGTTCTACCAGCCTTCACAGTTTACTTCACTTCACGGCAGGCTTTGATTAACATGCCTGAAGTTTACATCGTTGTGTGTTGAACTTATTTGACAGTTGTGTGGATTCGCGTTTTATTATCAGCACGATAGAAAACCATCTATGGAAACTCAGAAGAAAAGATCCATCAGTAAATGGCGGCCAGTGTGGCTTGAATTGCTCAAGATTCAAAACTGGAATTACCTCACAAGTTCAACACTAGTTGAAAGTACGTGGATTCTCTAACAACTCATATCCTCTATAACGGCTACCTCAAGGTCAAGGTACATTGAACCTCAATCTCAAGTTCTACATCAGTGTATGACTACGTGGGACCTCAGCTGTTAATCCTCATCTGGCAGAACTCAAGTATTCGAAACAGAGTATTTCGTTGTCTCAAGCGTACATCCACGGAGACGAGGCACATTGATTTTTTACCTGCACGCGAGATGAGTATAACGTGTTTTCGTTGTACACTTTATTACGTTTAGCTGTGCCTCATGTAGTTATGTCCACATTTATATTTTTCATGTTACATGTTATATGTGTTGTATTCTTCGTGGGAGGTAGGGAGGTTGATCTGACGAACGAGATCCATCTCGAAGCCAATTCGGGCTCTTCGTCAGACGTTCTGTAGGGCTCATTTTGTAAGGTTCAATTGAGCGATAATTCCGGTACAAGGCTAGAAACCTTGCCGAAGTTCCGATCGCTAATTGTTCCTTATGATAGTAGTTGTTTAGCTGTTCCGTCAAGTTTTAATTGTTGTTTTCGTAGCTATTTTTACTTGTACCTTAGTTTCATGATGTATTTTGTATGTGATTATTGTCCGTCTAACCTGACTATCATTCAGTTTTTTACAAAGCATATGTTTTTACACTGTGTTGTCAATTGTCTTGTGCATTATTGGATCGTAGATGTCATCGTAATTTTTTACGACATTCTATTTTAGTTCCACATTTTTATTTTATTTGATTTCTACGATTGTGTTCACTCGTCTTTGATTATCGTGTCTTGTCGGTAATGTTTCTATTGTCTTTCACGTTGTTGCTTACATGACATTTCATTACATAAATTACTATATTGATTATTGATATATTTCATAACTATATGATAACAAAAGATACCGTTCTAGGACAGGAACGACGTACACTTGGCAAAGTAACAAGTTTAATTAATTTACATTGATTAATTATCATTTTATAAATCAAGAGTATTGTGACTACTTATAAAGCATAATGTATTCACTAGATTATTTCATTAAGCAAGCAAAAGCTCTTCAGATGGCTCCTGATGAAGCAAAAGCATTTGCACTTGCAGAATATAGGAAAGCTCAAGAAATAGAAGCCGAACAGAGAAAGTTAGAAACTTTAAGACTAGAAAAATTTCAATTTGAGGCAGATCAAAAACGGATTGAATCTGAGGAAAATGAGAAAAAAATGAGATTAACTGCTGAGGAGGATGAAAAGAAGAGGAAATTTATAGCTGAGGAAGAGGAGAAAAAATGAGATTAGCCGCTGAATTAGAAGAGAAACGATTTCAGAAGGAAATGGAAAATAAACAAAAAGAAATGGAAGAAAGAAGATTAATAGCTGAACAAAATACATTACGACTTCAGCTTGAGATGGAAGAGAATGATAGAAAACGACAGCATGAACTGAAATTAGCAGAGTCAGAATATGAGAGACTTAGGTTAACTCAGGAAGCTAATTCTCAGAGAACTTTTGAAATCCAAACTTCATCCAGACATGATCATTTTAAGGAAATTCACCTTAAATTACCAAAATTTAATCCCCCGTCTGATGACGTAATATTCTTCCTAGATAGGTTTGAGGCCACTTGTGTGTCTTATAACGTGGATAAAGCGCTATACTGTACATATTTATCCAGATTACTTACAGGGGATGCATTAGCAGTTTATCATACCACCAGCATTGGTGAGAAAAATGACTATAATGCTCTTAGAGCGGCACTTCTGCAAAAATTCCAAATGACAGAAGACGAATATCGATTAAGATTTCATACATTACTACCTCAATCTGGCAGAAATTTTAGTGATTTTCTGTCACAGATACGACTAACATTAGAAAGATGGATCGAATTATCCAAAATTGAAAAGTCATATGAAGGTCTCTTCGATTTACTGATGCGCGATAAGGTACTTTCGTCTGTAAATCCTACATTTCTCGCATTTTTACACGAACGAAAACCTTTATCTATGAAAGGCTTAGAAGAACATGCAAAAAAATTTTGCACTGCTCACCCAACCATGGATCTAAGTAATGCGCAGATTAAGAGTGAATTGCCTGTTGCTTTTGCAGCACAACAAAACAATTTTTCACGCAATCGTTCTTTTAGTGCTGATATGTATGTCAATAAGGGAAATAATTACAATTTTAACAATGATAACTTTTACAAAGGGAAGCAATTTCAACAATCTGCTCCATTTAATGTTTCTTGGAACCAAGCTCACAGATCGCGAGATTTTGGTAACAATAATTTTAAAAATAATCAAGGACATTATAATAAACAAAACTGGAGATCAAAATCTCAGGGTCCACAAAACAGACAAGGTTCTTGGAATAAAAATTTTAAAGAACAGCATAACTTTAATTATACAAATTATCGGACTCATCCGAATTTTAACTCTAGTAGAAAAGACAATTATGGCAATTTTAATGCAAATAATCAAAATCGATCGCGTCGCAGAGATAGATCGTCGAGTAATACGGGTAGACATTCTAATGTCTCTTTAATTGATACACAGGCTAACATTGAACAGGGTAAAGTAGCTGAAACTCACAATGCTATGTCTTGTTCTCTTGATTGTACCCAGGTGAAAGACTGTCCAGAATGCTCGACTCTTTTCCAACCTAAGGCGATCACGACGCTGCGTTGCGGACATACCTTGCCTAGTCTGCCTGCAGTCTGTACGGCCACTGCTGCGTCAGTACACCAGGGACAGGGCTCTCTTAAGTTTAACAAGGGATTTGTCAACAACATTTCATGCTCTCTCCTATTTGACTCAGGTTGTAGCACTGTGGGCGTCAGGACTTCGCTGATCAACCCAAGTTGTGCCACGGGCAGGGTTGTCAAGTGTGTGACTTTTGGTGGCACCGTTGAAACATTTCCCACTGCTATTATTGACCTTAATACACCATTTTTTTCAGGAAAGATCCAGGCATGTCTCCTTCCGAATCCAATTTGTGATTTAATACTTGGTCGCATACATGGTATTAAAGAGTGTACACCACAGCAAATTGCTGTATGGGAAGAGCGACATATTCAAACTGCAAATGCAGTAGTGACTAGAGCGCAAGCTACTAATATGTCGCATGATACACCTATTGAACCTACAGTTCATACCACTTGTGATGATGATGCTCCTATTTCACGGGAGTTGTTTGCAACATTGGAAAAGAATGATGATTCATTAAAAAAAATTTTTCAGTATGTGAACAAAAAGAATACCAGCAACAAACTTGCAAAATCTAGACATGACTTTATACTTAAAAATGGGATTTTTGTTAGAGTAATACGGAAAAAGGATTCATCCTTATGTTATCAGATCTTAGTCCCATCCTGTATGAGATCTCATATATTACGACATGCGCATGACTCGCAATGTGCGGGCCATATGGGTTTTTCGCGTACCAAATCCAGAGTGCTTTCTGCATTCTACTGGCCAGGCGTTCATAGAGATGTTACTCTCTATTGTTGGTCCTGTTTGATATGTCAAGAAGTTAAGGTACGGGGTCCATTTCATGCGGCTCCTATTCAAGCTGCGGACATCCCGATTAGACCATTTGATAAAATGGCTATAGACATTATTGGTCCTATGCTACCATCTGCTAGAGGGCATACGCATATTCTTACGTGCATTGATATGTGCACTCGTTGGCCTGAGGCCATCCCTCTCAAGAACACTTCATCTGCCAGTGTAGCAGAGGCATTGATGTTAATCTTTTCACGCATTGGTTTTCCACGGAAAATCTTGTCGGATCATTGGGTTCAGTTTATTTCTGAATCCATGTCTCAAGTTATGAAGACATTAGGTATAGACAGATCTCTTAGTTCTATTTATCATCCGATGTCAAATGGGTTAATTGAGCGTCTCAATAGGACACTCAAGCAGTTGTTGGGTAAGATGACTCAAGACCATCCCCAAGACTGGGATCGGGTCCTACCCGCTTGTCTCTTTGCGTATCGCGAAGTACAAAATCAAGCCACGGGGTTTTCTCCATTACAGCTTGTTTTTGGCATGCAACCACGCGGTCCTATGTCGTTAATCCACGACTTATTGGTTGACGAGAATATTGAAGAGGAAACTCAATCCTCTTATGAGTATGTGATCTCTCTGAGAAAGAGAATCATAGATGCTTGTAGACTAGCTACTGCATCATCTGAACAAGCCAAAGAAAAAGCTCGTCTATTTGCAAACAAGTATAGACGTCTTCGCCAGCTCATACCTGGTGATGAAGCTTTTGTCTTACTACCTGCGCATAACAATCGTCTTTTAATTACCTGGAGAGGTCCTTTCAGGATCATCTCAAGAATATCCGATGTCGACTACATCGTTGATGTTAATGGTAAACATAAAACCTTCCACATTAACATGTTGAAGGAGTATTACTCACGTCCTGATTATCTACAGTCAGTGTTTCAGGCAACTGACGATCCTACACCTCCTATTCAACACTATTCTAGTTTGTCAGTCATCCAAGAAGAGGAATCTTCTTTCGATGATGTACAACTACCAATACCGGTTGTACCACTCCATTCCACTGAGAAATGGAATGATGTTACGATCTCATCTACTCTTTCGGCTGATCAACGTCAGCAAGTCTCTAATATTCTACACACGTATGAGGATGTCCTCACTGACATCCCAGGTCATACGTCAGTCATCCAACATGACATTATTCTGACTGACGATACGCCTATTCGAGTTCGCCCATATCCTATCCCTTTACACTTTCGTGATAAGGTTGATAAGGAATTGGATGAGATGCTTCAATTAAATATAATTGAACCATCTTCATCACCATATTCTTCTTCTATGGTAATCATTAGGAAGAAGGACAACAATATACGTCTTTGCGTCGATTATAGGAAATTAAACAAAGTTACAAAATTCGATGCGGAACCGTTACCTCTTTTAGACGACTTATTGGAGAAATTATCTCATGCCACATTCTTTTCGAAATTTGACCTTTCAAAGGGTTATTGGCAAGTGCCACTCACTACTAAAGCAAAGCCATTCACCGCTTTCTCAACGCCACGGGGTCTTTTTCAATGGAATTTTATGCCATTCGGACTAATGAATGCGCCAGCTACCTTTGTACGCATGATGCGCCGCATATTGTCTCATCGTCCCGATGTCATTACTTATATAGATGACATCGGTCTTTTCAGTGACTCTTGGGATGAACATATTCAGGGTTTAAAATCTTTACTTTCTACCTTACGGGATTATAACTTAACAGCGAAACCTTCAAAGGCTTTTGTCGGTTTTCATGACATCTCATTTCTGGGTCACCGCATAGGTCATGGTTTCATGTATACAGAAGACAGTAACGTCTCTAAAATTTTAAACATCTCAGCACCTAAGACAAAAAAACAAGTTAGGTCGCTTTTAGGACTAATACAGTTCTATTCAAAATTCATCCCTCATTTGTCTACTATAACTGCACCTTTTTCGTCTCTACTGAAGAAAGGCACATCTAATGTAATAAAGTGGTCGCAGGATCACCAAGCGGCTTTAGACTATATAAAACAATTTTTTTCAAATAAGCCTTTTTTAAGGTTGCCTAACAAAGATCTCACCTTTGTTCTTCGCAGTGATGCTTCTTCCTACGCTATTGCGGCAGTTTTGATGCAGGAATACGGAGGCACCTTATTTCCGGTTATGTACGTATCCAGAAAGCTCACGCCGAGCGAGACGAAATATTCCGTTCTGGATAAAGAGCTCCTTGCTCTTGTTTGGGCAATCACTAAACTGGATCGTTATCTCCTCGGATCACACTTTGTGGTGGAGTCTGACCAGAAAGCTCTTACCGCACTGAATACAGGGAACGTTAAGTCATCAAAGTCAGCGCGTTACGCTATAGCGCTTCAACCGTTCCATTTTGAGATACGAGCTATTCCTGGAGTGCAGAATGTGTTCGCAGACTGTTTGTCTAGATGCCCAAGTGAACGTGTCGAAACTAAACCACTTCCAGATGGTGAAACATCCTCACCGAAACATGAATAACTATGTACATTGTCATTGATGGTACATCTGTAAAGACTATGTATAGATCTGCAGTATTCGTACAAGTATAACTTCCAGGATATACTTACTTCTGGATTATAACATGACTTCTTATGTAGTAACATTTTATTAGTACGTGAACATTGGTACTACAGTAACTTTTTTATTAGTATGGAAACATTGTTAAAAGCGACAAATAGACATTCATTATTATTATGGAACATATTACACTACATATCGTGTTCGTAAATGTATTTCGGGCATGGAACATTGAGAACATATTCTTGTCGATTCTAAATAGTTCTAAACGAATATTCACAATGATTGAAATTAGAATTACTTAAAATAAATTAGTAGTTATTTATTTGTGTGTAATTAAGTACTATTAATTAGAATAATTCAATTTAATCGATTTGATTGATTATAAATCACACATCTACTAACTTTATTAGTGTCTCGCAATACGTGTATTCACGTATCCCACTACATGATATCTCACTTTTAGATAACTAGTCAAACTTACTAGTGTTAGAAAACAGTAAGTGTGTTGCTTCTTAAAGTGTTTAATTATGCTTTGTTTCATTTTGCATGTTGTATTTTAAAATTTTCTCTTTTATTGATTCTCTTATCATTGATTATCATCAGTGTTGCTGTTCATTTTCATTTTGAAATCATATGTTTCAAATTTTTTTTGAAAACTTAGTTGAATTTTATTATCATCCTTTTTTGGTTTTTCATTTTCATTTTCTTTTCAACTTGTTTTACTTCGTATATTCTTACCACATCGTTCCAAAGTAGGTCGAGTGTGGATGTGTGCTTTAATGCATACTGTCATTTAGTTATATTGATTTCAATTTAATATTCTTTTATTAATATGATATAACTTTATGCATTTCATATCTTGTTGTAGTTCTGACTCACCTCTCTCGGGTACTTAGTTCGAAAAAAAATTAATAGAATTAATTTTTTTTAAGGGGAGGTAATAAGGGAGCTGTTACGTACATTTATTACCTAAGGGGGTAGTCTTCGGTCCTGCCAAATGTACGCACCAGTTTCTTAATATAGTTATATATTTGTGCGTTCGATTGATTCACGCACTGACGTGCACAATGCAGTGTGAGTTGCTTTTGGGACGCACGGGTAACCTAGTTGAGTAGTTTTCTGACGTCATGATTTGTAGGGGCAACATGGACCTTGTTTATGTCCGTGATTGATATATATTATTATTGTATTCATGGCACGTTTATGGAAGCC
>JAMPIV010020802.1:0-22176 GCA_024509875.1 Oreohelix idahoensis | reverse complement strand
TCATGGTAGTACATCAATATCTTCCAATGTCATGATACATAATTGCCGCCGCATCCCCTATCTGACTAAGCGCGTCAGTGAAGGCGGATCGGAAAGTCACTAAAGTTGCTTTAAGTTCACAGTTTGTATAATATTATGAAACCATGGAAGGGGTTTCTATCAAAATTGAGATCTCCTTGCCACTGCCCGAATAATAAGATACATGCCCCGTTCTTTGGACAGTGATTCAAAAATACGATGACAGGAATGTAATATGGCCGCCTTCCTGAGTTGTCGCTCACTCGCTCACAGGAGGATATATATAAGCCAAAGTTACTTTCCAATATAGATGCATAATTTCATAAAGTTCCTCCATACAGATCTACCGTAATCTAGTTACCTCACGTAGACATAATTACAGTATGGAGCCCGTCATCTCCGTCGATACAAACTTGACCCTAGCGTTACGAAGCACAAAATTCCAGCTAGGCCTAACCGACCTGAGATCATCAAAACAGGGACTGGAATTACCTGGAGTCCGAATCATACATGGTACCGTACATTAGGAAAGTCTCTAACACAACTCTAGTAGAGACACAATCTCCTATAGAAGAAAAACCACTTCGTAAATCATTTTTTTACTGAAGAATATACCAGCCCTGGAAAAATGCGTACCCGCCATTGTCACGGTACATCGGAACTCATCACGACTAGACAAGACAACTCCTACTTCCGCTAGAGCGGTGTAACAAGAATATAGTCCTGCCTACCCATCCAAAATATACAATATAGGACTGATTCTACTTGTACTAATAATATGTAATACATATGAATTCAGGCCATAAACATAATAAGCAAATTAATCTATTTTCTGGCCCTAAGAAATAGGTACGGACATGGGTGTCATATCCATGCGCCGAATTAATATCAAGAACGATTACTCCTATAATCAAAAGGGTAAAACAATTATGGATTATCTAGCCTTCCCCATAGACAGCATTTTCATACACAAATGAATGAATGTCTATATCTTTTCCATATTAAATAGCCATATCGATTTTTGTAATATGTGCGTCAAAATATGCACGCAACACAGTCTTTGTTCTGGAACCCCCAGGGCAAGAGAGGCAGAGGTAGACCAAGAAGCACATGGAGAAGAGAGCTGGAAACAGAGGTGAAAATGATGAGGAGAACGCGGAAAGAACTTGAGATGATGGCACGTGACAGGAGGACTCGGCATGTATTTGTTGAAGGCCTATGCTGCTTTGGGAGTGGAGAGTTATGAATGAATGAATGAATGAATTAGAGGAATGAGTGTAAAGAATTAATTTTCTTCTAAGGACACAACCTGTTAATATCGTTGGTTCTATCGCGTTTGGCATGAGATACTATCAGATGGTTAGAAATGTCTGCCCTTGTCCGAAGTTAACCTGTCTGTTTAATTTCCTATTTCATGTTACCGCCCACTTATTCTGTAATATTTTATTTTAACAGCTCTTATTTTCTCTCCGATTCTGTCAATCTTGCTAGAGCACAGTTAGACACACCTCTTTGCAAGTGCGAAGCGGCTGGATGTCTAACGATCTTTTATGTTGGCATTCAGGGAAGCTAAGAGTGTCCTTGGTCTCTTTGATTTGGGGGAAACAGGGAACGTTTTGCTCCTCTAAGTTTGCGGAATTTTTTAATGCCGAAAAGGTTTCTATGTAACAAGCGGCTAGTTTATGTGTCCCCAGGTCGCTCGGAGAATTCTCGTTCTTTCATTTCAAGCCGCCTTCGACCCTTCATTCTGAACAGGGGCGAGCATCGAACGGGAGATCGTAAACACTATTACGTCTGCCTTACGTGGATCAGCACACATGTGGGAAGCGTTCTTTTTCGTATTTAAGTTCATGTCTCTTTCATTCTTTACCTGTTGTCTATTCATGGATTTGGGCGTCTAGTGACGTTGCTGAGTTGAAAGCTAACAACTATTAGAGAGTGTAAATCTTGGTAGATTAATAATATAGAGGTAGGAGACTTAATTACTGTATTTCTCTTTATATATATATATATATATATATATATATATATATATATATATATATATATATACATATATATATATATGGGTTAATATAAAGTAATTGTTGGACATAACTCGGGAGGTATAACTTCATTTCGCTAGCTACCCATTTTAACTTTACTAATAAGTACGGCAAGACAGAAGATATATTTGACAGATTTTAAAGTTGAAAACAGAAAGGGGGAGATGATTTATTTTAGGTTGGTGTTGTATGTTCCATTTTAAATAGATGTATTTTTAGCTTTGTATAGAGTTTGGATACTCGGTTGATAATAGTGTGTGTCATCGCCACATTAATTTTATAATGTCCAGTACAGTCCCAATTACCTATGTTGATGTGGGCACTTGTATTTTCCCATTTAAGTTCTGAATGAGTAACATGGATTTGTTTATAATGTCGGCATAATACCGAGTGTGTGAAAGGTTAGACGTGCGCGCCTGGGCAGGCCAGCCGTCACGCCTGGGTGAAGTTACCTGAACTATTGTCTTGGCTTATTAGAGAGAGAGAGAGAGAGAGAGAGAGAGAGAGAGAGAGAGGGGAACTACGTTAGTGGTTTTGATTCTGTAATGAATAAGTAAGAAGAGGGAAAGACGTGGGGAGGACGTGTTTGTTATTGTGATGAAGTGAGTGAAAGTACTGTGTAGTGCGCGCTAGTAATGACTATGTTATAAACTTGTTATGAACTGTCTGTTTATTTTCAGCTCTGGTCCAACGGTACTATGTTTTTGAATCGGGCACTAAGAAACCATCCATAATTATTCGTGGCATGTTAACTCATAAGCTCTAAGTTACTAGTCCTGCAGTCTTCAATTAATTGCCACTAGCCAGTTCATAGTATATTATCTATACACGGAGTATTACATTACACTAGCGCCTTGGCTGATGCCATTGCATTCCATGCTTGGAGTAACCTTGATCTACCCACTTTCGCCCCGTCATCGTGGAGTATTTTGACGCAACACCCAGTAAAAGCCAGCGATTTTCCAGTCGTCATTATCTTTATCAGAGGTACAATAGTCTCCCAGGAGGAGACATCGATTTTGAAGCTGCTCAGCGATGCCTTCAGTGTGTCTTTGAAGCGATTCTTTTGTCCCCTTACTGTTCGCTTATCCATGGAGAATTCGCTGTACATCAACTGCTTTGGTAGGCGTTTTTTCGGGCATGCGAACAACATGTCCAACCCATCTGATTTGGCCCTCTGCAGCAAAGTGTAGATGCTCTTCCTAACACTTATGAAGGCCTCCAAGAATTAATCTTGGTTAAACAGATAAATGCCTGATATGCGTAAGTTCATTGCTGAACAAAGCGCAGAAAAGCACGAAGAAATTTTGCTTTGGGCTGAGCGTTTCATAAATGCACTAAACGAGACAGCAAGCCAGAAACGAAGAACTGCAGAGATGCTATCTCGAAATACCCCAGAGTTTTCTCACAACCAACCCTCTAGACAGTCGTATAGAGAACCTTAACCCCCAAACCAAATCAAGTCTAAATTCCAACACAGTAACAACCAGACAGTCATCCGACATGACACCGCCAGTAACCAGCGACAAGGGAATAGATGTTGTAGATTTTGTAAAACGAATTCCCTTAATTCAGCGGACTGTGGGAGTAATCAGCACGCGCAGCGGGTCGCTTCCATAAGAACACGTAGTGTCTGACATGCCAGGGGCGTCGCTCCAAAACAGCTGGGTGGTGGAAATTAACAGACGTTCTGGGACGTGTTTATTTGATACGCGCCTTACGTTCACGGCCTTAATCTCAGAATGCGTAGTGCGTCCTGACCAGTGGACCACTGAAACGGTGGATCTATGTGCAATTTTGCCTAGCGATGGTATTTCATTGCATGGTGTGGCATTAGTTCAAGTCTTAACCCCATACATTCCTGAGACCATACGGGGTGCAGTGGTGAGAGATTTGTATTATGATCTCGTCCTGGGGAGTCCTTATGTGGCCCCGGGAAAACCAGAAGCCCCTATAATTGCTAACACCAGGCAAAATTTAACAGAGACGCAAAGCAATGGGGTCAATTCCTTACCTCCGGTCTCAGCGGCGACAAAGGTATCAAATTTGTCAAGCGGCGGGGTAATGCCTTTATTTGATATTTCTACTGCCTCTCCGGCAAGCAGCTCGTCAAGCAATTGGTTAGAGTCCTTACTTCATAGTTCTGTGACGAAATGGACGACCTCTTCACGATCACTGTTTCACTCCGTCAGGAACTGAGACATATTTTGTACTGATTTTTATTTGAGTACTTTTAACACTACCAATTTCTTCTCATTATCGGCTAAGGAGCAAGTAGTTTGTATGTTCAAACATTTGTGACACTTGTTTGTTAATAAGCTGGGCAAACACGGAGTTTTGCGTACTCATACGACAGATAACGGGATTACTGTCAGTGTGACACGTGTGGGCAGACAAGTGTGACATAATCGCTGCCGGTCAGTTGTTTAAAAGTAATCAATGATTTATTACATTTGAGACAATATGAGTCTGCAAATGTGTGTGCAAGTGTGTATACAAGGCCCCAGATGTCCATATATGGTAATACATGAACTTTTGCTTCATGCACCTTATTTCCCGTGGAATATTTTTGAAATTTTCACACCGTATCTGCATGATTTGAAATGAATAGATCTTTCTGATTAGATTCATAACAACAATGCGTGGGAAGATAGGAATATAGTCTGACCATTTCGCAGTTTTATTTCACTGTGAATTTCACGCTCGCCAAGACAACGTTAGACCTCGCCAGAGTTAAGACTAGATTCGTAATTCCTTTTTTCAACCGGACCTTTTATTTGAGAACCAAATAAGACTTACAAAGCACATGAAATCTCTACAATTTAATAAGGAACACCGGGACTAGGAAACTGAAGAAATACACGGAGTCAGAGAGGAAATCTTTTGTCAAATTAAAGACACCCCAGAAAGCGTGTAAGAGACAGACATATCTCTTTTATTCATCTGAGCAACAAGTCTTTAGCCAGAATTGGCGCAAGTAGTGAACTAACATATACATATATATACATATAGACTCTACCTCTGACTGTAGGTAAGGTATATCGGGCTGTGTTGCTTCATCTTCTTCTTCCCTCGCAGTTATAATGCGCATATGAAATGGGGGATCGAAGTTGGGCTGGGAGTTTTCTTTGCAATGAAGCAAGAGAGAATCCAGGGGTCTGCCAGGAGGTCTTCCTTTAAAGGTTGGGGTCCTGGATTCTCGCATATTTGTACTAATGCCCTCCCCTAAAGTAGTTGAAGCCGTCCGTTGGCAACTTTCCTGCAACATCAGCGCTCGTGCATTTGTCACAGGCGGTCCCGTCTGCAAGCAGAACGGAGAGTTGCCCGTTCCCTGGGGCAAGCCCGGGGCCCCGAGAAAAAGCTCTCGGTGCAGTTTTCCAAAGTTCCTCGAAAACTTTTAGAATATATTGTCCTGGCTGCTGGAGCTTCTTTCGTGCACTAGGGCCGATCGGGGCTCTGAGAAGGGCGCTCCCCCTCCGATCGTTGAGTGGGGTGGGTACGCCTCTGCAGTTCACTGGTTTGCTGGGAATCGAACCCAGGACACAGCATGTTGTCTGCTGGAACGGCAGATGGATTGTTAGCTAGGGAATTAACCCCATAGCTTAACGAGTTGCTTGCCGGAATGTGACGGTATCGATTACCCGCTTTGCAGCAGTGGTTAAACAGTGGCCAAAATTCAAGAGTATCTAATATGGGCTTCAAAGGTATCTACCTTTGCGCAAGATTATATATATAACTAAGTGAATTTGAATGTGTGAAAATACAGGACGCCCAAGTCATTTGAGGCTGGCAACCTCAGTATCTAGAATGATAATTCATGAACCACCACTGCATGGGCTGGTGATTGCTTTACTGCTAGTTTCGTAAAGAGAACTAAAAGCATAAAGTAGGTCCCGGTTACCTATGGAGCATGGAGGAAAAGATGAAAGAAATGATGTACATTCTAAGTATAATACTTACATTTTCAAAGCAGTGTAAATGTTCCCAATAAACATAGTCACTTTAAAATTAATGTACGTTTTCAAGATTTAAACCAGTGTTCATGCCTATGTGAAAATATTCGTTTTAAAGTAACGGAAGTTACAAACTTTTCAATCAGTGTAAAACATAAATGAAAACATATTCAATTTATATTGTGAACAAATTTCAATCAGTGGAGAGGTATATGTGAACAGACTCTATCTGTATTATTAACCTCTTCATTTCAATATAAAGTAACTATGAAAGCTATTCTATTTAAATGTAAAGAAAGTTTTATCCCAAGGGATTAAATTTAATTCTCATCGAGGGTAAAGTCTGAGTAATTGGGATGGTGATATGGGAAGATAGGAACTCATAACTATGGGGTGGACAACGCCATACTCAGAAGAGAGTTTCGTTCTATTCTTTTACTCTAGTTTTTGGTAGTACCAGCAGAAAGTACTTTCTCTGGAACAAGATGGGACACGTTGTAGACTCTCTTTGACGTTTCTGGGAAACGAGCTACCCCTGACCACCTTGATCAGAGACGAACGTGAGCAGCGTGAAAAGAACCAACCCATAAGAAGGAGCAGAACCGTCATTGGCAGCTAATTTCAAATATATGCTGCCACTTGAACTTCTTGTAATATCTCAAACTCCCTAAAGACGGTGATGATAACTTTTCTTGATTGATAACTATCCACATTATTTCCAACTGTTAAAACCTAAAGTGAATATTTAAATTTTGTTATTTGTAATGTTACAAATTTAACTTCAATTTAATCAGTTTAAAGTTACTGCATGTTTGTCTCAGTCAAATTACTACACACACTCTAAACAGAGCTATACTACAAAAATAGAACTCCACTGAGTAAATCAAGGGTGGGGGCTTAAACGAGTAATAAGTGCTTAAATACTTCACAAAAGCGTCGGCAGAATTACAGAGTCAACATACTCAGCCAAAGCAGTATTGTTCTCGCTTATTCTGAATATCTTGCGAAGTCTCCTTTTGTAATAGAAGTGTCACCACCCTTCTATCTACATCTCTGCCAAGAGTAATCTTGCGCAAAGGTAGATACCTTTGAAGCCCATATTAGATACTCTTGAATTTTGGCCACTGTTGGACCACTGCTGCAAAGCGGGTAGGCGATACCGTCACACTCCGGCAAGCAACTCGTTAAGCTATGGGGTTAATTCCCTAGCTAACAATCCATCTGCCTTTCCAGCAGACAACATGCTGTGTCCTGGGTTCGATTCCCAGCAAACCAGTGAACTGCAGAGGCGTACCCACCCCACTCAACGATCGGAGGGGGGAGGCGCCCTTCTCAGAGCCCCGATCGGCCCTGGTGCACGAAAGATGCTCCAGCAGCCAGGACAATATATTCTAAAAGTTTTCGAGGAACTTTGGAAAACTGCACCGAGAGCTTTTTCTCGAGAGCCCCGGGCTTGCCCCAGGGAACGGGCAACTCTCCGTTCTGCTTGCAGACGGGACCGCCTGTGACAAATGCACGAGCGCTGATGATGCAGGAAAGTTGCCAACGGACGGCTTCAACTACTTCAGGAGAGGGCGTTAGTACAAATATGCGAGAATCCAGGACCCCAACTTTTAAAGGAAGACCTCCTGGCAGACCCCTGGATTCTCTCTTGCTTCATTGCGAAGAAAACTCCCAGCCCAACTTCGATACCCCATTTCATATGCGCATTGAAACAGCGATGGAAGAAGAAGATGAAGCAACACAGCCCGATATATCTTACCTACAGTCAGAGGTAGAGGTTACTGATGTCAGTAGTGTAGAAAACCATAATGCGGTAGGAGGAAAATTTGAACCCCCCGCCGACTCTCTAGTACCTCTGAGATACCTCATCTGGTAGACCTAAGTAATGCACTTCAGATCAGTTATGACACTGCTGTCGCCCCCGCCACAAGATTTTGTGAAAAGGTTGGAGAAGTTTTAGATCCACCTTGGGATGGCACTGGTCTGAATGCGACCTCTCGCATTTAGGGGCAGGCGCCTCAAATTTTGATGTCTCTATCTGGCCCTTCTTTTCTAATTCGGTATCTGCCATTGCTATGGGGCGCGAAGGCCCAGGCCTCATGGAAATTAGAGAGAGAGACCCTTGATTCTATGTTATTGCCGGCTGAAAAGACCGGCCATCATTTTGCTAACCCCCTCATTGAAGAAACACATTCGAGGCACCCAACCAAGAATTTTTCAGTAGGGGAGCCGCCTCCAACAGAGATGATCGAGAGTATCCTAAACCAGTTCGGGCCGGTATTTTCGCCTATCGAGCACCCGGCTATACAATTGTTACCTGACAGTTACCGAGACAGGCCGTCTGTCCGCAGTCAAAACACAGATATAACAGCCTCTGACCTCACGCCTTTGCGCGCGGAGCACAACGGTTTAACCTAGATCCTCTTTATATAGAGAGTTACGCGAACTAAAATTTGGCCGCCATTTTCGGCTGTACCCTTATTGCAGGAAAATGGACACATTCGCGAGTTTCAGACCCAATTTGCATTTTCGTTTAGGTAACTAATAATTTGAAATAATATTAGATGCAAATACAGTAGCACGTATTTGTACTATTCTTTATATTTCTCCTAGCAAAACAAAAAGAAGAAAATTAGTTTACTTACCGGTTTATTGAATAGAATGAGTAGTGTGAATTTTTAACACATACTCCGTTGAATTTTATATTCTGTTTAATTCCACTATTTAGCAACAAATATTCCGTTAGAATTGCAACACTTAACAAAACATACTCCCTTCGAATTGAACTATTTACTGAGTTTGAAATGTAGAAACTGATGAATGACTGTTGTAGACACTGTCAGTTTTACTAGATCCAGATGATCACACCAGTTTTTGTTTTCATTAAAAATGCGACAACGTACAGATAGTTTTATCAAAATCTAATTACATATTTTGGACCAGAGATTTCCTGCAATGGCATTTACTGCTAATTGATGCTCGAGCATGTTGTTTGAGACCATTGTTTTTATTTCTGCAGTAAATGTGGATTCTGACACTTATATACTTTGCTAATAGTTTTTGTTTAATACCTTGGCAATTGCTCAGTGTGCATTCAGCTGTTTCCTGTAATGTCATATCCAAAAGTAAAGTTGCAATCTTTTTCATGATTGCAAATCTATGCTCATGCTGACGGATCAGTTGTTCAGTTCTTAATATCAGATTTACTACTGTGTCACTGGCATAAACAAGTGAGCCTGGAATATACTCTTTATGCTCTGTTAGTGATGAAATGTCAGTAATTGTTGCACACTGAGGGGCAGTGACATCTGCAATGCAGATATAACAGGCAGTTTGTTGCTTTAATACAATGTTCACACAGTAGCCACTTAAATAATGAATTGCATGGACCTCAGCTGTGTTTTCTATTTCTATTTCTACATCTGACAAATCAACATGCTGCTCGGTGTGTGTAACTGTTGTTCTATTCATTTCAGTACAATCAAGCAAAAAGTCATTATCATCTTCATCGTAACTACTTCCACGTGTAGTCATTAGGAATTGTGACAAGCAGATAGTTCTCAATCTATGTTTGAATTCAAGAGGAGTTGGCACTACATTATTTAATCTAATGGAGCTGAAAAAATTATCCTGGCAGTCTTGACTCACACGTGATGTCAGCAAGAAACTGAAATTTCCACTCAACTTGTCCTCTGCAAGATCAAGCACAGATGTTGTGGACAAAAGGATGCCTGTCTGAAATGGTTTCCATGCTCCCAGCTTTCCAACTGAAAGCGTTGTAAACATTCGAATCACAAGTCGTAACATTTCAACAGCATTTGCATACCTATCTGGAAGCTGCTTAGTCAGAGCCATGACACGACTGCGACTTGACATTAAATCAAACCATTTAGATATCACCTCAATGAACCGAGCAGTTGATAGATTATTCACAGGTCTGCCCTCCTCTTCTACCATGTGGTGGATCCCTTCGCTGACAGATATACTGAAAAAGTGAAGTGCCTGTGACACCTTCATCTTTTCAAAATGCCCAGGGCAGAGTATGTCATCAGTAAGGTGTGGAGCTAGTTTCAGGGTGCTGTTTTTTTTTAAGTCAGCCAGTTCCCTAACAGGCAGTATTTTCGCAATGTTAGAAGGTACATTTAACAATACACACATCTCCTCAGATAATCTGAAATCATGACCAGAGATAAATGCAGACTTAAAATGTTTGATCAAATGAGGTGTGTCAGCTAGGAAATATAGCCACTTGTTTGGTTGCTCTGGATGTGCAATTTCGTTCACAATTTTGTTTCTGGAAGCACAAACACTAAAGCTGGCCCACATTGCTCTGTTTGCACTTCCCATGTCACTTTTGACAGTTACCACATGCAGACCAGTTGCAGTAGCTTTATGTATTATTTCCCGAATAATGGGTTTGTAAACATGGCCTTTAGTTGACCTTCCTGAGTAATGAAAAGCAACAATTTGCTTCCATCTGCTGGATAGTCCACTTAGCATGAAAACTAGTGCATTTGTCGCAATGCCTTGATGTTCAAGTACATTGACATGACCAAGAATGTCTCCTATTTTTGCATCATATTCAATAGCAGATTTAATTGACATTTCATCTAATGTCAAGCAGCACAGCTGTTCTACTCCTAACATGTTTACAACCTTTAATTTCATGTAATCAAAGATCTGATTGAGTATTCCTCCAGAAATCTAAATGTGCTGTATTCGTTGCTGCAGAGTACGTATAGCAGGCAGTTGGTAATGCTGTTTCAACAACATATTATAGCCTGTTGCTACACAAGCAAATCGAATTTGCAATGCTTTCTTTACAGTCTTACTGCCCCATTTTACTCCTCTCGAAGGCCTACAATTAAGGACCCGGATCTGATCCTCAGATACCATGTTTAATATTTTATCTGTCTGGCATGACAATTCTTTCTTGATTCTATTGTTCTGCCTCTTCTTTGTAGCTAAACGTGCTGCAAGTTTACTAATTTTTTTTTCTACGTGTCTTAATCAATGTTTCCTTAGCAACACAGCCGGCACCGTTATCTTTAATGACTTCTGTTTGCATGCTATTTTCTGATGCTGAAGAGTCCATGTGGCTGTCATTAACACTATCTGTTCCTACATTGTCTTCAATAGAATTGACAGTTGATGAATTTTTCTTCTTGTTGTATGTGTGATCACAAAAGCCAGATCCAAACTTCAGAAATGAGGTATCTGAGGAAGGTGGTTGAAGTAACAAGAAGAGACATGGTCCGCAACCAGACTATATGTCAGAGCCTAAAATCCCACCCCCTGCAGACCCAAGTAGAACAGTCCCAACTAAGATGGTTTGGCCATGTCTGCAGAATGGGAGAAGATCGGCTACCACAACAAGCATGGGAAACAAAGAGCCAGGGATTCCGACCCCCAGGATCTCTCCACATGTAAGCCTACCTTGCCGTGGTTGGAGAGCTTGAGCGCCCCAATGATCCCGGGAGCTATGCCGGCGGGAGTTTTACTCCTGGCAGGGTCACCCAAGCCGGACAGGTCCTGGGTGAGGGGCCAGACAAAATGGGCTGAGGAGTGGGTGGAACCCTATAGGTGTAGATGTAGAACCCACCGGCGAGTGGTATATGCTCTGGTCTGCACCAATCCACCCCCACTTCATGGGTTAAATGCTTTCTTGCCTCATTCTTCACTGTTTATCGTCTATCGGGAGTAGTTTGGGACCCCTTACAGTGTAGGCGCAGTGCCCACCGGCGAGTGGACCATGCTCTGGCCAGCATCAACCCAAACCCCAGGCATGGGTTAAAATCCCGGGTAGATGAAGCTCGTAAGCCTTGGAAGGCAGTTCGTCTATGAGAAGGAAAACTCTGATTTCAAACCACCTGCTGCCTTGCAGGTAGGCTGGGGACAGTCAAGGGCTAAGGAGCGCAACCCTACAGAAACGCATGTTGAAATCGGATGCATGATGCGTGATGCCATATGATGATGGATGGTATCCGCATGTCTGGTTTTGTGTAGTGTGCAGATGTGTTCAGTCAAAACAATGTTCATACAAAAATAACAGGGCAATCCACATAGGACGTCAGTAAACTCACGACGTATAAAGTCAATGATTCTTGAAACAGCCGTTGACGTTTTTCTTCATTATTTATTGTGGACGCCACAGTGACAAAATGGTTACGCGAATATGTAGACACATCAAACAGTCATTATCACAGCAACATTCAATACAGCAATAGACGGTAGACAGCAATACAATGATGAGTCAGATGCATGTTATATTTCATAGTGCTGTAAATGTAGTCAGGTGAAAAACTCCATCCTTTTCTATAACAGCCAGGAGATAACCAGATGTATGAGATCAGTTCACTCTCCTTAGTCTGACTTCAGCAAGACAGACACGTCTGCCGAAGTATAAAATAATGTCCTCAAAAATATCCTCTAGATAATA
Organism: Oreohelix idahoensis; assembly: GCA_024509875.1. Taxonomy (NCBI): domain Eukaryota; kingdom Metazoa; phylum Mollusca; class Gastropoda; order Stylommatophora; family Oreohelicidae; genus Oreohelix; species Oreohelix idahoensis. The sequence goes on along the minus strand of JAMPIV010020802.1, from coordinate 9,718 downwards.
AAGGTTTTTCAAACCTAGTTCATTTAACAAAGTAGCAAGTAATGGTCCTTGGAACCTGCATCAACCGATGCAGCACAATACAGCGACATGTGAGCTAGGAAAACATCTCGTGACGACGACTTTCGAAGACAGGCGATGAACCAGAAATCGTTCACGACCAAAAATCGATAGAGTTAATGAAAATGTTAATTTACCTTGCCTTCCGGAAATACACAGAAATATTATGCCTCCCGGCATGTGCAAATACACTAGAGGTATTATCTCGAATAAACGAAATATCCATAAGAGGACTCTCACATTCCTGACAGAACAAAAAAATAGCGGAGATCCCCTCTTCAACGAGGCATCTCTTTCGCCATTCCAAATCGCTCACTCCACTAGTGGTGGGCGGAAACCGATCGACCAAGAAGCAAGACAAGTCATGCGCAGTCCAGCGCAAAATGACCACAGCTCAAACTTAACTGCATTCGATACCAACGCGAGAAGACAAATGCTTACCGAGAAAAGTGACTATAAATTTCAAGCAGTTGTTGCCCTTGCGTTATAAAATAGATATTGTAATAAAATGATGTTGCGAGAATTTATCACGCAACATATCACCACCTCCTCCCGATAAAAAAAAAATGTGGAACATATTTTTTTTTTCAATATCAAAGAGCATGCGATAAGCGGCTCAAAACGCACGAATTATGCGCTGATAATTAACTAAATTGCCAAACAATAGGCTAATTATAGAGTGTCTGGTGAGGATATACCTCAACAGAAAAATAAATATGTCTCAAAAAATATTCACATCGGGGAGGTGTCACCAACACACATCACGTTAGCATGTAAACACAATATACGTATGCAAGTTACTATAATCATCATTAAACAGCATACTCTAATATTGTCTTTAAAAAATGGATGTACAAATCTGATAGGAAAATTTAAATAGTACATTCTTTGACATGTAATGACATAAGTACATAGTAAAGTTAAACTACATGACGATCCAGGACATATGCTCTGGTATTCCGAGGGTAAGTACACAATCTAGAACTCGTCATGCTTTGATACTAGTAAGGTAAAAGTCCTCAGTTCAACAATGACATTCTGAGAAAGTACAAGCAATATAATGCTAATTAATAACTAATATGCTTCATAAGGTACAATACATTATTAATAATTGTGGCTGTTTAGTAAACTAACGGCCCTTATATTAACTACTCAGTCCTCCTCTATCGGCTGTTATCTGTAAAAAAAAAAACAGAAGAAAGATGACAACAAAGCACGATAGTTGTGTACATATAAAGTAAGTACAGATGTGCTAATCTATTGTAGAAATATAGGTGGTGTTTATGACTCTGTAAATATATGGTAAATATAGGGACAGAAGTATTAGTTGAGGAGTCATGTGGGCATCTAGGATAGACAAAAATGTGTCAAGCCATCATCACATTATCCGCACCACGGATAGCTCGTACCGTGAAGTGTGAAGTGAAAAGGTTGAAGAGCTATAGCATATCGAGTGGATCTCGAAACTCTTCTCAAATACAAATTCTTAGTCTGAATAGCTGTGTAAGAGCTTTCTGATCAGTCTCTAGAATGAAATGTGTGCGCCCAGGAGGAATCTTTTGTAGCTTTAGAATTGACCCAAACCATCGCTAAACAAACTCACGGTCTAAAACCGAGTAGTTCCTCTCTCTGGCAAGTTTTTGCATTTAGGTTTTCTAGAAAATTGTAACATAACAGGATGCAGAGTATTTGCATATTCTTGCATCAGTGCTGCTCCAATCCCAGTGGATGAAGCATCACTCCGAAGAACAAAAGTCCTATCAAGAGTAGGTAATCTTAAGTATGGGAGGAGAAGAAAATATATTCTTGATTTGGTCTAGTGAAGATTGGCATTCTTCAGACCAACGGACCAGATTAGGCGAACCTTTCTTCAACAATGTTGATAGAGGTGCCATGATCGAAGATAAATTTGGAATAAATCTCCCATAAAATTGAATTAAACCTAAGAGACTCCTAACTTGTTTCTTCGTTTTAGGAACAGAGATGTTCAGTATTTTGGAAGTATTGTGGTCTTCTGTCTTCAAGAGACCATGACCAACACGATGACCCAGGAAAGAGATTTCACCAAAACCAACAAAAGCTTTAGAAGGTTTTGCTGTCAAATTATTCTCACGATATACTACTTGTGATGTATAGTGGACAGTAAGTGTTGTATACATATAACCCTAAAATAGTGATCTTCCCAGGTATCACTGAAGAGACAGATGTCATCTAAGTATGCGATGACAACATCCGAACGATGTGTGACTAGAATTCGACGCATCATGCGAACGCGAAAGTGTTAGGCAAGGGGCGTTCATGAGACCAAAAGGCATAACATTCCATTGAAATAGACCCCTAGGTGTAGAAAAAGCAGTAAGAGGTTTGGCATGCTCTGCTAAAGGCACTTGCCAATAACCCTTAGACAAGTCAAGTTTAGTGAAGAATCTAGAATTAGAAAGTCTAATCAGTAGATCTTCTAACAAAGGCATCGGTTCAGCGTCGAACTTTGTGACCTGATTCAATTTGCGATAATCAACGCAAATTCGTATGTTCTTATCCTTCTTCCGGACAATAACCATGGAAGAAGAATATGGTGAAGTCGATGGTTCAATTATATTTAATTGAATCATTTCATCCAATTCCTTTTCCACTTGCGACTGAAAGTGTATAGGAATAGGATACGGCCAACCCTAATTGGATTATTGTCGGTAAGAATTATGTCATGTTCTATGACATCTGTGTGTCCAGGAATGTCAGTGAGAACATCCTGAAATGTTTGTAACATCGACGAGACTTGTCGATGTTCGTCACCAGAAAGATTAGGAGAAACAGAAACGTTTTTCCAAGATTCCGTGGAATGTAATGGAACCACTGGAATGGGGAAGGTTGACATCAGAGAAGGTAGCTTCCTCATCCTGAATGACAGACAGGGATGAATAATGACCGTGAGGTGCAGGAGCATCATCCGTTGCCTGGAAAATAGGCAGCAAATAGTCCGGACGTTCGTGAAATTCCGAAAGCATGTTTATGTGGAAAGTTTTATGCTTTCCATCAATATCGACCACATAGTCAACATCGGAAATCCGAGAGACTATTGCATACGGGACCTTTCCATGCAATAAGAAAGTTGTACGTAGTCTATTTTCCCGCTACTGGGGAGTAGGACGAATGCTTTGTCACCTGGACAAAGTTGTCGTAGACATCTATTCTTGTTAGCAAACTGTCTTGCCTTCTCTTTAGCAATTTCTGATGAAGCAGTTGCTAGCTTACATGCCTCAATGAGCTTTTGTCTAAGAGCAATGACATACTCATATGAGGATTGAGTTTCATCGCTAATATCATCGGCAGTGATGAGATCGTGTAATAAAGACATAGGGGCGCGAGGACGCGCGCCAAAGACAAGTTCGAAGGGAGAAAATCCTGTGTGTTCATTAGGGACTTCTCTATAGGCAAAGAGAGCCGCGGGTAAAACCCTGTCCCAATCTTGAGGATGATCTTCAGTTATCTTACCAAGCAAAGTCTTGAGGCGTTCTATTCAGAACGCTCAACGTAACCCCATTAGACATAGGATGGGTAGATACTACTGATAGATCGTTCAAATCCTATGTAAGGTAGACATTACCTGTGGAGATAGTGTCATAGAATGACAGAGATATCGAGTGAGAGTGCCATGGTCAGGACAATTATTGTCTCGCTCTGGGGAACCCCAAGCGAGAAAATATCAACCAAAGAGCATCTGCGATATCTGTAGTAGTATATGCTTATCCTTTTATAAGAGGAATAAATTAGGCCTGGTGGCACAACGTCCGTTGGGTGCCACTATTTATGCGACACTATGTAAGGTATAAATGGGAATGTCCTCACAGCCTCAGACGATTCGCTAAGGGCTGAGCCCCAGGACTATTACAATCCCCCACCCTCCCCCTCCGTGCGCCCCCTCCACCGACTTGGACTTTAAAATAGGCGGGCCCAATAGTATCCTATGGCCATTTTTCGGAAACGTGTGCCGAAGGTAGAAGAATGTACAGCCCGAATGTAGCTTTGGGTTCCTAGCTTTGGGAAGATGTGTGATGGTCATGATTTGGATGAGGGGGACCCTGGGTTGGTTTGGTTTGTGTTGGAATTAGCGTCGCGCTTTGTTCCAGCACCGTGTTGGGTTTGTTGTGGTCGTATACGTAGGTCGGACTGGGGGGGTGGTTTGCTACGATGTTACGAACTTCGGGCGGCGGGCGAGGGGGGGGACACAAGTACCTACATTGCTTCCGCAGGATACAATGCCATTAAGCTAGCCAGAAAGTCATGAAGCGGGACTAGGCTTGGGTTGGACGTAGGAACCCTGGGGGCCAAAAGTAACATATCCAGCTAGTATGATGCACGCAGATTCTCTCGGCTACTCTTGCAGCTGCAATGCCTGAATTCCATGTGTCTCTGTGTACAGTCGCTGGTGGCGTGCCTTCGCTAAATATTGTTTTACGTTTCCGAGTGACCTTAATTTCTGTCTGTCTATCCATACGTTTGATCAACACCCTTTGTGCCTGACTAGCGACTCGGTTACGTAGTTGCCCCCATCGTGTATCTGATTCACGGCTTCTGAATTTGCTTTTTGAGTTTAGTGAGTTCGTTCCACTGCATTCCGGGATGTCTAGATTGTTGGTGTGCGTTGGAATTGATTACGGGATTGCTATTTTGGTGAGAATTCGCGCTGCGCCGGCTTGTGATCCATCGAGGCGTCTTGTCTACTGAATTGCTTCAATCAGCATGAATTTGACACTTGTTATAGACTTATCTATCTTGTGATCTGTCCCATTCCCTCGCCTAACTCCCTGCTCCTGTAGCGTGGGGAGAGCCTTGCGTTCTCTACGTTTTGTACAAGAAATGAAGGATACTCTTGGGTTAAAGACCATGGGTCTGTGGTGAAATAGTTACACTGAGCGGAAGTATTCGTCCGGGTACCGACAGGGAAACGGACATCGCTCGATCCCTTGTCTGAAGCCAGCGATCTTATCTCGAATGGGGAATTGCCATATGACGCCTCGATGCCCATAAGCGCAAATCGTGGTCTTCGAGTTTGGGTGCGAGATAGAGGGGGTCGCGGACATGTCGGGCACGAGCCGAGTAGAGACGTGGAACAGTGAACATGAATTAAGTGAAAATAGTCGGAACGGGCACGCTCTGCGCTGAACGAGGTGTGTTTGGTGTGGCAGTTTGAGTTCTGTGGTATGGACGGGGTCGGAATGGTGAACCACGGTTCGTGGGTTTTGCGGGTCAAGTGTTTTTTTATTTGTGTTTTTAGTTATGGGGATTTTTCCCCCCCCCCTTGGTTTGTTCTGGGTTTCTATTCTTACTTTGGGGGTGTGTTTTTTAGGCCGAGTTTTAACGCTTGTGTTTAGATGTTTTTGTTTGTTTTTTTGTATGTTTATTTTTAAAGTTTTCTTAGTTTCTGCCGGGTTTTAAGGTACGGTCCTCGTGTTTTGTTTAGACTGTGGTTTCTTTGTGATTTCCATAGCTGATGTGCCTGCCTTTGTAGTTCTCCAGATTTTTTGTAATCTTGAAGGATTGCCAGGACCTCTATGTAGTTTTTTGTTTACTGGTACCCTTGTTCAGTTTTTTCGGGGGGAAGTGTTTTTTGTTTCTAGCTCGGTTTGAGTTCGTATCGCTTGTATCGCACGATCGTCGTAGAGGGGGACGCCGTTCCGGCTTTGTTTTATGTAACGCCAATTTGTTTTTTTTCTTTGCGTGTTATTCGTTCCTTGTATTCCGTTGCGTTTTCGAATGCCGGACACTTCGATTTTTTATTCTAGTGCGCTCTGAATTATTTTGTCGCTCTGGAAGTATTGTCGGGCAGCGCTGATTTAATTGCTGTATGAGGGATGCGGGCCGAATCCGCGACCACATCTTGCTGGAGTTGCTTCTTGGGGTGAACTAGTCTGTTGCCCCCGTTGTTCAGAGTGTTACGATTTTGTCTTTGTTTATGGTTTGATGTATTTTTTGCCAATCGACCACACTTTTTGTTGGTGGCTACTCGTGTCGGATTTTTTTTGCTTAGGTCCCATGTGGTGAAGACAGTATGAGGAAAGGGAAGTTGTCGCGGCCGCGTGAGAGTTCTCTACTTTGGGATGAATCGAGTCCGAGGAGTCTTTTTCACGGGAGCTATTATTCGGTCCCCTTTACTTTAACCAGGGCAGTACCTAAGCAGATATGACCTACAAACAAAGAACATCTAGACCGTGTTCTGAGCAGCAGACGAGCTGTCTTTGGCCGTGTAAGGAAATTGACTCGTTTGAAGAGAGGCCAGCGAGATTATTAGTTACCCCCACACGTGCAGGATACCCTGGTACTGTCCAGGCACGTATAGGTCTTTAGAGGGACGAGGATGTAGAAATGTTAGGGTGAATTGCTGGTTTTTATTTCTCTCGATGTTGAGGAATACGAGAGTATAGTTGTCGAAGCATTTAGTTCAAGTATGGACTTTTTCCGTGTGTATCAAGAACGGGATTGTGTTGAAGGACTATGATTCGAGCCAAGTCGGGTTAGTCGTTTACCTGTTAGCAGCGCATTTAGGGGTCCAGAGGGGTCAGCAAAAAGCTTTGGACCAGAGTCGTAGGATAGTAGTCCAGCGAGTGAGTGTAACATCCGGAGTTTGCCTATATGCCGTATTATATTAAACTTCGGGAGTCGAGAGATGGCATACAGAGTTTATCACTGGAAGAGTTCCCTGGACAGATTATATATGTCACGTGTATTGGAGAGGGTCCTCTCGGCCCTCGTGAGTGTATACACAACCATGCCAATGACCGTGAATATTCCCCCAAGTAGGGTTGTATATATTTAAATTGAGATGAGAATAGAGAGTGAGGTGTTGACAGCCGAGATTTGTGAAGGGATCGTAGATTAAGTAAAAATAATTTAAGGTTAATTGTCGTTTTTATGATATTTAATTATTTATGATTTTTTGTCATACGACTATGTGTTTATCCATGCTACCATAATAGGTTATATTATTTTTAGCGGAGGGTATACGGCCAAATTAGCTGTAATGGTCATTTACCGAATTTCAGTCTTATTTACTTGATTTATGGAACATTTCTTCTTGTATTATATGATTCTTAAAGTCTTGTTTTTGAAGCACTCGAGTTTGATTACTTTTTATGGTGGTCGTTGTGTGTTAGTGGCTGTTTCTTTAAATTTGGTTATTTGTATGTTGGTTTGCATCAGACGTCTGTATGGTTTAATTATGTCTGTTGTGCGGAATTGATCTCATATGGAGAGATCCACCGCAGCGGTGTTACTGGGGGGGGTCTTCCTGACGCTCGTTCCTGTCTTTCTAACATAAGGTTTAGGTTCCTTGGGTGTTTTCCGCCTTTCTTTGTTGGTGCTGGTTTTGTTTGTGGGTGTTGTATCTTGTTTGTTATGTGTTTTGTATTAGAGATGTGACTGCGCTTGGTGTAATGACTTGATGTCCCATGGTGCGTAATTTAGGTTAAGCGGTTTTGAGATATATAGGCTTTTTGGGGTTGGTTGCGTTTTTTTGGTTTATACCGGGTTCCAACAAACTTAGGACAAGCCCCCATGTGTTGGTGGAGTTGGCCAGTTGTTGTAATGTAATCTTAGAGAGGGCTTTTCTGTTGTGTGCGTGGTTTTAGTGGCTACGGTTGGTTTCCCATGGCCGTTGAGTAGTTTTAGATTCGGTAATCTGTGATAGTTGAGATATAGTGTGTGTGTCCCACCAGGTTGTGGGTTCCGGGATTGTTAAACGGTGCGGATGTGGTCCTTTAGAGGTAAAATAGGCCGGCACTTGTCTACTCAACAGTATGGGTGGTGTATTATTTATTTGACCTAGAGGTCTGTTTTGCACCATGTTTTTAAGTTCGTATGTATGGTGTGTGTTAGACTTTCAGTCCAGATAGGAGTTTTGAATGTAAGCTTTGTACGTTATTTTTTATAGGGTCATGGTGTTATGGTAGGTACTCAGTCGTGCTCGGGTTTTTTTAGTTAGTAGTTAGTTGAATGCTTTGGGTGGAGGAACTACCACTCGACCATCATATAATGTTGATGGTTGTATTTATTAGATTTTTGTTTTTTTTTTTTTTGTTTTTTTTGATTAAGTGTTGAACTTTCTATATTATTTATTGGTTTTACACACACCATTTTTACCTTATTTCCATAAGTTAGTGGTAAACGGAGGACATTGGTATTAATAGGCTCCCTGATCTTTTTTATATCTTGATGAACTCATTTTAACCAGGGTGGTGCAAATATATTGTCATTTCTGTCTCTTAGTAATTAATTACCGCAATAGAGTTGGCAGGATTTTTTGTAAAGAAGATTGTGGCGTTTAAGCCCAGGTTCTATCGTAATTTTGTGCTACAACACACACTCCCAACCCGCCCCCCCCCCCTCTCAATATGGTCTAATCTGTACCACTCACATGTTTTATTTTTTTTCAACTTGGACTTATATGTCGCCTTCGTGGTGGACTGAGATAGGTCTGATGCGGGTGACACAGTTTATTGGTGGTCGGTTTACCACATAGACTTATATAAAGTGATCATCTGTTTTATGGGTCTCTTTGACACTCTGATCTTGATGGCGATCTGGTAGTATTGTTGAAGATCTTCTATGTTTTAATAACTGAAGCTTTTTGGTAAGATCTGTTTTGAAATAACTTGGGTCGAGTTTTCAGTTTGGACCCCATATTTTTTATTTATTTTTCAGCCCCAAATAGGCTGGATTGATCTCCTTATTAACTTGACGCTGGCAGTATCTCGTGGGGACCCCCCTGTTATTATTGGGGTTGTCCTCTTTTGTATAGTTGGCTAGAGTGATCGTGTTGGGGTAGCGTGTATTGTAATAGTTATATTATGGGGTATTGTAAATACATAAAAAAGTAGGTAGTGGTTAGTTGTGCATTTCAGGATTGTTTTCGTTGGGTCTAGTATAGTGGGTTTGGATTGGGGATTTTAAGAGATGAAGCTAGCTTCGTTTGTTAATGTTAATATGCGGGCTATATAGTTATTTTTACGTCTGGGTCCGTGGGGCAAAGAATAAGTTTGTTACCGATTATTGTATGTGTGAGCGTCACCCTCTCGTTTAGGGGATTAATCCTCAGTCATTAATGCTTAGGGACGTTCAACCACGGTGTTGTATACAGTTAGTACCCTAATGTCAGAGGTGGAGTGTTCTAAGTTCCTTGAGAAATAATAGTTATGTGTGGGGTTAATGATAAACGAATCATTAAAGAGGGGACGTCTACGGCACAATCATTGACAGTTTAAAGAATGAAAAAATCAGTAGAAGGGCTTTCGGTAAGATAGATACCAGATAAATTAGTTATTTGTTGGGTAGCATTAACAGAAATATAATTAAACAAACAAAAAGGGTAAATGTCAAGAGATAGTAAATGGAGTAACAAACGTTTTTTGAAATATGACAAGTAGACTAGGTCTTTCGATGCGTGAGAATTAATTAGTACAGATTTTCAGATCGACATTGATATGATTTCATAAAAATGTAACCAAAGTTGATAATAAAGAAATTAATATAAATAAAATAAAAAAAATATTTGAGACTGAAATAGGATTAGATAAAAATTATAATAATTTAAAATTTAAAAAAATGCTCTTTTTTCCTATCTCTTGCGGTCATGGTGGTCTCCCGTTCTACACACGTGAGGTTTTCA
>JAMPIV010020801.1:0-41747 GCA_024509875.1 Oreohelix idahoensis | reverse complement strand
TGAAAGATACTCTTTTGAACTCTCGTACGAAGCCACCGTTTTCCGATAGGTACGATTTGTACGTCTGAGAGAATACATTTAACTAGATGAAAAACGACTCTGATTCCTAGCAGCACTATATCCTGTAGAATGCAGTCAATTGTTCATGATAAAATCTACAGAGCAATGAAATGTTTAATGAGTGACTAACTTTAAGACAGATTCATTATCTGTATCCAAACGTGAGTGACAGCTCACGAGAGAAGCCATCTTGTAACTAAACATTTTGTGACTTTCAAGAAGAGAAAGGGATACCCCGTATTATCGCTTGATTAGTCCAGAGATCACTGCTACACATGAGAACCCATTGCTAGCGGTTCAATATGAGTATATGGAAAAAATCTGTGCTGGACATTATGTTAAGGAATCTTCGCTAGACGAGATTAGGTCTAGAAGCCATCTTGGATATTGTTTATAATCTGACGTGCTTTGTCAGTAAACTCAGTTGATATATATATATGGGCAATACTGAGTGCTTGGCTACTGACAGTCCATTATATTATTATTCTACATGAGTGCCCATGTAACATTGCAAGACCATTTATCCACTGTACCATGATGTATGATGCCAACCTGTGATTTGTCACTATCTGTGCTGTCGAGTGTGTACGTCCAATTAAACTGTAGTAAAGGTACACAGTCGTTGGTGTCGATGACTTCCAGCCATACATGAGTGTGAGAAAAGAACATTTGTCAACACCACGAACTCTTCTTATCATTCGCACATTATACACTCAATCTATGTCTACACACCACTGCGTAGGTCAAGTTGACATTCCATACTCAAACCACGAGCAACACAACAACACAGTATTTAACTCTGGTGATGTTCGAGTGAGCTTCAGATTTTTCAGCATGTCTCTTGCTCAGGGCAAGGGTCTTGTATTAAAAGAGTTTATCAACTGATGATGACAACTGTCTCCCAAGAAAGAGACCTTATCAACTGGTGGACCAGCTTTCTGGGTTTGACCTCGCAGAAGTTCAGAAGTCAACAGATTACCGATACCAGACCGTTTCCTGTGGCTGATACGACACACTTGCAGTATTGGTTTGCTCTTTGTCAACACTTCGTCACGTGACCTGTCAAGTGAATGCAGTATGTAGGTCAGCGTTGTTGACATTTGTACATTAGACATTACAGAGTTTCACAGAACAGTTGGATCAATTCTTGTCAATGTTAACAGGAAGACAGTATTATTGAACTAAGAAGTCCTATTTTCATCGATGGATCTTCTTGTTTTCTATATATGAACTTTAATATTTAAGGCCAGTATGTTTAATTGAATAAAGTGGCAGTTTGTTTGTTTTCATAAAAATAACTTTGCCATTACTGTAAAACTGAGCCTATTTTGCAACACATACTATCATACACATAATTTATATATTTATGTTTACATGTTATTTGTTTGTATAGTATGTTAGTTTCTATGTCAGCGGGTTGTGTTTAGGTTGGGCGGAGTCCTCACAACAGAATATCCCACGTCATAGAGGGTCCGTTGTGGGCGTTTTCTATAGGTGCAATTTCCTTAATTGGAAATTTGCTGCGACAACTGTTGCTTTTGTGTTAGCTGTGAAGACTGTAATTATTGTTATTTTTGTAATATTTCTTTGTTCTTTAGTTTTGTTTTGATTTGTTTGTAATTTGTTGGTCTACCCCTTTTCTATCTTTCAGTTCTATTCACAATTTATATTCATATACTGTGACGTCATTTGTGTTGTTATCTCTTGCAGATTCAGTGATTATTTTCATTGATTTCCCTATTTGATTTATTTGATTTCTGCAAACGTTTTCGTATTGTCAGTCCTATTTGTACTTTATGTATTCTGTTGGTTGACATATGTTTTATATAGGTATATTTCATAAGACACTATTGCCTGTGCACTGCACTTGGATTATGGCATAAACCAGTTCTTGATTATTATTACTGTTATACAAGACCTTATTAAGGCTTGTGACCCACAGATATTGGGATAGTGTACTGATTAATCAAGTCATTAAGAACTTGTGGTATTATTATTGTTTCAAGTGATTAGTATTATTGTTAGACATCATGTCTACATTAGAATACTTCATTACACAAGGGAAATCCCTTGATAAAAACTGGTCAACAATTAGAAGAATGGGCGGTTGCTCAATATGACAAAGCATTAGCTGCTGAAGAGAGAAAATCTGCTGCTGCTGCTGAAGAGAGAAAAAATCTGCTGCTGCTGCTGCTGAAGAGAGAAAAGCTGCTGCAGAAGAGAGAAAAAAGTTGCTGCAGAAGAAAGAAAAGCTATGGCTGAAGAGAAAAGATTAGAAAGAGAAGCTGAGGCTGCTGTTGAACAAAAGAAATTGCAGATGCAGGTGGAGCAAAGGAGATTTGAAGCTGAACAAAAAAAATTAGAAAAAAAGCTGCTGCTGAACAAAAAAGATTAGACAGTGAAGCTGAACAAAAAAGATTAGACAGGGAAGCTGAACAAAAAAGATTAGACAGAGAGGCTGAAGAAAAAAAAAGCAATAAGAGAACATGAATTTGAGTTAGAGAAATTGAGATTGACAAGTATGAGTAATGTTAATCAGGCATCTAGTGGTAATGGTAAACCTTCTACTTACAAGGTTAAGGTTCCACCGTTCAATCAGTCCAGTGACGATATTACATTCTGGCTGGATAGATTTGAACGTTCTTGTCGTACACATAATGTGGATAAATCACAATACGCTAATCAATTAGCAGAAAACTTGAAAGGTGAATCTTTGACTAGATTATGCCTTGTAGGAGAAGCAGATAAGGATAATTATGATGTCATTAGGGCGGCTTTGATAAAAAAATACCAGCTAAGTGAGGAAGGCTATCGCCTTTTGTTTAAGACGATGGTGCCTGAGACAGGTGTAGAATTCTCAGAATTCACTGCAAAGGCACGTCTCACAGTTGATCGTTGGATTGAGCTTTCCAAAACAGAAAAAAAACGTATGAAGGACTTATGGATTTGTTGCTCAGAGATAAGATTATGTCATGTGTGAACAAACCATTCCTTGAATTTATACATGAGCGTAAACCCAAATCTCTAAAGGAAATGGAAGAATATTGTTCCCAATATGTCACTGCACACCCCGACGTGACTTTTGGCAACACTAAGATTAAGGAGAGTATGCCAGTTGCTTCAGCAACACCATACAATCCCAATTATTCACACAGATTTCAGGGACCTCAAAACAGATTTGATAAAAAAGGTAACCATAATAGTTATCAAAACCAAGGTAACCAATCATTTCAGGGTTCTTCTTCAAAGAACTGGAGACGAGCTGATAGCTCTCGACACAGGGGTGGTCATAATTATAGGAATTTCCGTAGAGGAAGTAATTATAGAAACTATCCGGGTTATCCGTCTTGGAGTCAACAAGATCATAATTACAGAGATACTCATTATAATGAATATGATAATGGTAACCAAGGGAACTATGACTCAAACCCAAATAGGGGTTACAATAGAGGTAACAATAACTACAGAGGTGATAATAACCGAGGTAGATCTCAAAACAAAAGACATAAACCACATTTTCAAGCAAACTCTGCACAACAAGAGTCCCATGAAGCCTATAAACAGAGTAAAGATAATAATGATGCTAGTAATATGGCATGTGCCGCTTTTGATTTTGGGAGAGCATCTCAGTGCCCCCAATGCAAAACATTATTTGAGCCCACCACAGTGTCTACTTTAAGCTGTGGCCATCCTCTACCTGCTCTCCCTGCATCAGTCGCGCATGATGGAAGAGGTTCTCTTGTCTTACATAAGGGTTTAGTGAATAACAATCCAGTCTCTGTGCTATTTGATTCTGGATGCACCACAATTGGTGTTAGGCAGTCACTCGTAGATCCTTCCCGTGCCACTGGACAAGTAGTCAAATGTGTAACATTTGGCGGCACATTAGAGAAATACTCTACTGCTATCATTAGGATTGCTACTCCTTTCTTTACAGGAGATGTACACGCATGTCTTCTTCCGAATCCGATCGCTGACCTCATCATCGGTCGCATTCATGGAGTCAAAGAATGCACTCCGCAACAAATTTCCGCGTGGGAAAGGCAAAACATGCAGATTGCTAACGCTGTAGTCACTAGAGCTCAGGCTCTTAATATGCCTCAAACTTCATCTACTGAAGATAATGAAGTGCATAACCAAGATGATCCCTTGGTAATTTCTCGTGACTCGTTTATAAAACAGCAAGAAGATGATCCCACTCTGAAGAAATTCTTCATTCTTGCAACTAAAGGTGATCCGAATAAAGACACAAGTCGTAAATCGTGGATTACAAAGAAGAATGGCGTACTTGTACGTATGGTTCAAGACTCCATTACGTCAAGTCATTCTCAAATCCTGGTTCCCAAGAATTTGAGAGTTAAAATTTTGCAGCACGCTCACGACTCTCAGTGTGCTGGACACATGGGTTTTTCCCGTACTAAGTCAAGAGTCCTTGCGGCTTTCTTTTGGCCATTGGTAAATAAGGACATACGGATTTATTGTCGATCTTGTAAAGTATGTCAGGAAGTTAAATCCAAAGGTCCACGGCATGCTGCACCCATTCAGGCGGCGGACATTCCTATTCGGCCGTTTCAAAAAATGGCCATAGACATTATTGGTCCATTTAAGATCAAGTCTGCCAGAGGACATCAGTTTATCTTAACGTGTGTTGATATGTGCACACGTTGGCCAGAGGCTATTCCTCTGAAGAGCATTACTACTGCTGATATTGCAGATGCTCTTTGGCTTATATTTTCTCGTCTGGGGTTCCCCGGAGAGATATTGTCAGACCATGGCACCCAACTAATATCAGATACCATGTCTCAAGTAATGTCTACTCTGCAGATAGATAGATCTTTAAGTAGTATCTACCATCCAATGTCTAATGGTATGGTCGAACGCCTTAATAGAACACTTAAAAACTTACTAGGGAAGATAACTGAGGATCATCCTCAAGACTGGGACAGAGTTTTACCTGCGGCCCTCTTCGCTTACAGAGAGGTACCCAATGAACATACAGGATTTTCTCCCTTTGAACTCGTCTTTGGCGCGCGTCCGCGTGGCCCTATGTCGTTGCTTCACGATCTCATAACATCTGACAATATTGACGATGACACAAAGTCATCCTACGAATATGTCATCGCGTTGAGACAAAAGATTATCGAAGCATGCAAATTAGCAACTTCTTCTTCTGAATTTGCGAAACAGAAGGCAAGGCAATTTGCCAATAAGAAGAGATGCTTACGACAACTTTGTCCTGGTGACAAAGCATTTGTATTACTACCTTGTAGGGAAAACAGACTACTTATTTCTTGGAAAGGTCCGTACGATATAATATCGAAAATTTCCGATGTCGACTATATTGTCGATATTGATGGGAAGCATAAAACCTTCCACATCAATATACTTACTGAATTCCATGAACGTCCGGATTATTTGCAACCCATTTTCCAAGCAACGGACGATTCTCCAGTACAACATGGTCATTACTCATCACTGTCCGTGATACAGGATGAGGAAACAAGTTTTTCAGATGTAAATCTTCCTCTTCCAATGATCCCACTTCATTCTAGTGAATCATGGAAGAACGTTACTGTCTCTCCTGATTTGTCTCTAGGAGAACAGCGACAAGTTTCAACTATGTTGCAAACATTTCAGGATGTACTCACTGACATCCCTGGACAAACGCATGTCATTGAACATGACATTGTTCTAACTGACCATACTCCTATTAGGGTTAGACCTTATCCTATACCTATACATTTTCAAGCACAGGTTGAGAAAGAGTTGGATGAGATGATAGATTTGAAAATAATCGAACCATCCACCTCTGCATATTCTTCGCCGATGGTTATTGTTCGAAAAAAAGACAATAACATACGTCTTTGCGTTGACTATCGAAAATTGAATCAAGTAACGAAGTTCGATGCCGAACCTATGCCTTTACTGGAAGAGCTACTTACTCGACTCTCCAAATCTCATTTTTTCACTAAACTTGATTTGTCTAAAGGATATTGGCAAGTTCCTTTATCTGAACGCGCCAAACCTCTCACGGCTTTTTCAACACCTAGAGGTTTGTTCCAATGGAATTTTATGCCTTTCGGTCTTATGAACGCACCAGCTACATTCGTACGCATGATGCGCCGAATCCTATCTTATCGGTCAGATGTCATTGCATATCTAGACGACATCTGTCTTTTCAGCGATACTTGGGAAGATCACTATTCAGGGTTAGATGAATTGCTGTCTACTTTGCGCGAGCACAACCTGACAGCGAAACCCTCTAAAGCCTATATTGGTTTTAGCGAAATTTCTTTCCTAGGCCACCGAGTTGGTCATGGTTTCCTAAAGACAGAGGACCATAATACTAGTAAGATACTTAACATCTCGATCCCTAAGACTAAAAAACAGGTGAGAAGTCTGTTAGGTCTTATTCAATTTTATGGCAGATTCATTCAGAATCTATCCTCTATCATGGCACCTCTTTCAACACTTCTAAAGAAAGGTTCGCCTAATATGGTCCACTGGTCTCAGGAATGCCAATGCTCTCTGGATAAGATTAAAACATTGTTTTCAACACCACCTATTTTAGTGCTACCTACTAAAGATAAGACATTCGTTCTTCGTAGTGACGCTTCATCCACTGGGATTGGAGCGGCACTAATGCAAGAGTACTCTGGAACTCTGCATCCTGTAATGTATATTTCCAGAAAACTTAATGCGGCAGAAAGGAATTATTCGGTTTTAGACCGTGAGCTATTAGCTATGGTTTGGTCGATCCTCAAACTACAGAGATTCCTTCTAGGCGCACATTTCATAGTAGAAACCGACCAAAAAGCTCTTACTGCTATACAGAGTAAGAATTTGAAGAGCTCGAGGTCTACTCGATATGCAATTGCTCTTCAACCTTTTCATTTCTCTGTGAGAGCTATTCGTGGATCAGATAATGTGATGGCAGACATTCTGTCAAGATGCCCACATGATTCCACATAACTATTAGGGCTTAGACTTCTTGATATGTCTAGTTCTATAGTAGTTCCTTTTCTATATCATGATAGATACACATTTGTAATTTATTAATATAATGATTGTATCACTACATAGCGGTTCATTGATGTTTATTCACCGCTGTGCTTTGATGATTTTTCTTCATAAATCATAAATGTAAGATATCTAATACGAAATTATGGTATGAATTTTTTAGGCATCGTGTAATTGCCAGAATTGTATTATACTTTGATGACACCTTCCTGGAAAAATTTACTTGTAGAGAAATAATTTCTCTCAGTTTATGAGACACATTCTCACCAGTCGCTCCATAAGTCGACTTAGCCTCATATTAGGCGTTATATTTATTCCTGATATTTTCATCTGCGCATTATTCATGCGTTGTGAGCCTATTGTACGTTGCTCCTAGATGTATTTCAAAAAAAAAAAAAAGTTCCATTTTTTTTCCCGGGAGGTGTGGTAAGACTGTTACGTGCAGTCTTTGATATCTTACAATATTATACATTGGTATACTTGTTATGTTCGCAAATATTTTGTAAACAAAATAGATACTTTTTAGTGCTTAAGGAAAAGTCATTATTGAGTTACTTCCCTTGAAAGTTGTGTCGTCTCTTTCGATCGAACTCCGCGGATGAATCCAGTTTTACTGCGATTTATTCTTTGTTTGGGTAGTAATAGATTGTTCTTGCTTCAGAATATCTATGGCCTGAATTTATGTGTATTGTTTGATTGAGTAGGACGAGTCTGTCTTATATCTGTATATCTTTACATATCTAAGTCGAACTATATGTTCTTTTGTCTCTAGAGAGGTCAAAGGCTGTTCGGCGGATGTGTCTCGAGAGAGAGGTGTGATTTGGCTTCGCCCTGATGGGCTGTGTTTTTCTATGTCGGCTTGTCGCCGGAAAAAGTGATCTCTATATTTTTGGGGAAAGTGATAGTCGTCTAGACCTATCGTGTATGCTTTACCCCAGTGTTCATTCTTATTGCCAAGGAATGGCAGAATCATATTTCTGATACCAAGGTAATGAAAGATACTCTTTTGAACTCTCGTACGAAGCCACCGTTTTCCGATAGGTACGATTTGTACGTCTGAGAGGATACATTTAACTAGATGAAAAACGACTCTGATTCCTAGCAGCACTATATCCTGTAGAATGCAGTCAATTGTTCATGATAAAATCTACAGAGCAATGAAATGTTTAATGAATGACTAACTTTAAGACAGATTCATTATCTGTATCCAAACGTGAGTGACAGCTCACGAGAGAAGCCATCTTGTAACTAAACATTTTGTGACTTTCAAGAAGAGAAAGGGATACCCCGTATTATCGCTTGATTAGTCCAGAGATCACTGCTACACATGAGAACCCATTGCTAGCGGTTCAATATGAGTATATGGAAAAATCTGTGCTGGACATTATGTTAAGGAATCTTCGCTAGACGAGATTAGGTCTAGAAGCCATCTTGGATATTGTTTATAATCTGACGTGCTTTGTCAGTAAACTCAGTTGATATATATATATATATATGGGCAATACTGAGTGCTTGGCTACTGACAGTCCATTATATTATTATTCTACATGAGTGCCCATGTAACATTGCAAGACCATTTATCCACTGTACCATGATGTATGATGCCAACCTGTGATTTGTCACTATCTGTGCTGTCGAGTGTGTACGTCCAATTAAACTGTAGTAAAGGTACACAGTCGTTGGTGTCGATGACTTCCAGCCATACATGAGTGTGAGAAAAGAACATTTGTCAACACCACGAACTCTTCTTATCATTCGCACATTATACACTCAATCTATGTCTACACACCACTGCGTAGGTCAAGTTGACATTCCATACTCAAACCACGAGCAACACAACAACACAGTATTTAACTCTGGTGATGTTCGAGTGAGCTTCAGATTTTTCAGCATGTCTCTTGCTCAGGGCAAGGGTCTTGTATTAAAAGAGTTTATCAACTGATGATGACAACTGTCTCCCACGAGAGAACTTATCAATATATATATATATACTGTTCTTCTATCATCTCCACAACTCTTCTATGTCTCTCCCCAGGAACTCCATCAGTTTGCTAAATATGCCTCAATACTCCTGATCAGCACTTCCAACTTGTCTTGTGCTTATATATATATATTTCCTGTCCTGAAAAGCATAATCTCCCTCCATTGCGAGAGCATGCAGGTAAGTCATCTCCATTTCGTACTTGTTTACCTCTTCAAACTCTACCTCAGTTGCCATGCTTAATATGCGTACAATAGAAACCGTGTCCTGATCAGCACTTGTTATCAACCAGGATTTTCTTTGCTTTCTTCTCCGTTTACCTTCGACTGTTCCCAAACTTTTCGAAAGGGACCTCCTGACGAGTTCATGTCCAAACCAGGCAAGCTTTCGACGTTTCTTATTGACAAAAGTGTAACTTGATGTGCTAGGTGTTTATCTTCTCTCTTACATGCGAGAGCATGCAGTTTTGTGCTCTTTAAGCAAATCGCAAAAATTCTCCTATAACATTTGTCGAAACCTGAATTCTGTCGACTCCGTATTGGTTCACTCTCTGTGAACTCACTCTGATAAAAAAAATATGGTTTTCCTCTTGGAATTCATTCGTACCATCTATTCGTATATAACAGTACCAAGCTTGACCATCAATGTATCATTCAAATACTTCTTCTCTAGGTTGCTTAGTCAACAAAGTTCTCAACATTTATTTGACATGTCGACTTGGGATTTCTGATTTACTTCTCCTGCAATTTTTCATCAATATGAATGATAAGCTCAAAACCATACTTACATGCAATTTCCTTAATCTCTCCCGAAATACACTCTCTACTGTGACTATAAGAACTTTCTTAATCATCTACTACTCTGTCTATACGAAACTTCTTAGTTATCTTGTATAGTTACTGACTAGAGCAATCACATCCTCTGAACCTTCTAAAACTTATGCTATTTCTGTCTAACCACAGAATCCTTTAATCTTCTGAGTTATCTCTACAGCTTATGCATTTTCTGTATAACTTCTAAACTTATCTGTATAACCACAGAATCTGTTAAGACTGGTGGCAACCGCCAAAAGCACTTCTTGCTTCTTCAACTTCTGAAACCCGACTGCCCTTCAGAAACCCGCACACCTTTCTGACCTCTAGTCATTGTTACCTGGTGCGTTTCTTTCGCTACCTCTGATTCGTTCCCTAATCTGTTTTCCAGCTCAAACTATTGGTCGAGCTTTATTTACTACTCACCAGAAAAATACTCACGTTTTACTAACGCAAGCGAAGTTAGTGAACCGTTGTCTGTTATTTTTAATCCTCACTCTATTTTCTTCCTCGTGAACTGTTTTAAACGTTCACCCAACCTTGGCAATGTGTTTATTATGCCTGGGCAAACCCTACAGTGACATACTTTAAGCGTTCATATAACCTTGCCAGAAGCATAAACAATGCTTGGGCAAATCCTACGGTGACATACTTTAAGCGTTCATATAACCTTGCCAGAAGCATAAACAATGCTTTGGCAAAGCCTACGGTGACATTGCCTTCCCTAACTCAAGAGCAGAATCAGATAGACTAGATAAATAGACAGACAGACAGATACGACAAAAACTTGATTTTCCAAGGTATGAAAATCCGGTGTATATGCCAGTCTTGCATTTTGCTCATCTTTTATTGCATTCTCCAACATACTTAAGGTATTAGTTTAATGGCAATGCGACATTATAAGTAGTATAACAGCATACATTTACAGCAGTGGTGGCCAAGCTAAAGTTGGCCGAGGGCCAGATTATGGTAAAGAGTAACACCAGAGGGCCAGACCTATAAAATCCTTAAAAAATAACGTTCTGAGATTTAGTTTTACATATATAATGAACCACGCACAGAAAGCAACGGCAAACTACTGTACTGCGCATCTTCCAAGACATGTATACCAGTCTTCGGACTGAAATTACTGTAAAAAAAAAAAAATATATATATATATATATATAATGAATCTGTTGTTTTAATTTGTTTTGTAATGTGTAATATGACATGTAATTATTTATTTCAAACATACATTTGTGTGTTATTTCATTGTGAAGAGTGTGGCTTCAATCAACAATAAGAGGTCGGCCAAAACAGGTTGGCGGGCCGGTCAAAACTGGTTGGCGGGCCGGATCTGGCCCGCGGGCCGTAGTTTGGCCACCTCTGATTTACAGTATCTGATTACAATTAAGATGTAACGTAAATTTAAAATGAAAAACTAGATCTTCAGACCCTCCAGACAGTATATTAGAGAATAATTCGAAAATAATCAGTTAGGGCGGCATATAATCAGCAAACATAGAGTATTTGAAAAGTCTACAATTGTATGAGTAGGGGATGTGTGTGTTTTTTAGGTCATGTGTAAGATTGTTCCAAAGATGAACAGCTGAGTAAGCCAAGCTTTTCTTGAACAAGTCTAGCCTGGGCTTGGGTACCTGTAATTTGTGCGCGGACTACGTTTTTCATTGTATTTTAAAAGTGGCCACAGATACGTTGGGGCATTCTGTGACAAGATTTTGGTTGCTAATTTAGCTTTGTTAAATAGGAGCCCTTTCTGAGGGGTAACATTTTAAGATAATAATATAGATCTATACAATGTGATTTTTGTTTATCAACAACTAGGAGCACTGTGCGATTTTTAAGTGAATGGAATATATATATATATATATATATATATATATATATATATATATATATATATATATATATATATATATATATATATATATATATATATATATATATATATATATATATATATATATATATATATACGAAGGAAGGTCAAAAAGTAATGCCTCCTTTTTTTATGTATGTAAATACTGCATCGTTGTGCAATTTTTGTAAATTTAGCAGGATTCCTCACACACTCTTCTGCACTGTATAGCATTACCAACCTGTTTCAGTAACAGGTGGCACCACTGTAACAGTTTAAAAATGGCTGCCAAAGACGTTCGGTTAAAACAACGTTATGTCATAGAATTCCTCAATGCTGAAGGCGAGACCCCAATTCGCATCCACGAACGTTTGAAGAATGTTTATGGAGATTCAACAGTGGATGTTAGCACTGTCCGATGTTGGGTACATCGTTGTGACGAAGCTGAAGTAGGTCAATCCTCAATGGGTGACGCAAAGCGGACTGGCCATCCGTCTACCGCAGTGACTCCACACAACATTCATCGAGTTGATGGCATCATTCGTGGTGACCATCGGTTAACACTGGATGAACTTTCTTCCATGTTGTCCATTAGTAAAGGCAGTGTCCAGAACATCATTAAAGACCTGGGTTATTCAAAAGTTTGTGCCCGGTGGGTACCCAGACTGTTGACAGACAGACAACATCGCCGACAAGAAAGAAGTTCAAAAGTTCACCATCTGTAGGGAAAGTTATGGCCTCCGTGCTTTGGGATGAGAAGGGTGTGATTCTTCTCGACTTCATGGAACAGGGAAACACGGTGAATGCAGACCGTTACATTGAAACTTTGAAGAAGCTTAGAGGTCGTCTTCGGCGACTTTACCCATTAAAAGATCAGAGAACTGCACTACTGTTGCACGATAATGCCACGCCACACACCGCTAAACTCACCATTGATGCGATTGCAGAATTTGGCTGGACATTATTACCACATCACCCTTACAGTCCCGATCTTGCACCTTCTGACTTCCATCTGTTTGAAAGAAGATCTTCGCAGACATCACTTTGAGGACACCGAGACCCTTAAACGCGCCGTACGCCAGTGGTTTAGGAAAAAGGACACACATTTTTACCGTGCGGGGATACATGCCCTTGTGAGAAGATGGACAAACACTGTAACAAATAACGGAGACTACATTGAGGAATAAATTTTTGAAGTTCAGACTTGGGGCTACATTTCAATGTGAATTTTATCTGTTTTCTTGCCTATTGAATGAAATTAAAAATTACGAGGCATTACTTTTTGACCGTCCCTCGTATATATATATATATATATATATATATATATATATATATATATATATATATATATATATATATATATATATATATATATATATATATATATATATATATATATATATGTGTGTATTTGTGTGTGTGACGCAACTATTTTGAATGTTTAGGGGACAGCCCTTTCCTTTCAACATCTAATGTCTTTTTGTGGCCCCATGTAAGAACTGAGTTCTTCAAACTGCCCCTGCTTCAAACTGTTCAGTTAGTCCTGTCATCAAGTGCTGCTACTAACTGTTTGTAAATCCCTGTTCTAATCACTCATGAGAGTTCTACCACTGACGTCACTGTTCTTATCAAAGTATTGATTTCCTGACAATCACTGCTCTAAATCTTCCTGGAAATGTCAGTGCACACGATACTGTTCTTTTCAAAGAACTGACTGCTTGAAAAACACGGCCCAAAGTTCTTTATAGCAATCTGCAATAAACGCGAATGTTCCTGTTCTTGGAAAATTTAGATACTACAATGGTTCTCATCTTCGCATCAAATTGGCATCTGCAGATTGAAAACTGTGATGGCACGTTTCTATCAACTTTATTAAGTTGAAAACAGCTCTTTTAATGTCTGCACAACGCTTCTACTAAAATGCTCTTCTGCTTAATTGTCAGCATTAACATACAACGTAAAGCTGAGATTAGTGGAAGCTCTTAGTAAAATTACTTGACGAATTGTAAGTTTGGTTGCATTTTAATCTCGTGTCGTCACCTCTTATTAGAACTTAAATTACTTGTAACCTCGTTATGCTGAAGACTTCTCACCGAAGATGTAAGTGGCTGCAGACCTGCCTTAGTTGATGATGAACGACTTTATTGATATTTGCTAGTCGCTCTAACAATTCTTGGAGAGCTCTTTACTACATCTACTATCTTTACTACTGCTGTCTACTTCTACATGTTGTCTACGTGCTCTGACAGCACGAAAATTAGTATGTACATGCCTTCTTCTTGCAGGTGTTATTAGACTGTCTGTGAGAAAGTGTCTTAGTTCACAATTTGTAAAATTTTGCTGAATGAGCAAATGCTGACTTTAATGCGTAGGCTGACCCTTTTCACATTCCAGTTAATCAACCTAACTGTACTGTTACGAAAATTCTTATGAACAGATGTCCGATGTTTAAAGTAGTACACTAAATTCGGTTCACTATAAATGTAACGAGGTCACTGAAAGGTGACATAACTGTACAATTCCCAGTTCTCACGCAGCACAGAGTGCGTTGTGTTTATAATTGTGATTAATTTCATTTTCCTAGAAAAGTAAGAAACGCCAATTAAAAGTGCATCCTTTCTCTTTCATTTAGAACTACTGCGTACATAAATGTATAATACGCTCAGATGTCATCTCTTATAAAAATACCCTCAAGTTTTGAGAACCACGGCATTAAGTTCTAAATAACCACGAGACCAGAAGATTGTTTTGTCAATGTTAAGAAGAATTTGTTTGGAACTAAAAAGTTACCGCTTTTTTTTTCTTTTTTTTTTCTAACCAACGGCACTCGAGCTTTCCAGCTCTTTTGCCCCAATGACATGTCATTGCGAGGCTGGGGGGTCAGTGGACTTTCCTTCCAACGCGGGGATTTATGTGCAGGAGCCGTTCAGGTTATTCAGTCAAATTTCCGGTCGTAAACATTCCTTCAAACGCTGACGCCCGGGTTTGAACCATGAAAACCTTGTCGCCAGTACAACGCCGTAGCCATTACACCAGCGCGGCTCCCGAGTTACCTACCGCTCGTAGTGCAAACTAAGTGCACTTCAAGCCTGTCATGTACAGTGACCTTTGCTCTCAGACCTTTCAATCATCCTGAAGTATGCTAGCGCTGTTATTCATGTTTTATGTGGCAACATGAAAAATGAAATGCTGCAAGTTTTAACTTTTCGTTATTAGAATATGTAAATAAAAAAAAAAAATTAAGCAATACTGGCCATGGCGACGGCGAAGAGCTGTTCCAGTCAGGTATCCATTGACAGTTGGGTAAACTGGTTCGTGACGCCATTAGGTTTCAATCCGGGAACACGGTAAACAAGCCGCAAGAAGCGAGCGTTTGTACCGTGTCTCCAACGGGACGCTTAAGGACAGTCTTTATTTGAGTCGTATACAATCCAGTCTGCAGTTTTTATAGTTAACTGACGTAAAAGAGTACACATAAGACATGCTTAAAGTAACGTTACAAGACACACACAGTACACATAAGACATGCTTAAAGTAACGTTACAAGACACACACAGTACACATATGGAGAATTAGTCTGAGGGTCTAGAGGAGATGTCCTGATTTATGATAATTTGATTTATTGTTCAGTGCTTTTATTCCCATCGTCACAACTGGTGAGCAACCCAGTAATGGTACAATGTTTTTAAGTCAGGTTTTGAGGCGTATGATGCTAACAAACGGCAAATGATCTTTCTCTCCTCCGCAATATGTAAAGCTTGTTATTGTATAGAAATAACATTCTTCAAACCCAGTATCACTATTGTCAATGAAAAGTTTCCGTATTTTCAAAATTTGGGATTCCGATTCTTGGTTGGTAAATACAACTGCAAAATTAGGAAGACATTACAGTTTCCTGAATGTTTTGCTCATCAGTGGCTCTCAAATTATGTAAAGTGGCAAACTAGCACTCTATTTTAACTGATGAGCAGCACAGTAATATTTTCATACAGTCTCTGTATTTGCAACAGTATGTTTGTATTAAATAACAAAACAAGTGCAAATAACCTGTCAAAAATATTATGAGAAATCATTATATTGTGCTCTTTCTACCGTATGTCATGACGATGGCACTTATTCTCTTGTGGTAGTTTCAGTCCTTGATCTTGGTAGTCTCTACAGTGTCAGAGTTGTTCGAAGGCTTCGTCAAAATTATTTTCAAATTCCTTACTTTTCTCTACCTTCATATGTGTCTGTTTCTCTACGAAATATTTGCACCTGCGTTCTGTTCTTTAGCTGTTTTCAAGTCTTCACTAATAGGCTAGCCATTCGATCCAGATGCTATGTTCTTGTACAAAAGCACAAACAATTATATCTTTAGGGACTTCAGTCCATGTTCTGCGTTTAGTGAGAACACAATAGTTCCCAGAGTACTATATTTCCATGTGTAGTGGTCGGCCCCAGGAAAACAGGAACCGTAAATCTTCGTACATGTCTAAACGAGAGACGGGAAATAATTAACTCCTGACGTGAGAAAGAGAATCTGTTTTAACTTCATGCGAACAAATGCTGAGTTTAGAAATTACTTGCTGAGATAAATGTTGGAAGAGACGCACGCTTGCAGAAGAAAGGCCTCAAGCTACACACTATCTACAGTTATATGTGTCTTGAGCATAACGCTATTCTAATTCTTCATTAAGCTGCGGATATTAGTCCTGAGCGGTAATCAAACTCTCGGTATTCGCTTAATTAGCTAAATCTAATTTAAAGGGATTAGTTAATAAAGGGATAGTGTAAAATGCTTAATATTGTGCTTTAATTTCCATACATTAGATTGATAGTTATTGTGCATTTAAATACTATGCATGCTACAACTTTATGCATAATAATGATGTAAACGCTTACTGATAACAGAACGTACTAAATTTTAATGATATTGGACATATAATGAAGGACTCTTGTGAGCGAGTAATAGAACCAAGTTGGAAAATGAACAAGTAAATGAAATAACAATCCTCCAGTGCAGTCACGCATTGACGCACACGGCCAGACGTGTAGGCTGTCACGGAGTGACTAATAATTTTATTTTCCCAACACGTCCCACTTTTCTTACTCTTTTAATGTTTCTGGTTTCCTCGATTTTTTTGCACTTTCGGTTTCTTTTCTTTCGGATTTTTACTACGTGGCCCATTATTCCCCTCTCAGACCCCACCCCGCGGTTTGATGTCGTTCTGGCCTTCATTATAAATTCAACACTTGGTCAGTAGTGGTCAGCTTACGATCATATTACCTAAGCTGCACCTGGTGTTTGTCTGACTAGGCGGAACGCTTGTAGCTCGTAACAGCGTTGAACATGAGCGAGTAATAGCTTCTTTGAAGAAGCGAACCGCTAGCGGTAGCAAAGGTGAGGCAACCCTGTGAGGGCTGAGTACCCACTGTTATCTCCGATTCAGGGGAGACAAAACTCACGTTCGTTCTGAGAATTTTGTTGTCGCCCTTGATCGCCGCAATTAGCTCATAGAATAATATTATGTCTTATATACGACACTTTCGCGCGGTTGTTGACTCTTATGTAGATTCTAGAATAACATTTGTCTTGCTCCTGATTACGTTACACGCCGAACATCTGTGGAAACATGCGATGCCAGATGGCCGGGGTAGCGTCTCTGGTAGACTACAAATCTAGATAATTTTACTCTGTCAAGCACACTGGTAAATTTTTCCTGCCCGTAGATGACCAAATGAGACAAAGGCAGATGTGGGCACAACACTAGATTGTGTTGCCTATTCTCGTCATCTCGGGGTAGGATGATATCTTTTATAATATATATATATATATATATATATATATATATATATATATATATATATATATATATATATATATATATATATATATATATTTTCATGTTAGCTTTTTATATATAACTGATAGTAGTGTGACTTTAATTATTTTAGGTGATTTCTCCCCGGTAATTAATTCAGTGATAATGTAACGTCGTCTACCGCCTTAGTTAACTGGTGCTTAAACAGTTTGGTGTCTCCTGGTGTTATTGTTTACAATGGGTTAATGGTAAACTTACGCTAACAGATACTTACTAGGCGAAGAACCTCATAGTCCGTTCAGTGCTTACCTAAAACTGAATAGTGATGTGCGTGCACCATAACACTTGAATTATAAGAGGTGATCACTTACTACTTTCTGAGAGAAAACGTCTAGTGGTTGTGTGGAATTATTATATGCTATTTGTGTAGTTAGACACCAGTTTAGAAATTTTACAGCAATCCAAAAAGCAGCCACAAGCCAGAGACATAATTATATCTTATGGTTAAGTCACAACGTATTATTATAGCAATAACATTGCATTTTCCATGTATTCAATTTTTGGGAGGTTATTACTTTTCCCTTTTTGTGTATCGACCCCAAGGGGCGCATACCATTTATTATGTAATGTCTATTGCTGTATTTTATGTAAATTCACTTAATGTTGTAAGATGAATCGCATATCCACTCCTGGAACTACAGGGTTAGGTTTCCCGTATGTTGAGTTGGAAGAGGACGTAGTAGATTTTGCTGTCAGAGCATGTGCTGACAGGTACATGTATGTACAAGATATATTAACCTATGCGGGCACATGCTGATAATTGCTAGAGTGGAAGTAACAGGAGAGGGACTCATATGGATAAAGACAGCCCGAGACTATCCTTGCAATGATAACCAATCCCATAGTGGAGCATAACTGTTTATCATAACGTTATTGTAATTTTATTGTTTGCTTGATGTAAAGTTTTGTTTGGGTCTCAGTTTCAGGATACCCCACTGCTATCGCAGGATTCCAGTCAGGCGAAGAAAGTAACATTCTCATTGATCTCACGGTTCCTGAAAGCAATTAGCACCACGAATTGCCACCTATACCTGAAGTACAACCCTTTTCAACGCTCATCCCTCTAATGGAAAATGAGCACATGCAGTGTATAACGAGCCATAGTAAATCTGAAATCGTATTTGGCAGTAGTGGTTTCCTACTTGCCTCATGATCACCAGTCGGAGCATGGCGGCTTCCAGCATATCGATCAGCACAGCGTCTCCAGCAGAATTGTAAGCACAAGACTGTGTGCCTAAACGGAGCGCTCAGTCACACATAAAGTTCAAACCAGCCAAACCGGAGCTAAACATCAAGTACGCAGGCCTAATTCACGCACTGGATAATAGCGCAGCGGACCGTTTGTCCTAAATTGATCTCGTCTTGTGTGTGTTTCTGGTCACTTACAACCCCCGCACGTATTAGTGGTTAGCCGAATATAGACAGAGTAATCTAAAGCCTATCTCGTTATTAGTGTGTGACCAACGGTGCATG
Source organism: Oreohelix idahoensis (assembly GCA_024509875.1). Taxonomy (NCBI): domain Eukaryota; kingdom Metazoa; phylum Mollusca; class Gastropoda; order Stylommatophora; family Oreohelicidae; genus Oreohelix; species Oreohelix idahoensis. The sequence continues at coordinate 22,679 of JAMPIV010020801.1, read as the reverse complement.
GATAGCGCCTACAGTGGATTTATAGTGTAATTCATCACCTATAAGAGGATATACATATAAAGACACTAACTGGAGTTATTGAATTTGGTTCCACAAAAGCGGAAGGATTAGGAACTCTGTTTATTTATTTCTCGGTGTTGTACAGGAGGGTTTTCGTGTTGGTGGATTGTTTGTTCGTTGGTGTTTTAATTGAATATATGTTAACTTGATGTGAAAATTGATGCTTTCTTATGTTGTTGTGCTGATATACCTATTTTCATATATTTTCTTCCTTCAAGAACCTTTAATAAATTTTACTCATTTATTAACGCGCTCTTCACGACCCTTAATCCATACTTAATATTGCAAGCTCTTACTATTGTCTCTATTTGACCATAGAAAGGAGAGAAAGCGGGTAGTGCTTAAGACTATATAAGTGTGTTGAGGCTTGGAAAGAGAGGTAGCTTTAATGAATCCTCGTCCAGATTTGTCTCAAGTTCACCCTATTTACACATTATCTGTGTGTTGTCTATAATTCAGTCAGTTCACTCTCATTGTCGATTTCACTACAATTGTCTGAACAAATACTCTAACACCTTAACTCAACCACGACATAGGCTTGTAACAATGGTTGACTGAATTTGATCCGGCGAAATTGTGCGGCTACTGTTAGACAGAAACTGTTTTAAATCTGATATTGTTTCATTCCAAATTTTATTGATTTTATTTTATTCTGTAATTAAAATAATTCAGTATATTCTGGAAATCACAACCAGTCTGATTTCGACTTAGTAGATTGTATATATTCTGCTCAGAAAAGAAAACTTACTCTTCCTCCTTGCATTACTTGTTGACTACTAATACTACCACTTTTCTAGAAAGATTGGGCAATAAAGAGATATTCATCGCCAGAAAAGCACAATAGTCGATAGTCTGAAAGGTGAGAATACTAATACCAACCTGTGCTCTTCTGTTAACTTTTTCACCCAACACTAGCTCACCTCTGTGAGCACTAGTGTCTAACAGTTTATGTGCTTCAGACACATCTTCCTACCTATATCTCTAATGCATGGAGGCATATCTGGAGCCATCCTTATGTGACCGTGTGGCCAGAAAGGTGTAATTTTTGACTGAGTAATAGTTGTCGATCTAGTCTACGGTGGGATTTTGTGCTCATGTTGGCATTCTCACCCAGTAATGGTCGATTTAAACGAAACACACCTTCGCCATCCGTGAAGAAGACAGACGTGTGAGACATGGGAGACAGCGCTCGATTGTTAGACATCTTGGCGCTGTCTGACACCAGAAGAAAACACCTTGTTGAGCACGAAACCGTGAGGTGTGACTCCAGGCAACGGATATCGTGGGATGTAACAGCCCATTAGTGGGCGGACTTTGAGTTGTGTCGATTAGGAAGAGACTCTTGACTAAGATGTGATCTCAGGTCATCCATATTGAGCATAGGACTCCTGATTTGCTCCCTAGAGAGATGGGTGGAGTTTTCTCTGACATTTTGACGAAGTTATCATGTAGTGCATGGTTGGAGATGCAGATTTAAACTGAAACAGTGAGGGGCTTCAGCTGACTGGCGATTTATGTGTATTTAAGTGTAATTTCACGTATATCTCATCGCTATTTTCAACAGTGAGACTGTGTGTTAAATGTGTTAAGTATCTAAGTGCAATTATAAGAGGAATTCTAGTGTCGCATTGCGCTGTATACAAGTATGTACGTATTACCATTATTATTATTAGTTGTGTAGTGTTAAATAATGGTTATATTGCATTCTTGTGAGCCGTAAGTGTGGTTAATGTTACATCCGTGATTATTGTGAGAGAAATATTAGCGTACCCTCTAGCTCCGTGAGTAGCCTATGCCTATTACATTTAGTACAGAGCTGTAAGAATAGAGTATATATCTCCTTGTTCTTTAGAGCAGCTAGACCTCTAAGATACTGATAAATTGATGTCATTTAGACCAGTGCGCTGTGTGGAATATTTCATCATAGATAGAAGTGCTTCATTTAAGTTTTATCTCGCGTGATGATGGAGTTAGTATCTAATATGCGTATGAAGGCATTGTTGTTGATTGAGATATGTTTATTGTTGATTACACATACATACAGACTTGCATGAACACACACACACACACACACATGGTCATTTAAGCGCATCTGTTGGCATATTTTCATACATGTGTAACACTACACACAACACACACTGGACATATAAGTGCATGTACTTGCATATTTTCACACATACTCGTATGTATGTATTATTACGTAGATGATGTTTGTCCATTAGTACGATGCTAGTTTATTTTGTTTCATTTTATTTCAGAGAGTCCAGCAGTCTGTGCTGGGTTATTATATGGTGTGACGTAGAGAACACCTACATAGCTTGGTTAAATGGTGTTGTATAGGAATTACCTTCAAAAAGTAAACTTGTGGACAACATTGTTTTCTGCATGATTCATGTGTGATGCGTGATGCCATATGATGATGGATGGCATCCGCATGTCTGGTTTTGTGTAGTGTGTAGATGTGTTCAGTCAAAACAATGTTCATGCAACAATAACAGGGCAATCCACATAGGACGTCAGTAAACTCACGACGTATAAAGTCAATGAGTCTTGAAACAGCCGTTGACGTTTTTCTTCATTATTTATTGTGGACGCCACAGTGACAAAATGGTTACGCAAATGTGTAGGCACATCAAACAGTCATTACAATGATGAGTCAGATGCATGTTATATTTCATAGTGCTGTAAATGTAGTCAGGTGGAAAACTCCATCCTTTTCTATAACAGCCAGGAGATAACCAGATGTATGAGATCAGTTCACTCTCCTTAGTTTGACTTCAGCAAGACAGACACGTCTGCCGAAGTATAAATAATGTCCTCAAAAATATCCTCTAGATAATAAAGGTTTTCCAAACCTAGTTCATTTAACAAAGTAGCAAGTAATGGTCCTTGGTACCTGCATCAACCGATGCAGTACAATGCAGCGACATGTGAGCTAGGAAAACATCTCGTGACGACGACTTTCGCAGACAGGCTATGAATCGAAATCGCTCACGACCCAAAATCAATAGAGTTAATGAAAGAGTCAATTTACCTTGCTTTCATGAAATACACAGAAATATCACGCCTCCCGACATGTGGAAAACACTAGAGGTATTATCTCGAATAAACGAAATATCCATTAAGAGGACTACACATCCCTGACAGAACAAAAATAGCGGAGATCCCCTCTTCAACGAGGCATCTCTTTCGCCATTCCAAATCGCTCACTCCCACTAGTGGTGGGCGGAAACCGATCGACAAAGAAGCAAGACAAGTCATGCGCAGTCCAGCGCAAAACGACCACAGCTCAAACTTAACTGCATTCGATACCAACGCGAGAAGACAAATGCTTACCGAGAAAAGTGACTATAAATTCCAAGCAGTTGTTGCCCTTGCGTTATAAAACAGATATTGAAATAAAACGATGTTGCGAGAATTTATCACGCAACAATGTGCTACCTGATTGGGTTTCATTAATAAAAGTGGAACCCCTGCCATCAAGAGTTTTTCTGTGACTGCGGAACGTGTGTGAAAGTAGGCCAGAGAGAGTGACGACAACATCACACGCAAATCCTTATTATTCTTTACACATCATCTTCGCACCGTGACAAATGGCGTCGTCGGCAGGATACTGACAGACAGTGTAGTATCGAGTCATACGAGGAATGTTCAATGCTGCAGGAGAGCACTACAACCAGTGAGCACCAAGGATACCTGAGCTAAACCTTGCAAGAGTATTACATCACCCAGCACAGACGGAGCAGCACATCTGCCCAGTACATCTCCCCAGTGAAGATTTGCACCACCATAGGCCCGGCAAAGAATCGCACCACTGCATGAAGAATCGAAGCACCATAGGCCCATTGAAAGAGTCGCACCAACGTAGGCCAGGTGAAGAGTTGCACCAACACAGACCCAGAGAAGAATCATACCACTGTACACCCATTGAATATCTTATCAAGCCAGGGACCAGCCGTTTGCAGTTATACCAATTTTTCTGCAATAGTATCCTTGCTAATGATACTCCATCACAACAAACAGGAACACTATTGCTACGCCAGTGTTATTATGCCAAACCAGTGGCCGACCTACCACGATTGACATTCAGCCAGGGACTCAATCGTATCACCAGGCAACACCTGAAACTGCTACAGGCCACAACAGCGAAGAGTAGACAAGAGCAAGCAAAAAATGAAAATAAGAGACACTTTCTATTATTTATTGTAATATTATAATAAGTGTTTTCTTTCCATCTGTTTTTGCATTGTATTGTACTAGGTTAGGGTAGAGCAGTGATGTCAACTTAATGCGCAGACGCAACATGCCGGTCAGAGCCTGGGAGCACCCCGACAGCTGGAGGTGGCTCCCGTGAAGAAATCCTTACACCAGGAAAGAACCAGAGCGATGAGCATGTGAGTGTGATATACGTGATGGTACCGGAAGTAAGAAGATTTGGTGAAAAGGCAGGCCCCACTTGGCAAGAGTTTGTGAAGGAGGTAAAAGCTGCTTGGAAGGTAGGGCCCTTAACTGTAGAAGATAGGTTAGTGTTGGGTCCGTTCATTCTAATGTTAAAGGCCTTCATTACGCGAATGGTTGCAAAGAAACAAAATGTCAGAAAATGTTCTTCAAAACGAACTCCAACAAGTAGTGTTAACTGGTCACTTACTAACAGCACACAAGTCTGTGATGAATGTACATATATTTTATTTAACGTGACACATACGGAGTGGAACACACAAGACGATCATGGTTACAGATTACAGATGCAAATGTCATACTTTAAAGTTGCTGATCATACTCTTAAATTCTTGGAGATTCTTCAACAATCAAGTCCTCTTCTATCCAAGTGAGTTGAGGATTACTTCTGTTCTCCGCTAATATACATTTACAATGAAGTCCGTTGACCTTCTTCCAAGGACGTCTATCGTGGTAAACGGATTCATGTTCGAGGATCAATCTTTGATATCATACCCGTAAAATTCCCAGACTTTCTTCATACAATACTTATGTAGCATATATATAATCCAGACAAAGTCAGACACGGCAATACAATCAGGTTAGAGTCTTCTGTTGACTAACCTCTCCCAAAATCCATGCCATGACTTTGGCATTGGCGAAACGGCATATTAAAACATGTGAAGCATACAAAATCAATTAACTTCGTTTCCTCGTAGGTATCCTCCCTCTACGGTAATTCAAACAAGGCAATCGACTCCGTTTGTCCATTCTAGGAATGACATACTACGATGGATTCCCGCTAGACCATAACTAGGAGCGGCCTGATACTTCATTTAAAATCAATAAACATTCAATGTGAAATGGGGCGACACTTACATGATACTTCCACTATTGGCTTCGACATGAAGACCAATATATATATCAATAGACATAATGGCTTCCACAAACTTGGTACGAATACAAGAAATATTCCACGGACATCAACATGGTCCGTACTGCCCCATACAAAACATGACGTCACAATCCCTAAACTAGATTACCCGTGCGTCCAAAGCAACTCACACTGCATTGTGCACGTCAGTGCGTGAATCAATCGAACGCACAAATAATATAACTATATTAAGACTGGTGCGTACATTTGGCAGGACCGAAGACTACCCCCTTAGGTAATAAATGTACGTAACAGCTCCCTTATTACCTCCCCTTAAAAAAATTAATTCTATTAATTTTTTTTGAACTTAGTACCCGAGAGAGGTGAGTCAAAACTACCACAATATATATGAAATGCATAAAGTTATACCATATTAAGAAAAGAATATTAAACGAAATCAATATAACTAAATGATAGTATGCATTAAAGCACACATCCACACTCGACCTACTTTGGAACGATGTGGTAATATTCGAAGTAAAAACAAGTTGAAAATGAAAAATGAAAAAACCATAAAAAAAGATGATAATAAAATTCAACTCAGTTTTCAAAAAAAATTTGAAAAATATGATTTTCAAAAATGAAAATGAACAGCAACACTGATGATGATCAATGACAAGAGAATCAATAAAACAGAAAATTGAAAATACAATGTGCAAAAATGAAGCAATGCAAAATTAGTACGGTTGACACTTTAACTAAGACCCGTGATGCAATTACGTGACAACTAAGAAAGTTAGTATGTGTGTGATCTCCCTACTAATAAAAAGTTACTGTAGTACCAATGTTCACGTACTAATAAAATGTTACTCTAATACCACTGTTCCCGTTCTAATGAAACGTTACTATAGTATCAATGATAATGTACAAAGTTATTCATGTTATCGGTGAGGATGTTTCAACATCTGGAAGTGGTTTAGTTTCGACAAGTTCGCTTGGGCATCTCGACAAACAGTCTGCGAACACATTCTTCACTCCAGGAATAGCTCGTATTTCAAAATTGAATGGTTGAAGCGCTATAGCGTAACGCGCTGACCTCGATGATTTAACGTTCTTCGTGTTCAGTGCGGTAAGAGCTTTTTGATCAGATTCCACCACAAAGTGTGAGCCGAGGAGGTAACGTTCCAGTTTTGTGATTGCCCACGCTAATGCGAGGAGCTCTTTATCCAGAACGGAGTATTTGAGTTCGCTCTCCGTAAGTTTTCTGGACACGTACATCACCGGAAATAAGGTGCCGTTATATTCCTGCATCAAAACTGCAGCAATAGCGTAAGAAGATGCATCACTGCAAAGAATGAAAGTGAGATTTTTGTTAGGCAACCTCAAAAAAGGTTCATTTGAAAAAAATCGTTTTATATAGTCTAACGCCGTTTGGTGATCCTGCGACCACTTTATTACATTAGATGTGCCTTTCTTCAGTAGAGACGAAAAAGGTGCAGTTATAGTAGACAAATGAGGGATGAATTTTGAATAGAACTGTATTAGTCCTCAAAGAGATCTAACTTGTTTTTTTGTCTTAGGTGCCGAGATGTTTAAAATTTTAGAGACGTTACTGTCTTCTGTATACATGAAACCATGACCTATGCGGTGACCCAGAAATGAGATGTCATGAAAACCGACAAAAGCCTTTGAAGGTTTCGCTGTTAAGTTATAATCCCGTAAGGTAGAAAGTAAAGTTTTTAATCCATGAATATGTTCATCCCAAGAGTCACTGAAAAGACAGATGTCATCTATATAAGTAATGACATCGGGACGATGAGACAATATGCGGCGCATCATGCGTACAAAGGTAGCTGGCGCATTCATTAATCCGAATGGCATAAAATTCCATTGAAAAAGACCCCGTGGCGTCGAGAAAGCGGTGAATGGCTTTGCTTTAGGAGTGAGTGGCACTTGCCAATAGCCCTTTGAAAGGTCAAATTTCGAAAAGAATGTGGCATGAGATAATTTCTCCAATAAGTCGTCTAAAAGAGGTAACGGTTCCGCATCGAATTTTGTAACTTTGTTTAATTTCCTGTAATCTACGCAAAGACGTATATTGTTGTCCTTCTTCCTAATGATTACCATAGAAGAAGAATATGGTGATGAAGATGGTTCAATTATATTTAATTGAAGCATCTCATCCAATTCCTTATCAACCTTATCACGAAAGTGTAAAGGGATAGGATATGGGCGAACTCGAATAGGCGTATCGTCAGTCAGAATAATGTCATGTTGGATGACTGACGTATGACCTAGGATGTCAGTGAGAACATCCTCATACGAGTGTAGAATATTAGAGACTTGCTGACGTTGATCAGCCGAAAGAGTAGATGAGATCGTAACATCATTCCATTTCTCAGTGGAATGGAGTGGTACAACTGGTATTGGTAGTTGTACATCATCGAAAGAAGATTCTTCTTCTTGGATGACTGACAAACTAGAATAGTGTTGAATAGGAGGTGTAGGATCGTCAGTTGCCTGAAACGCTGACTGTAGATAATCAGGACGTGAGTAATACTCCTTCAACATGTTAATGTGGAAGGTTTTATGTTTACCATTAACATCAACGATGTAGTCGACATCGGATATTCTTGAGATGATCCTGAAAGGACCTCTCCAGGTAATTAAAAGACGATTGTTATGCGCAGGGAGTAATACAAAAGCTTCGTCACCAGTAATAAGCTGGCGAAGACGTCTATACTTGTTTGCAAATAGACGAGCTTTTTCTTTGGCTTGTTCGGATGATGCAGTAGCTAGTCTACAAGCATCTATGATTCTCTTTCTCAGAGAGATCACATACTCATAAGAGGATTGAGTTTCCTCTTCAATATTCTCGTCAACCAATAAGTCGTGGATTAACGACATCGGACCGCGTGGTTGCATGCCAAAAACTAGCTGGAATGGAGAAAACCCCGTGGCTTGATTTTGTACTTCGCGATACGCGAACAGAGCAGCGGGTATGACCCGATCCCAGTCTTGGTTATGGTCTTGGGTCATCTTACCCAACAACTGCTTGAGTGTCCTATTGAGACGCTCAATTAACCCATTTGACATCGGATGATAAATAGAACTAAGAGATCTGTCTATACCTAATGTCTTCATAACTTGAGACATGGATTCAGAAATGAACTGAACCCATGATCCGACAAGATTTTCCGTGGAAAACCAATGCGTGAGAAGATTAACATCAATGCCTCTGCTACACTGGCAGATGAAGTGTTCTTGAGAGGGATGGCCTCAGGCCAACGAGTGCACATATCAATGCACGTAAGAATATGCGTATGCCCTCTAGCAGATGGAAGCATCGGACCAATAATGTCTATAGCCATTTTATCAAATGGTCTAATCGGGATGTCCGCAGCTTGAATAGGAGCCGCATGAAATGGACCCCGTACCTTAACTTCCTGACATATCAAACAGGACCGACAATAGAGAGTGATGTCCCTATGGACGCCTGGCCAGTAGAATGCCGAAAGCACTCTGGATTTGGTACGCGAAAAACCCATATGGCCCGCACATTGCGAGTCATGCGCATGTCGTAATATACGAGATCTCATAGAGGATGGGACTAAGATCTGATAACATAAGGATGAATCCTTTTCCCGTATTACTCTAACCAAAATCCCATTTTTAAGTATAAAGTCATGTCTAGATTTTGCAAGTTTATTGCTGGTATTCTTTTTGTTCACATACTGAAAATTTTTTTGTAATGAATCATCATTCTTTTGCAATGTTGCAAACAACTCCCGTGAAATAGGAGCATCATCATCACAAGTGGTATGAACTGTAGGTTCAATAGGTGTATCATGCGACATATTAGTAGCTTGCGCTCTAGTCACTACTGCATTTGCAGTTTGAATATGTCGCTCTTCCCATTCAGCTATTTGCTGTGGTGTACACTCTTTAATACCATGTATGCGACCAAGTATTACATCACAGATTGGATTCGGAAGGAGACATGCCTGGATCTTTCCTGAAAAAAATGGTGTATTAAGGTCAATAATAGCAGTGGGAAATGTTTCAACGGTGCCACCAAAAGTCACACACTTGACAACCCTGCCCGTGGCACAACTTGGGTTGATCAGCGAAGTCCGGACGCCCACAGTACTACAACCTGAGTCAAATAGGAGAGAGCATGAAATGTTGTTGACAAATCCCTTGTTAAACTTAAGAGAGCCCTGTCCCTGGTGTACTGACGCAGCAGTGGCCGTACAGACTACAGGTAGACTAGGTAAGGTATGTCCGCAACGCAGCGTCGTGATCGCCTTAGGCTGGAAAAGAGTCGAGCATCCTGGACAGTCTTTCACCTGGGTACAATCAAGAGAACAAGACATAGCATTGTGAGTTTCAGCTACTTTACCCTGTTCAATGTTAGCCTGTGTATCAATTAAAGAGACATTAGAATGTCTACCCGTATTACTCGACGTTCTATCTCTACGACGCGATCGATTTTGATTATTTGCATTAAAATTGCCATAATTGTCGTTTCTGCTTGAGTTAAAATTTTGATGAGTCCGATAATTTGTATAATTAAAGTTATGATGTTCTTTAAAATTTTTATTCCAAGAACCTTGTCTGTTTTGCGGACCCTGAGATCTTGATCTCTAGTTTTGTTTATTATAATGTCCTTGATTATTTTTGAAATTATTGTTACCAAAATCTTGCGATCTGTGAGCTTGGTTCCAAGAAACATTAAATGGAGCAGATTGTTGAAATTGCTTCCCTTTGTAAAAGTTATCATTGTTAAAATTGTAATTATTTCCCTTATTGACATACCTGTCAGCACTAAAGGAACGATTTCGTGAAAAATTGTTTTGTTGTGCTGCAAAAGCAACAGGCAATTCATTCTTAATCTGTGCATTACTTAGATCCATGGTTGGGTGAGCAGTGCAAAAATTTTTTGCATGTTCTTCTAAGTCTTTCATTGATAAAGGTTTCCGTTCGTGTAAAAATGCGAGAAATGTAGGATTTACAGACGATAGTACCTTATCGCGCATCAGTAAATCGAAGAGACCTTCATACGACTTTTCAATTTTGGATAATTCGATCCATCTTTCTAGGGTTAGTCGTATTTGTGACAGAAAATCACTGAAATTTCTGCTTGATTGCGGTAGCAATGTACGAAATCTTAATCGGTATTCATCTTCTGTCATTTGAAATTTCTTCAGAAGTGCGGCTCTAAGAGCATTATAATCGTTCTTCTCATTAATACTGGTAGTATGATAAACTGCTAAAGCATCCCCAGTAAGTAACCTGGATAAATATGTGCAATACAGTGTTTTATCCACGTTATAAGACCTACAAGTGGCCTCAAATCTATCTAGGAAAAATATTACGTCATCCGACGGGGGATTAAATTTAGGTAATTTAAGGTGAATTTCCTTAAAATGATCATGTCTGGATGAAGTTTGGCTTTCAAAAGTTCTCTGAGAATTAGCTTCCTGAGTTAACCTAAGACTCTCATATTCTGACTCTGCTAATTTCAGTTCATGCTGTCGTTTTCTATCATTCTCTTCCATCTCAAGCTGAAGTCGTAATGTATTTTGTTCAGCTATTAATCTTCTTTCTTCCATTTCTTTTTGTTTAACTTCCATTTCCTTTTGTTTAACTTCCATCTCAATTTTAAGTCTTTCTTCAGCCTCCCTTTGCTTCTGTTCTGCCTCTCGCTGAAATCGTTTCTCTTCTAATTCAGCGCTAATCTCATTTTTTTCTCCTCTTCCTCAGCTATAAATTTTCTCTTCTTTTCATCCTCCTCAGCAGTTAATCTCATTTTTTTCTCATTTTCCTCAGATTCAATCCGTTTTTGATCTGCCTGAAATTGAAGTTTTTCTAGCCTTAAAGTTTCTAACTTTCTCTGTTCGGCTTCTATTTCTTGAGCTTTCTTATATTCTGCAAGTGCAAATGCTTTTGCTTCATCAGGAGCCATCTGAAGAGCTTTTGCTTGCTTAATGAAATAATCTAGTGAATACATTATGCTTTATAAGTAGTCACAATACTCTTGATTTATAAAATGATAATTAATCAATGTAAATTAATTAACCTTGTTACTATAACAAGTGTTCTTCGTTCCTGTCCTAGAACGGTATCTTTTGTTATCATATAGTTATGAAATATATCAATAATCAATATAGTAATTTATGTAATGAAATGTCATGAAATCAACAACGTGAAAGACAATAGAAACATTACCGACAAGACACGATAATCAAAGACGAGTGAACACAATCGTAGAAATCAACAAAATTAGAAATGTATAACTAAAATAGAATATCGTAAAAATTTACGATGACAACTACGATCAGATACTCAACAGGACAATTGACAACACAGTGTAAAAACATAGGTTTTGTAAAAAACTGAACGACAGGAAAGGTGAGACGGACGCATAATACAAACAAAATTCATCATAAAACTAAATACGAGTAAAAATAACTACCAAAAACAACAAGTAAACGTGACGAAACAGCTAAACAGATACTATCATAAGGAACAATTAGCGATCGGAACTTCGGCAAGGTTTCTAGCCTTGGACCGGAATTATCGCTCAATTGAAACTTACAAGTTGAGCCCTACAGAACGTCTGACGAAGAGCCCGAATTGGCTTCGAGATGGATCTCGTTCGTCAGATCAACCTCCCTACCTCCCACGACGAATGTACAACATATAACATATAACATGGAAAATGTAAAGATGGACATAACTATAGAAGGCACAGCTAAAAGTAATAAAATGTACAACGAAAGCACGTTATACTCATCTCGCGTGTGCCGGGAAAAAACAATGTGCCTCGTCTCCGTGGATGTACGTCTGAGGATAAAATACTTCGCTCTGCGTATATAACAACAGCTCGCACGTAATAATGACGAATAGGTGATCCCAAGGCAGTCAGTCACTGTAAAACTTGACGTGGAGGTTGATTGATGACCTTGAGCATTTGGTAACCGTAAGTTGATTCTGATTCATCATCACACTAGGTTCCAAGTTTGAGATGTTGTCGCCTTGAAAGTTCAAATCTTCTTTTCAACCGATACTTGGATTGAGTACGTTCCTGTGAAATTATTTATTTCCAGACCACACTGGCATACCATTTACTGTTGGGTCCGTTCATTCTAATGTTAAAGAACTTCATTACGCGAATGGTTGCAAAGGAACAAAAATGTCAGAAAATGTTCTTCAAAACGAACTCCAACAAGTAGTGTTAACTGGTCACTTACTGGCAGCACACAAGTCTGTGATGAATGTACATATATTTTATTTAACGTGACACATACGGAGTGGAACACACAAGACGATCATGGTTACAGATTACAGATGCAAATGTCATACTTTAAAGTTGCTGATCATACTCTTAAATTCTTGGAGATTCTTCAACAATCAAGTCCTCTTCTATCCAAGTGAGCTGAGGATCACTTCTGTTCTCCGCTAATATACATTTACAATGAAGTCCGTTGACCTTCTTCCAAGGACGTCTATCGTGGTAAACGGATTCATGTTCGAGGATCAATCTTTGATATCATACCCGTAAAATTCCCAGACTTTCTTCATACAATACTTATGTAGCATATATATAATCCAGACAAAGTCAGACACGGCAATACAATCAGGTTAGAGTCTTCTGTTGACTAACCTCTCCCAAAATCCATGCCATGACTTTGGCATTGGCGAAACGGCATATTAAAACATGTGAAGCATACAAAATCAATTAACTTCGTTTCCTCGTAGGTATCCTCCCTCTACGGTAATTCAAACAAGGCAATCGACTCCGTTTGTCCATTCTAGGAATGACATACTACGATGGATTCCCGCTAGACCATAACTAGGAGCGGCCTGATACTTTAAAAATCAATAAACATTCAATGTGAAATGGGGCGACACTTACATGATACTTCCACTATTGGCTTCGACATGAAGACCAATATATATATCAATAGACATAATGGCTTCCACAAACTTGGTACGAATACAAGAAATATTCCACGGACATCAACATGGTCCGTACTGCCCCATACAAAACATGACGTCACAATCCCTAAACTAGATTACCCGTGCGTCCAAAGCAACTCACACTGCATTGTGCACGTCAGTGCGTGAATCAATCGAACGCACAAATAATATAACTATATTAAGACTGGTGCGTACATTTGGCAGGACCGAAGACTACCCCCTTAGGTAATAAATGTACGTAACAGTTAGACATTGTGTGGAATAATGTTACACCAGTAGTCTCTAGAGAATTACGGATACCTGGTGGAGCCAAGGCCAGCCCTGAGAAGTTACTCGAAATAGTAGAAGAAGCCTACAGTGAGCGACAACTAGTCAATGAGATGACTAGGAGTTTCTATGCCATGAGACAAGGGCCTAGCGTATCAGTAACGGAATTCTCTCACCTGTTGCATGAATTATTTCTGAGATTGAATGCAACGCGTGTGAAGAAAGGTTTGACTCCTGCGGACCCATCCATGCTCAGGGATCATTTTGTTGCCCAGCTGAGAGATGATCTAAGTAAGTCATTTGTGAAGAAATATGTCCTAGAAAATCCGGGTGTCTCATTTAGTGAAGTTAGGGACTATGCTGTTTTCTTGGAAGGCAAAGAGCCTGATAAGCTAGTGAAGATAGCCAGTGCAGAAGCTCACAATAAAGAGGAGGCACTCAAATCAGAAGTAACTAGTCTAAAGTCCCAGCTAGCACAGCTATCACAGAGTATGGCGCCAGCACAAAAGGAGACGCGAAGAAGAAGGAAACAGTGCCAACCGCGTGACAACCTAGAGCAGAACCAAGGTTTGGATCAACTGGAACCAAAACTAGACCTTCCTGTAGGTGAGAGTCAGGCAGTTGATAGTGAACGCAGTAATTTAGAAGTAAGTAAAAACACAGATGCACCAACAAGGCGGCAAGGATGTTGTAAGTGGTATAATGTCGACAAAGGATGGGGATTTATTACACCGGATGATGGAGGTGTTGATGTGTTTGTGCATCAGACTAAGATTTTCAGAAAGGGATTCCGTAGTCTGGAGAGAAATGAGAAAGTAGAATTTGACAGCAAACCATCTGTTCGGGACATTGAAGCGGTCTTTGTATGCGGCATTGGCGGCCAGGAATGTAAGGGTAGCAGGGGGCGACCCATGGCACAGAGGAAGCCTAAAAAAATAAGATGCTACAATTGTGGAGACTTTTCAGACCACATGGCAGCCAAGTGCCCTCAGGGCCCGCTTCCCAAGCGATGTTTTCAGTGTAAGTCCCCAGAGCATTTGATATCGGTTTGTCCCTCAAAGAGCGTCCTCACTAAACGTACCGACACATCCAGGTTGCCTTCAGGGTGCAGGCCAAGAGATGGCCGTGACAGCTGTTACCCTAAGGGCGACAAGAAAAGCGGTCAACGTTCAGAAGAGGAAACTCATCTTAAACAGATAGGAGGGAATACACGCCGTCGCTCCGGAGAGGACACCAATCTAAATCAGATTGGGGGGAATGCACGCCGACATCGACGGAACACAAATGTGAAACAAGTTGGAAGCAATCCACCGCCAAGGCCGACAACTGCAGGCACTAACTCGCTGAACTCTCAACCGAGTAGCGACGATGTACGAGTGCGGACAGTTCTCCCAGACCACGACAAGCAATCAGACATAAACTTGGAACTGACAATGGAGCAGAGTACGTTTGTGGGGACCACAAAAATTTAGGGGCGGAACATGTGACCGTGTGGCCAGAAAGGTGTAATTTTTGACTGAGTAATAGTTGTCGATCTAGTCTACGGTGGGAATTTGTGCTCATGGTGGCATTCTCACCCGGTAATGGTCGATTTAAACGAAACACACCTTCGCCATCCGTGAAGAAGACAGACGTGTGAGACATGGGAGACAGCGCTCGATTGTTAGACATCTCGGCGCTGTCTGACACCAGAAGAAAACACCTTGTTGAGCACGAAACCGTGAGGTGTGACTCCAGGTAACGGATATCGTGGGATGTAACAGCCCATTAGTGGGCGGACTTTGAGTTCTGTCGATTAGGAAGAGACTCTTGACTAAGATGTGATCTCAGGTCATCCATACTGAGCATAGGACTCCTGATTTGCTCCCTAGAGAGATGGGTGGAGTTTTCTCTGACATTTTGACGAAGCTATCATGTGGTGCATGGTTGGAGATGCAGATTTAAACTGAAACAGTGAGGGGCTTCAGTGAGAGAGCTGAGAAGTAGCAAGATCGTTCTTGTGCAAAATGCGCCCTCGTACGATAACCAACTGAGGTTTGGGCTTTTGCATAGTTGCGTCTGTGCTAAGAGAACTAACGACATAGAGGTATGCTTGCATATAAGTACATTTTTATAATACTTTAGATTTAGTAATATTAGACTTTCAGGTTTAAAAGTTAATGCTTTGTAGCGTTTGTCTATCTATAGCTTGATAGAAGCTGACTGGCGATTTATGTGTATTTAAGTGTAATTTCACGTATATCTCATCGCTATTTTCAACAGTGAGACTGTGTGTTAAATGTGTTAAGTATCTAAGTGCATTTATAAGAGGAATTCTAGTGTCGCATTGCGCTGTATATAAGCATGTACTTATTACTATTATTATTATTAGTTGTGTAGTGTTAAATAATGGTTATATTGCATTCTTGTGAGCCGTAAGTGTGGTTAATGTTACATCCGTGATTATTGTGAGAGAAAGATTAGCGTACCCTCTAGCTCCGTGAGTAGCCTATGCCTATTACATTTAGTACAGAGCTGTAAGAATAGAGTATATATCTCCTTTTTCTTTGGAGCAGCTAGACCTCTAAGATATGATAAATTGATGTCATTTAGACCAGTGCGCTGTGTGGAATATTTCATCATAGATAGAAGTGCTTCATTTAAGTTTTATCTCGCGTGATGATGGAGTTAGTATCTAATATGCGTATGAAGGCATTGTTGTTGACTGAGATATGTTTATTGTTGATTACACATACATACAGACTTGCATGAACACACACACACACACATGGTCATTTAAGCGCATCCGTTGGCATATTTTCACACATGTGTAACACTACACACAACACACACTGGACATATAAGTGCATGTACTTGCATATTTTCACACATACTCGTATGTATGTATTATTACGTAGATGATGTTTGTCCATTAGTACGATGCTAGTTTATTTTGTTTCATTTTATTTCAGAGAGTCCAGCAGTCTGTGCTGGGTTATTATATGGTGAGACGTAGAGAACACCTACATAGCTTGGTTAAATGGTGTTGTATAGGAATTACCTTCAAAAAGTAAACTTGTGGACAACATTGTTTTCTGCATGATTCATGTGCTACCTGATTGAGTTTCATTAATAAAAGTGGGACCCCTGTCATCAAGAGTTTTTCTGTGACTGTGGAACGTGTGTGAAAGTAGGCCAGAGAGAGTGACGACAACATCACACGCAAATCCTTATTATTCTTCACACATCGTCTTCGCACTGTCACACTTATATGACCACCAGCTTTGCACAATGCTACAATATATGTACATGGAAGTGAACCTATGTCTGTGAGTCTAATTACATCCTCATTGCCTCTTGAAATCATCCACACACTTCCAGGGGTTCCCACTGTGGTGAAACCTTTTGAGAACCCAGCATTGCACACTAAGCTTGGAGAAGTCACTTGACCCTCAGGCGTAATTCTTTGGCTTTGACTTGGTTCACTGCATGCAAGAGGATCTTACTATAGACAAAGTTATAGGCAGGGTAAGCTGAGATTTGGTTCTGTGCAGGACGTGACAATTCTTTGGGAGAGTCCAGAACTAGAGTACATTATTTAATCTCTGCATAGTTGGAGAGCCCCCTTGAATGGCGGGGAGTGCACACCATGCCACACACTTCTTCCTCCTAGCTTGGGACCAGATGTGACGATCCGTTAAATGCAAACCAAGCTAAAGAAACTGGAGCTCATGACTTCAACTCAACACGTTTCGGTATGGCAGAAAAGCCACAAGAAAAGCCTAAATCTACAGTGTAGATAATACCAAGGAGTCCACAGCTTGGTATTGACTGCTAAAGAGCGAGAAGCTCAGCAGCCCTAGTTAAACAACAACAACAACAAACTATATCTCTAATAAATCTGCGACATAAAGAAACATGAGATGTAAAAGTTCATATTTTTATTTCTAAAAGTATGACTGCCCAGGTTCATGCCACCAAATTAATATGAAACAAATATAAAGGTATGTTATCAGGAACACTTTATTAGTTTAACTGCAGTGATACATTTCCTTTCATTTAGAGATACTACACTGTGATTAAACATATACAAGCACATTAGTAATAAAATGAAAATATAATTGCATGCATAACTGAAATGTGACGGTAGAATTATTACTATAGAACACGTTAGCCCATCTATTGCCTGATTTACATTGTCTTTCTCTCTATTATTCATCATCTTCATCAACTTCTATTTTGTTCCTTGTGAAGCAAGAGACCACTGTTGCAGGAAGCGTGGACCACAGTTCTGTTGGGCTCTTGCAGCAGTGAATTTATTACATGGTTAGGTTGCCAGCCCCAGGCACAATCTCGTACTAGTCATCTCTTACGACATGCTTGAGGCAGCAGTAATCACATTCTTTCTTGTCCCTTTGGGACATTTGCCCCCTCCTGAGAACTACATTTCTTTTAACAAAATAATGGCTTAAAACTTCCATAGTATCATTATCCTTCTATTTACAACTTTGCCAAGATTAATCTTGTGCGACGGTAGACACCTTTCAAGACCCACATTAGTTACGCTTGAGTTGTGGCCACTGTTGGACCATTACCGTAGAGCTAAGGGGAGGCAACCAGTAACAATTGAAAAGAAATTTAATCAGTAATATTGCTTTGTTTTCTGTACCCATATAAGTTATTTCAAAATAATTATGTAACATATTTGAATTTAATATTGCTTTAACAGGAAAAAATGTGTTAAATGAAAAAAAAAAATTCTCAATTTATGTTTCATTCTTAAATTAAACAAAATAATGTAAAAACAATAGCTCATTAAACTGTTTATTTAATAACGTCATCAAAATATAGAGGAGAATGTTACTGGTTCACAACAAATTATGTTTCAGTCTCGTGTTAATAGTTTTCAAAGATTACTCATAACAACACAGCCAAACATAGCATTCATAACCTATCTCACTTTTAAAGTTAGAAATTTGGTCCATAAAAATATTTATAGAAAGTATGATTCCTATATACACACATTGGGATTCTCGCAGGTGCAACGGAGTTCGTGCACTGTGCTGAGATCCTCCTTGTGTGATCTTAGGGAGGAGATCGGAGCACTGATGGAGTTGTCCGTGTGCAATGAAGATACTCCTTAAAACCAAACCAAGTTAAAAATAATATCTGGATGCGTTGTGTATTTTATATTTAACAATAATGGTTTTAAAATGCTTATGTTATAACTTCAATAACCGCCTCAGCTAAAGTCAACACTAAAAATATTGCTACAGGCCCAATAATATCAATGTTATTCATTCATATAAATTTATTACAGGTGTGTGATTGAAGATGTTTAAGCTAGAATCAGAATAAAGCATAGTTTAACATGACATAGCACTCGACATAATCTGACATCACGTGGTGAAAAATAATATTTCCTTTTTTTTTTTTTTTAAAGGACCAATACCGCATGCCCTCACCTCTGTGGAATATGAGTCATGGCCCCTTGAAATTCTCCTATCCTGATCGGACCTTGCTTATTTACACATGTTGCTGAATACATAAACATCCTGTCCTTGAACCAAGTAATATTTATAATAGTAATAACAATAGCAATGATGATAACAATACTTTTAACAATAATACCAGCAATATTAATTAATAGAGTCCAATTAAAGAGGAATACATGTTATTTTTTTCTCTAACCAGCGGCACTCGAGCTTTCCAGCCCTTTTGGCCCAATGACATGTCATTGCGAGGCTGGGGAGACAGTGGACTTTCCTTCCAACCCGGTCAGGAGCTTCGCTCCTTCCCATCTACAGAGGGTTTATCTGCAGGAGCCGTTCAGGTTATTCAGTCAAATTCTCGGTCGATGACACTCCTACAAATGCCGGCGCCTGGGCTTGAACCTTGAAAACCTGGTCGCTAGCGCAACGTCTTAACCATTACACCAGCGCGGCTCCCGATACATGTTATTATATTTAACGTAAAGAGACATGATCCGCAATCACCCGATTCAGCAAGTTCTCAAAACGCAGCCCCTGAAGACCCGAATAGAACAGTCCGAACTACGGTGGTCTGGTCATGTCTGCTGACCCAAATAGAATAGTCCCAACTACGATGGTCTGGCCAAATTTGCAGAATGGAAGAAGATCGGTTACTACGACAGATATGGAAAATTATGAGACAGGTATCCAGGCCTCCAGGGCGACCCAGAGTCCGCTGGGAGGACAAAATTAGACAATCTCTCAAGGACCGAGGACTAGGTTGGAATCAGGCGAGGAGGAAGACAGCCGATAGGATAGTATGGCGCCCTATCTGGCAAACCTGTACACCCCAGGGTTGAAAAGGAAAGATTAATTAAGTAAGTATATTTAATGTCAAAAATGGAAGAAACAATTAATTAATTAACCAGAAGGAGACATTTTTACAAAAACTAAAATGCTAAGACAATTATAAAATTATCCTCATAAAAAACATAAAAGAAAAAAAGAAGGAAAAACCTCCATACATTGAATCCACAAACAACGAAATGAATGTTTTGTGATTGCTCAAGCGAATAATGAGCAGTGAGTTAAAATGCAATTTAATCATACCATATACGGTCATTTGTAAAAAGAAAAAAAAAATAATACTCTTGTGTAAATAAAACACAAAACGGAAATTAAGTTACACGGAATACCATAATTGTAACTTTAAATTAAAATGAACAGAGTAGGTTCTCGGTCAAGATGGTGGATGAGAGGAGAAAAATGAAGCCCGTCTAATGTTATTCTACGTGTTATTCTACTCTCCTCCCATTTCTTTATTTTAAAATGCTATAATGTAATGCTTTTTTATATTTTCTGTATCAGAACAACAAACGACTATAACTACAACTGTCTGACTACCATCACCAGAAAACTAGACTACCTCGCTTCGTAAATTCAGACATCCTTAAAAACATACACAAGAATTTTTTTTTTTTTAAGTTTCCCAGCTCTTTCTCGATTCTCATTATCGCCCTTGAAATTTGAAGCTGCCAGAACACCCGTTAGTCGTCATGCATACTTCACGAAATTATCCTGAAATGGGGAAAAATATACCTAATTCATAACCCAGCTGACATTCTTTTTCCAAGCTGAAATGAGAAAAATAAATATTATAAATGTAAAATGATGGAATTCTTGCAAACAAAGATGGACAGAATAATGTGTATACCCGTAGGAACAAATAAATAACAGACAGTGACAAATGTTGACAAGATATATTGCGACAAAATTATAGAACAAAAATATTTATAGAGTAAAATATTAATGGAAATAGCATCTTCTGGACATACATATAAACACACATGATGAATTATTTAGCGTACACCACTTAGAAGTCGATGGACTAAACAATTTATAATTATATAGTCTGCAGCTTGACAAGAAAGTAAAATGAAGAGAATGGTAAACACCAGATAACATATCAAAAAATGCTTAAAATAGATAAATAGAGAAAGAAAGGACAGAAAATGGAGATATTTTGTACTTATATTAGGTCATAAAATAATAGTATCACGAAACGACCATGCTCTTCATTTTAATGTGTTCTACCATGTCTTTTTTATAGGCATTGTGGCGGCATATCTCAGCAGTCGACTTTATTATGACCACCACTAGCAGCTATCACAAAGGATGCAATAATATACAAAGTGGAAGTGAACCTCTGTCTGTCCTTATTGACTCTTGAAATCATCTACTCACTTCCAGGGATGCCCTATGTGGTGAAACCTGCTGAGAACCCAGCATTGCACACTAAGCTTGGAGTAGTAACTTCAGCCCCAGATGTATTTCTGTTACTTAGTTGACTGCATGCAGAAGGATCTCACTGTGGACCCAGTGATTGGGGGGGGGGGGGGTTAGAAGGGGCTCTGTGCAGGACTTGACAATTCCTTGGGAGAGCCCAGAACCAGAGCACAGTATTTTAGCTCTGCATAGTTGGAGAGCCCACCTGGATGGCGGAGAATGCACAGTATGCCTCGCGCTTCTTACTCATAGCTTGGGACACTATGTGACGATCCTTTAAATGCAAGCCAAGTTGGAGAAACTGGAGCTTGTGACTTCAACTCAACAAGTTTCGGAATGGCAAGAAAGCCACAGGAAAGACCTAGATTTACAGTGTAGATAATACCAAGGAGTGTTTAACTTGGTATAGGCTGCAAAAGAGCAAGAAGCTCAGCAGTTCTAGTTAAACAACAACACCAACCTGTCTGTTTCTCTAATCTTGTGCCTTCCATCAATTTCTTCCTTACCCGTATTTTCTCTCATATTGGAACGCATGACTCAGGTTTCGTGTTGTTTGTTTCGCATGATCTATCCGTGAGTAGAGATACAAGGCGTTAAGAACAGCAGGCTCAGAGCAGACAGATAATCTGCCTTACCTGTGTAAAGCCATCACATGCGTGAACGTATATCGCTGACACCAAGCTTGGCATTCATACTTCTCGTATGGTTAATCAAAAGAAAACTGCGAATGTGCTTTCGGCATGGCAGAAATGTTATGCAACATTACCGCGGGTGGACACAAGTGTGTTAGTATTTAAATATAACAAATTAAACTGAGGGATTTGTTATAATGTACAGACACGAGTCATCTAAAAGCGTAGTCGTTAATACCTTATATGGGAGGATTTTTGAAATTATTGTGTCATGCGGGAATTTCATAAGAATGTGGGATAAAACGATTTACACTAAAGTTAAACATTCAGTCAATCTGCTTGGTGTTGATAAAATATATTGTAAATCGAGATTTAAGTTTGATTGGCGACTTTCATCACCGCGCAGCAAATCTGGAGAACGTGGGTAAAAAGTCCCCTTTATTTTGAAAGCACAATTTAGACTCCCGGTCCGCCCTTTGTTCCATTGTCAAGGGACGACGCCTTCAGACAAGCCAGGACCGAAGAGAAGTAGGATTTCGAGAAAGAGAGTTGGACCAAATACTGAGGATCTTCTGAAGTTAACCAGCAGGAAAACTCGACTCTATAATACTGGAAACCACAAAGTCCTCGGAACCCCTCTATACCAGGAATTATAGTGGGATTTTAAAAAAAATAATAATACCCAAA
>JAMPIV010020800.1:0-22187 GCA_024509875.1 Oreohelix idahoensis | reverse complement strand
TTTTTTTTTATGTATCAATAAGTGGATTCCGTGTTGTTATGAAGCGGTCACCTCGAGAGGTGGGGTGACCAGTTCACTTCCTTTCTGCCTTTTCTTTCCCTAACTCACACGCAAAGTCAGGTACTCATTTACAGCTGGGTAGACTGAAGCGTGTCGATGCCATGAGTTACAACTGGCACCTTTGCTGCAAGAGACCAGCACTCTAACCACTGTCAATCGCATGCTCCATGACATTACACGTAACCATAAAATAAAGCACTTTTAAATGACCCTGACTGTCCGAGTCTAAATCTGCTCCATTACTTTTTCTAATATGGAAATAGCTGAAAGCACATTAAAACAGTTTTGTGTGTTATTTTTGATCAGAATCAACATCTCTGCGCTCCGGGCGAACCCACAGGTGCTCAGTCTCCCTCGCAAATGTCAAATGGTATGAATGCTAACTGTTCCTGTAGCATACTCACTGTATACAGTTAGATGCATTCTCTCATGACTTACATTTGATGCCTAATTCCAGCCATTTTGCCTTGATTCATCTGCTGCAGACCAGGACAGTAGATCCACACCACTTCCTGAAGATTCAAGGCTTCTATGGATGTTTTCCATTCATGCAACAGCTATCCATTTTGGACCTTTCGAAGCATGTGACATATAACTTCCCTGGTTGATGGAGTTTCAGACAGTCACCTCAGGGCTGCTGTAGCTCCCTGCTTCTCCCACTCTCATGCTGGAGGCTGCTGTTCAAAGCTATGCTCTGTTCGGTGATGACCATGCCCTTTATTCTAGCCGAGAATACCCATCATGACTTCTCACCACAAAGTACAGACCCATCAGTGTACACAATGGCATCATTTATCAGTTATTATTTCCAGCTCTGCTTTCCCATTGCCTCTCTGACAAGACAAAGAAAGGACTACTCACCCCTCAGGCATGTCGTCCAATGCAAATAATAATAGACTGTGTATGGGGCTGCCAACATCATGTAAACAAATTGCTACAGAAGCCACAGCTACAAGAGTTTGTGTTTCGTGTAGGCTTCCTCAAGAGAGTTATCTACAATGGTGGCTCTATCTTCCATAAAGAATGAAACAGGAAATGATGATTACAAGACAGTCTTTGGTCAAAAATTCTCGGAGTAAATGAACAAATAGGAAAGGAAACAAACATGACGGCATGAAATGATTGATGGCTTGGCTTCTGAGGGTAGTTTAAAGGCCATGACTGAAGATTTAACACGGAAGTAAACACGCTCAAGAAAGTCCCCTTAGGACAGGGTTTCTTAACCTTTCTTTGTGGCATGGACCACTCTGTCTGATGAAGGCTATTGACCCCTTTGATTGTACAATGGAGGCTATGGTCCCATTTGACTGTCTGATGAAGGCTATGGGTCCCTTTGATTGTACAATGAAGCTATGGACCCCTTTGATTTCACAAAGAGGGCTATGGGCCCTTAATTGGAAAAAATCTACATGAAAGCATAATTACAAATTTCACATTAAAAATTGTAGGTTATGTACACAGACCCCCTTGGAAGCCCAGGTACCACAGGTTACAAAAACCCTGCCATAGGACATTATCAATCCCAACTATTCTTATTGCCCTGAATAGCTCCCCACCTGTGTGTTACCGGGGCCCGAAAGGGGAGCAAAGAATAGTAACAAGCATGTCGTAGAAAGCGACTAAGGAGGGTTGGGCTTGGGGCCGGTTACCCCATCCTGTAAAAAAATGTAAACCACAAAAATCTTCAACAAATATGGACAAGTCAATTAAGGAAAATAAAACACAGCCATCCAAGACAGGGGAAGGTCCTCTCGCAGGGAGGCGTATGATGCAACACAGAGAAAGCCGAAAGGAGTCTGTGTTACTGACTAACCTTATTTCTTCTAGAACTTCCAGATTTGGCACCTGGAATGTTCGGGCATTAAACGAACAAGGGAAAGTGGCACAAGTAGCAGCAGAGATGAGGGAATATAAAATTGAGGTTCTGGGACTGTGTGAAACAAAGTGGAAGGGGGTAGACAGGAAGAAACTCATCACAGGTGAATTGGTGCTGTCCTCAGGACATGAAGACGAAAGTTCACACACAGTGAAGGGGTAGCTTCTTATGTTATCTAAACAAGCACAGAAAGCACTCATTGAATGGGAAGCCATTGGATCCAGAATAATAACAGCTACTTTTAAAACAGCTAAAAAGAAAATAAATGTAAATGTCATCCAATGTTATGCACCAACTAATGACAAAGAAGAGTCTGTGAAAGAAGCATTTTATACTAGACTACAGGAAATTATGGAAAAAGTAAAAAGAAGAGACATCACAATTTTGATGGGTGACATGAATGCAAAGATAGGTACAGTCAACACCGGCTTTGAAGAAGTCATGGGAAAACAGGGGCTAGGAATAATGAATGAAAATGGGGAACTATTCTCAAACTTCTGTGCTTCAAATCAACTGGCTATAGGAGGAAGCATGTTTCCACATAAGAGAATACACAAGGCAACATGGATATTCCCAGACCACAGAACAGAAAATCAGATTGATCATATATGCATAAACAAGAAGTTTAGATCATCATTGCAGGATGTAAGGGTATATAGAGGAGCAGATGTGGCATCAGATCACCACCTTCTGATAGCCAAAGTAAAAATGATCACCCAAAAAAATGAAACTCAAGAGATATGCAACAATGCAAAATTATAGACAACAATTTAATGTAGGACATCTAAGAAATCAAGAAACAAGAGACAAATTTGCGGTCACAATATCCAACAAATTCCAAGTGCTCCAACAGCTGGAAGATGTAGAGAATACAGAAGCAAATCAAAACGGTATGGAATGAGACGTGAAAAAATACTGGGGAAAAGGGAACGACAACAAAAAGCATGGATAACAACAGAAACCATCAATAAGATAAAAGACAGAAAAAAACAAGAAAGCAGATTTAAACACAAGCAAAACCAGAAGTTCCAAAGCCAAGGCTCAAGAAGTGTACACAGAAGCAAACAAAGAAGTTAAAAGAAGTATCAAAAGAGACAAGAGGAAGTATATTGAAGAGTTGGCAAGAGAGGCAGAAGATGCTGCAGCCAAAGGAAATATGAGAGAACTGTATAACAGCACAAAGAAGCTGACAGGGAAATACAAGCAAACAAGTTGCCTCATAAAAGACAAGAATGGAAAACTGCTCAGCAATATACAAGAGCAAATGAAGAGGTGGACAGAATATTTTGAGGACCTTCTCAATAGACCAGCTCCACAAAACCCCCCGGACATGCATCCAGGAGAAGAAGAGCTACAAATTAACGGTGAAAGACCAACGGAGGAAGAAATAAAGAAAGCCATAAAGCTTCTAAGAGATGGAAAAGCGTCTGGACCTGATGGCATTCCAGCAGAGGCCATCAAAGCAGATACCGACACGGCTACAGAGATGTTATATAAATTACTTAGTAGTCTGGGAAAAGGAAGAGGTACCAGCAGAATGGAAGGAAGGATATCTGGTTAAGTTGTCTAAGAAAAGAAATTTACAAGAGTGCACAAATTATAGAGGAATAATGTTACTATCAGTGTCAGGAAAAGTATTAAAAAGGATTATCTTCGAGAGATTAAAAGAGTCCATAGACAAGAAACTGAGAGATGAACAAGCAGGTTTTTGACAAAACAGATCCTGTACAGACCAGATAGCCACTTTGAGAATAATAGTTGAACAAAGTCTGGAATGGAATTCACCATTATACATCGGATTTGTGGACTACGAAAAGGCATTTGACAGTGTAGACAGAGAATCACTTTGGAAATAGATAAGGCATTATGGAGTTCCCCTGAAGATCATTAATTTAATAAACAAAACATATGAAGACATGACATGCAGAGTTCTTCATGAAGGACAGCTTACAGAACCGTTTGGGATAAGAACCGGAGTGCGACAGGGATGCCTCTTGTCTCCATTTCTTTTCTTATTAGCAATAGACTGGGTTATGAGAACATCAACAACACACAACAGAAATGGAATCCAGTGGACTCTGACTAAGCAGTTGGATGATTTGGATTTTGCCGATGACTTGGCTCTTCTGTCCCATAAACGTAAGCAGATGCAGGACAAATTAAAAACACTCGATGAGAGGTCACAGCAATTGGATCTGAAAATACACAGGGAAAAGACAAAGATAATAAGAATCAATGCAGGTAATGAAAACAGGGTTGAACTTAAAGAAGCACCAATACAAGACGTAGAATCGTACACATGCAGCAGAAACTACCACTGCAAATGAATTCTAATGCTTTGGTGCAGGTTTTCTGCAGTGGTGGCTCGATGCTCCCCAAGGTGAGCAAAAGAGAAAGAGAAAATGATGACAATGATGATGAAGTAGCCTTACAAGGAAGGCTAAATGCTGCAAACAAAATGTTGAAACTGCAGGCTGAATGAAATAAGATTGGAACAGCACTGCAAGAGAGGTAGAAAGATGTATTTATGACAAAACATGTTCGAGAGCTTCTGTTATCTATATTAAAATCTGCATGTGAAAGAATATTCAATATGACCTGAGGGTAGAATCACACAGTAGTAGACACACGTCGCCATGTTCCCCAAGTTCATATTGCAAGGAATGGCTGCAGGTTGAAATGGAAAAACTGGGACATCATCTTCGATGTTATCCTGATAAGCCGTCTACGTCGTTACGGTTGGGAAGGTTAGGGTTTAGGATTCCTAAATATAACTCTAACCCTTACCAATTATTACTGCGTCTCTGAATTCTTTTTTTAAAGCCCTACCGAACTCACGTCCCACTGTTGCCTTTTAAAAAATAACGCCCGACAAAAATTGAGACCGTAGGCCTACAATAAAAAAGCAAAAAACAACAACTTACAACCCACGAACTCTGCAAAAGTCATTACTGACGCACGTCTATTCAACCAGACTCATACTTCTTATATATTTTAGATATTCATAATGATCCGTAATGAATAACTCCGTGCTACACAGCCAACGTAGCGAAAACCAACTTGTGTCTACTCTTCTGTGATTCAACCGACCAGTGATCTCCAACAAAAGTTTTCCGCATCACAGAAACCTATATGTAACTATGAACAAGACTAACCTGATCATCCAAACAACTGATTGGCAGCAAGCATTATCATCCTTTCATTTATTCTCATGTTAGATGACTGTTATTCAACTCATCCTATAATAAATGTTGCGACTGTATCTGCAGCGGGAAATGTCTGCGCAACGGAAGTTGATGACAGCAAATCTCAGTGCTCAGCACCAGTTTTAAAAATTAATGCGCAGCACGAGTTGCACGCGCATGAAAACCACAAAAGCAGTTTGTTGCTTTTTTTAAGTTTCGTGGGGAGGGAGCCTGTCCTTCATCTAGGCGCGTCAGCTGGGTGGCCTTAAAAATAGAGGTTAACTGGAAAAGCTCCAAAGAAGAATTAGATAAATGCCCAAACCTGTCTAACATAATAAACGATTGTAGATATTATAATGGGAAAAGTGCCAGAAACTTACTCTCACCTCACAGAGATCATAAAAAGGTAAAAAAAGGTAAAGGAACCCGTTACACGCCCATTGAGGCATATTGGGAATATGGTGTTAGGCCCATATTATCTTGACCGTCGGCACACGAGGGGTGATGTGGTCGGCATCACGCCGGCCGCCTTAACCTTCCCAGAGTAGCTCTGGTACCCATTTGGGGCTGGGTCGACCCAGGAGCCGTTTGTGGCCTAAAAACTTTCCGCCTCATCTGGGGATCGAACCATAGACCACTGCGCTAGGAAGCCAGTGCACTAACCACTATGCTACCGCGGCTCCATAGAGATCATAAAGAGGCCAGATAAATGTGCGCCACCGCCTCACAGTGACCGCCTTTGCAGGGTAGAGAACCATCCTTCTCGTGGCACTGCACACACGCCAATTAGTGGGCCTTTTGTGACCTCCACCAGCTGCGCCCGCTGAGTCGGGGAAGTTCTCTGGAGTTGCAAGAAAGCCCAAAACCAACACCCCAAATTTTGTTGCAAGGGTAAAAGAGTGAATAACTCGAACCCGTGGGGATCGGAACAAAAAACCTGTGCAGTTTTCCCTTGTTCATATAGAGTGCGAACATTCCAGGTACCAGTCCTGGAGATTTTCCTAGACGAAAAAAGGTTAGTCGGCAACCCAGACTCCTTTCGGCTTTCTCTGGGTTGCTTCATGCGCCTCCTGTCCGGAGGATCTTCTTCTGTCTTATGCGGCTGAGTTTATTTATATTCTGTATTTGACTTGTCCATGTTTGTTGAAGTTTTTTGGTAAAAAGTTCATGTTTGTTGAAGTATTTTGGTAAAAAGTTTTTTACGGGATGGTTCCATTCTAGTCCTCGGTCCTTCAAAGATTGTCTAATGTTGTCCTCCCAGCGGACTCTGGGTCGTCCTGGGGGTCTGGATCCTTGGCTCTTTGTTTCCCATGCTTGTCGTGGTAGCCGATCTTCTCCCATTCTGCAGACATGGCCAAACCATCTTAATTGGGACTGTTCTACTTGGGTCTGCAGGGGGTTAGGATTTAAGGCCTTGACGTATCGTCTGGTTGCGTACCATGTCTCTTCTTGTTACTTCAACCACCTTCCTCAGATACCTCATTTCTGAGGTTTGGATCTGGCTTTTGTGGGTTGTAGTCATTGCCCATGACTCGCATCCATATGTCAAGACTGGGACATAGGTGGAGCGGTATACAGCCATCTTCGTTTTCTTACCAACCTCTCTCTTGCTGAGGAATCCTCGATTTATGGCCTGAAAAAGTCTCCCAGCTGCTGCTTTTCGAGTGGCCAACTCTTCTTTGATGCCTCCCTTTCGGTCTATGATAGCTCCGAGGTATTTAAAGTGGTCGACCTGCTCCAGGACCTGTTCTCACAGCTTAATCTGATGTCTTCTTTCTTGTGATATCACCATGGATTTTGTTTTAGAGCTGCTTGTGACAATCCCTCTCTTCTCCAGCTCTTCCTTCCAGACTTGCAGGTTGGATTGGAGATGTGCCTCTGATTTAGCAATCAGGGCAACATCATCAGCAAATGCCAGCTCCGAAATATAGACCTGTCTCATCTTCCAGTACCCCACTGAATACTTTCTTGTTCTCTCCTTACATG
Source organism: Oreohelix idahoensis (assembly GCA_024509875.1). Classification (NCBI taxonomy): domain Eukaryota; kingdom Metazoa; phylum Mollusca; class Gastropoda; order Stylommatophora; family Oreohelicidae; genus Oreohelix; species Oreohelix idahoensis. The sequence goes on along the minus strand of JAMPIV010020800.1, from coordinate 15,080 downwards.
CCTTGATGACATCGTCCATGAGGAGTATGAAAAGGTAAGGTGATAGGATATCACCTTGTCTTACACCAGTGGTGGTCCTGAACTCTTCTGACTTATGGTTTGCTGTCCTCACATAATTTCTGCAAGACTTGTAGAAGCTCTGTATAGCATGAATCAGAGGTGCTGGAATATTCTTCCTTGCCAAACAGTCCCAAAGTTTGCTCCAGGGGACCCCGTCAAACGCCTTTTCCAGATCTATGAAACAAAGATGGATCTCACTCTAATACTCAAGGGCCTTTTCACTCAGCTGTCTGAGTGTGAAGATTAGGTCTTGAGTACTTCGGTTTGCTCGGAATCCGCACTGGACCTCATCCAAGTGTGGCTCAGCTAGGCGTCGGAGTCTCTGCTCTAGGATTCTAGAGTAGATTTTACCAGGGACACTGAGAAGGGATATGCCTCTATGGTTTCCACACTGTCGATTGTCACCCTTTTTGAAAATTGGTGTTATGATGGCAATCTCCCAATCCTTTGGTAGGATCTTGTTGTACCACGCTGCCTGTAAAACCCTTAAGAGTAATAGGTTGCCTGATGCTCCCATGTACTTAACCATTTCTGGTGTTATACCATCATGCCCTGCTGCTTTGCCCATCTTGATTTTCTCCAGTGCTGCCTTCAGTTCTTCCATCTTTATGTCATCTTCACCATCATTGGTTTTCTCTTCTGTGCTAATGGTTATCATTTCTGATGCTTCACCATGCTCACCATCCAGGAGTTCTGAGAAATATTCTTTCCATCTTTCCATTACTTCCTTCGGGGCAGTAAGCAATTTGCCTTGCTTGTCCTTTATAAATTTGAGAGGGCATTGTTTTTCCTTCTTCATGTTCTTTAGGGTCTTATAGAACAATTTCTGGTTTTCTTGCGCATCTTTTTCTAGCTTTTCTCCAAATTCTTCCCAGGACTTCTGTTTTGCTGCTAGCACTTTGTTCTTTGCTTCTGTTCTGAGTGTCACATATTCTCTATATTTTTCCATTTGTCCTGTTGTGTTTTTAGCTCATAAGTATTGTTTCCATGCCATTTTCTTCTCTCTTATTTTCTCTTTGACTTCCTCTGTCCACCAAGGTGTCCTCTTTCTCTTGTTCCCAGGTCGGACTTCACCGCATGCTTCTGCAGCAGCTGTCTTTATGATATCCTTGAATTTAATCCAGAGGGTTTCCAAGTCATCAGGTCGTTCTTCTGTGTTGCTCACCGCTGCAGCAATAAGCCCCTGATATCTGGTCTTAATTTCTGGCTCTCTCAGCTTGTAGGTCCTAATGCTCATTTCTCCTGCTCGTTTACTTGGTTTCTTGCGTGATGCTGGGCAGTTCCTAGGCTGAGCAACTCTTTCAGTTGTTCTTTTGATTGTTAGCAGGTAGTGATCACTTCCAATCTCTGGCCCCCTCCAGACTCTAGCATCGCGGACATATTTGAATGAGCTTCTCCTAACAATGGCATAGTCGATCACTGACTTCTCATTCTTTGTTGGTTCACATCTAGTGTATGCATGTATACGCTTATGGGGGAACTTTGTGTTTGTAATGATCAGATTCTGCTCACTGCAGAATCTAAGGAGTCGCTTTCCATTGTCATTGAGAGTATCTTCTCCATATCTTCCGATAACTCCACCCCATCTAGCATGGTCATTTCCAACTCTGGCATTAAAATCTCCGAGCATGATAACTTCATCTAGGCAGTCATCCACTGTCCTTTGAAGCAGCTCGAAGAATTCCTCTTTGACCTCTGCTGTCTCATTCTTATTTGGCCCATACACTATGACCAGGTTGACTATGGTTTCTCCTTCTTTTAGTTTAACAACCATAATGCGCTCCGAGACAAAGTTCCATCCCTTGATACTATCTTTTTTATTTTGGGCCACAATGCAACCCACGCCCCCTTTAGCTCTTTCAGATATGGGTACACCACTGTAGAGCAGCGTGTTGCCATCGAGATCCATGACTCCTTGTCCTTTTTTCTTTGTTTCCGTTATAGCCAGGATTTCTAGTTTTGCTTTCCTCATCTCTTCCACCAGCTTTTCTTCCTTCCCATTTATACTTCTTGTGTTCCATAAAAACCAGATCCAAACCTCAGAAATGAGGTATCTGAGGAAGGTGGTTGAAGTAACAAGAAGAGACATGGTACGCAACCAGACGATACGTCAAGGCCTAAAATGCCACCCCCTACAGACCCAAGTAGAACAGTCCCAACTAAGATGGTTTGGCCATGTCTGCAGAATGGGAGAAGATCGGCTACTACGACAAGCATGGGAAACAAAGAGCCAAGGATCCAGACCCCGAGGACGACCCAGAGTCCGCTGGGAGGACAACATTAGACAATCTTTGAAGGACCGAGGACTAGAATGGAACCAGGCCAGGAGGAAGACAGCCGATAGAATAGTCTGGCGCTCTCTCTTCCAAACCTCTACACCTCACGGTAGAAGGGGAACGACTAAGTAAGTAAGTGTTCCATGTTCCATAAGTCGTAGTCCGTTCCAGTTCGTCGCCTTTAGAATCAGTCCGGTTTTCTCTCTTGTGTTACTCGTAATCGTGGTTTAAAGCAAACAGGTGATTGGCCTGTTGTGCCTTTGCATGGTGGAGGGGCTGCCTCCTTACGGCCTCCATGCAGGCCGCCCTCCTCCTTTTTCATCCGGGCTTGGGACCGGCATAGGCGGAGTTGTTCTTGTAAACGCTCTGTTAAAAGCAGGCACTAGTTATCAAATTAACTCTCCTTGGAAATAAATACGAACGCCGATGACTTAGAGCTGAATGTTGTTGTCTATTGAGAGGTTCTTTATTCGTTCCGTTTCTAACAATTTCAGCAGTTTTTAATGGTCTAAAAGATGTTTCTACTTCTACAAAATCTTGCCTGCTCTAGTCGGCAGTTGCTCTCCGTCTGGTCTAACCTGATCAAGCTACTGCGTTAGTTTTGTCATTTTGCTTGTCACGCGATTCTACCTGACGACAGACATTGAATCCGGTTGATTCTAGCCAAGCGCATTCAGCTTATGATTTAAGTTCATTAGAAGGATTCTCAGTTTATTTGCATTAATAACTACTAACTTATTGAAGGACTTTTTCTATTGTATTTACTATATTTGGAGAATCACTGCTGACGTATACTTGCAGTCACACTCACAGAGTTCAACCTGATCATTAATTTCTTTTGACATACTGCGCATTTCAATAATCTACATGTGCTGTCCTAACCTCGTCATCTATTTTTATTTAACATAACCATTAACTTACTTACTTAGTCGTTCCCCTTCTACCGTGAGGTGTAGAGGTTTGGAAGAGAGAGCGCCAGACTATCCTATCGGCTGTCTTCCTCCTGGCCTGGTTCCATTCTAGTCCTCGGTCCTTCAAAGATTGTCTACTGTTGTCCTCCCAGCGGACTCTGGGTCGTCCTCGGGGTCTGGATCCTTGGCTCTTTGTTTCCCATGCTTGTCGTGGTATCCGATCTTCTCCCATTCTGCAGACATGGCCAAACCATCTTAATTGGGACTGTTCTACTTGTGTCTGCAGGGGGTAGGATTTAAGGCCTTGACGTATCGTCTGGTTGCGTACCATGTCTCTTCTTGTTACTTCAACCACCTTCCTCAGATACCTCATTTCTGAGGTTTGGATCTGGCTTTTGTGGGTTGTAGTCATTGCCCATGACTCGCATCCATATGTCAAGACTGGGACATAGGTGGAGCGGTATACAGCCATTTTCGTTTTCTTACCAACCTCTCTCTTGCTGAGGAATCCTCGATTTATGGCCTGAAAAAGTCTCCCAGCTGCTGCTTTTCGAGTGGCCAACTCTTCTTTGATGCCTCCCTTTCGGTCTATGATAGCTCCGAGGTATTTAAAGTGGTCGACCTGCTCCAGGACCTGTTCTCCCAGCTTAATCTGATGTCTTCTTTCTTCTCGTGATATCACCATGGCATAACCATTAACAAATACAGATAATTGTCAGTCTATGTCATATATTTCATAATAATCAATATTATTAAACATCAATAAAGTCGCTCTTGCTCTGCACGCGGCGACAATGGGGTAGCCAGCCCTATGCCCAACCCTCCTTAGTGGCTTTTTACGACATGCATGGTAGGGTACAGTGTTACTTTTCTTTGCTCCCCTTTCGGGCCCCAGTAACACACGGGTGACCTATACGTTAAACTGAATCTAATTATGAAATCACAATAATTGCGATGTCGGTTCCCAGGTTGTTTGTTCCAGAGAACAGGAGCATAGAAACCTCTTCGTATTAGAGATTTTGAGTCTAGAAGGACTGAAAGGCCTGGCAAGAGGGACATAATCCGAAGAACGTTTATTTGGGTTTAGCTGGACAGTAATGGACTTTCGAAGAAAAGAGGGTTTGTTACTCTTGATAGATTTGTATGTGAGTGAAAGTTGACATGTGGTTTGTTAAGTGGACGTCCACTTTCAGCTTAAATACCCCTCCCCTGTGGACGTCTTTTATGGATAGCTCAATAGAGCTGTTGATCTGTATACATTATCTTGTTGTTTAGTTTGTTTTCCCGACTATAGTTACTTGCCCTATGGGAACTCTTCTGCTTCCTTCTTCCGACTTCCTGTTTTCTAAGATGGCGAATTAAACATGTCGATCCTTGTATCTTGTGTTCAAGCTTCGTGATTATGCTTCGTAACGTGAGTATGTATGACAGCCAGCCACGTCTCATTATAATTAACAATATTTACTACACACGACGGTAAATATCAACATGGTGGCAGCGGTGTTTATTTCTACAGAATTCGGACTATTCTGCTGAATATCTTGTAACACGTGTGCTGAATGTCATTGGACTTGAGGTGAGATTACTGATTATTGCTTGCATACCATTATTAGACATTTCGTCATGGCAGAACGGCCCTTATTTCGTTTACCACCCTGCCTAGACATAAATAACGTCGAACCAGAACATTTCGTAAATGGAGACGACAGTTAGATCTATACATGCATGCATCAGAGGTGGCGTCTAAACCCGATTCTGTTCGGGCGGCCATTATCCTACACTGTGCTGGACCTCAAGCTGTTGAAGTTTTTGATCAACTTGCAGAGGAAGGAGACCACTCTAATCCTACTAAAATTCTCGATTTGCTCCAGAACCATAGTAGCTCACGAAGCAATGAAGTATTACATACCTTCAGATTCTGGAACACACCTCTTCAAGAACCTTTTAATTCCTTTTTGACTGAGCTGAGAACTAAGGCAGATTTGTGCAACTTTAACGACAAGGATCGTATGATAAGAGACAAAATTGTCTTTACTGTCAACAAAAGGTTACAAGAGAAGCTCTTGAGAGAAGCTGACCTCGATCTAAAGAAAGCCATTCACATATGCAGAGTCTTCGAGCAAACTGGAAACGACATAAGTGAGATGAATAATACAGTACAACCTTCTGAATCAAGGGTTGAAAAGGTACAGAAAAAATCACTCAACCATAAACCTCCCAAGAGAGACACTGGGCATGATGCTGGTAAAGCCTGTCAAAGTAACACTGACAGTGGGTACTTTGAACCTAGAAAGGAGTGTCATTACTGCGGACAGAAACATCTATTAATTAAGAAAAAGTGTCCTGCATGGGGGAAGTTTTGCTCAAATTGTGGGGGAAGAAACCATTTCAAAGTTAAATGCAAGAAAGTTCACACTGTTCACACAGAGTCAGTGGAAGATTCTGAAGTTTTTCTTAACTGTGTGAAGTCTAGCAAAGCTTGTACATCTGCACAACTCATTGTCAATGGAAAAATGGTAAAATTTCAGCTAGACACAGCAGCTGATGTGAATACAATCTGTCAACGCTTTGTGATGCAAGAACAATTGTTACCCACTAAACAGAGGCTTGTTATGTGGAATGGTACTAAGATGACTCCACTGGGAGAAGTTCTATTAACTGCTGAGAATCCTAAGACTGGGACAAAACACAATATAAGGTTTACTGTTGTGAAAAATAAATTCACATGTTTGCTGGGCAACAACACACTGCAGGATCTACAGTTTGTGACAGTCAACACAAACAAATTTATTGCTAAGGTGGCTACTGACAGTTTAGATAATGATCATAACTCTGATAACCATCTAGGTGTCCTGGGTGAAGCTGTGTTGCATATTGATCCTAATATTCGTCCAAAGGCACTGCCGTGCAGAAAAATACCATTTTCACTTAAGAGCAAGGTAAAGTCAGAGCTTCAAAATCTAATGAACAGAGGTATATTAATACCAGTAGAGGAACCGACTGAATGGGTTAACCAAATGGCTGTTGTTGAAAAGTCTGATGGTTCTTTAAGAATATGCATTGATCCTAGAGAATGAGGCTTTGCAGATGGAGCATTACAGATTACCAACTTTGGATGATGTATTGCCTGAACTCAATAATGCCAAGATCTTCACAAAGCTGGATATCAAGGAAGCATTCTGGCATATCAAACTTGATGAGAAGTCTAGTAAACTTACAACAATGATTACACCTTATGGTAGGTTCAGATGGTCTAGATTACCATTTGGGTTGAATGTAAGCAGTGAAATTTTCCAGAGGCATCTAGCACAAGCTCTGGAAGGTCTTCATGGTTGCATCAATGTTGCTGATGACATAGTTATTGCAGGTTGTGGATCAAACAGACAGCAAGCAATTAAGGACCATGATCTGAAACTTAAAGCACTGAAACATAGGTGTAAAGAAAAAGGCATTAAACTGAATGATGCTAAAGCTCAGGAGAAGAAAGAAGAAATTACCTTCATGGGTCACATTATTACTGCTCGAGGTGTTGAACCAGACAAGAAAAAGGTTGAGACAATACTAAACATGCCCGTTCCTAAGGACTGTCATGAGGTTCGCAGGTTTTGCGGCATGATACAGTATCTAGCAAAGTTTCTCAACAATCTTTCAGAAGTTCTTCATCCAATAAGAGAACTTACCCGTAAGGATACTCCCTTTATCTGGTCTGCTGAATGTGATCAAGCTTTCAAGAGAGTCAAGAAACTGATTACTTCTACTCCAGTACTCGCATACTATGATCCTGATGAATCTTTGTGCATTCAAGTTGATAGTAGCAGCTATGGACTTGGGGCTGTCCTCCTACAAAATGGTCAGCCAATAGAGTTTGCTTCTAGAGCTCTAACTGAAACTGAACGACGCTGGGCTCAAATTGAGAAGGAACTCTTAGCTGTTGTATATGGTTTGGAACGCTTTGACCAGTACACTTATGGAAGGAAAGTTACAGTCATCAACGACCATAAACCTTTGGCAGCCATCGTGAAGAAACCTCTGAGTCAAATTCCTCGAAGACTGCAGAATTTACTGATGCGCAGCCATCGATATGACTTTGAATTCCAATGGGTACAAGGTTCCGATCTTCTTATAGCCGACACACTGACCAGAGTTTGTATTCATAATGTCACATTGGATTCCTTAGCTGATAGAGAGAGCAATGCAGGAGCTGATGCACCTGTAAGATTACCTGAAATACCAGATGTGATGATGGAAAAGATTAAAGCTGAAACTCTCAAAGACAGCGTGCTCCAGAGGTTGAAGTCGACCATTTTGGATGGGTGGCCTAAAAGAAAGCCTGATGTACCAGCTGAGGTTATGCCTTATTTTGACATTCGTGATACTCTGACAACAGAACAAGGCATAATACTTAAAGGAGAGCGTATTCTTATCCCAAAAGCACTGACGCCTGAAATCAAGCAGAAGCTACACGCTGCTCATCTTGCATTTGACAGCATGATGCACCGGGCCAGAAGTTGTCTGTTTTGGATCGGCATGACGGCTGAGATTCGACAAATAGCTGACAGTTGTCCAGAATGTCAAGAAACGAAGGCAAGGAATACTAAAAAACCTTTAAACCAACACTCAAGAGGTTTATCACCCTGGGAGAAAGTTGGCACTGACATCTTTATTATAGAAGGCCGATATTATTTAGTCCTGATTGACTACTTCTCCAACTTCATTGAAGTAGACTTTCTACCTACAATGACAGCACAGTTAGTCATCAGGAAATTGAAGTCTCATTTTGCTCGTTATGGTGTTCCCAAAGTTATTGTATCTGACCAAGGTACTCAGTTTATGTCTGCACAGTTCAGATCATTTACTGCTAGATGGGGAATCATCATCATGTGACGTATTCTTTCCAGAACGTTGTCTCCATTACAGCTGCTCTGAACGCATCACGATTCTGGGCAAGTCGACCTGCATCAGCCAAAGACAAGTTCAGACTCTCTGTGATGTCCTGGGTCCACCGTCGTCTAGGTCGACCCCTTCCCCTTTTTCCAGGGACCATGCCTTCCATCACTGTTTTTTTCCAGACTATTATGTCTTTTTATATGACCGAAAAATTTCAGCTTCCTTATTGCGATGGTATTTAGGAGCCAATGTTCCTGTACGTTTAGTGAGTGCAGTACTTCTCTGTTGGTCTTTTTTTCTGTCCAGGGTATTCTCAACATCCTTCTGTAGCATTTCATTTCGAATGATGTAATCTTTTTTGCAACCGTTTTATTGAGTGTCCAAGTCTCGCAGCCGTATGTTGCTACTGGGAATATACATGCTCTGATCAGTTGTAACTTTGTTTCTTTGCTTGTGCTTTGCCATAGGTTTTTCATCTGTATTAGTTTATGTGAAGCAATTGCAAGTCTTCTTTTAATTTCTACTGCACAGTCGCCAGAGCTGTTGATGATTGATCCCAAGTATTCGAATTCATTAACACTTTCCAGTTCTTCGTTATCAATTTCAATTTCTGGTTTGGTCTTTACTTTGTCTGTTGTCAATACTTTGGTCTTCTTGGTGTTTAGGTATAGATTCTTGGCCTCGCTGTGTTTTTTGGTGGACAGAATTAATTGTTCAAGTCCTTCTGGGTTGGTCGATAGGAGGACTGTGTCGTCAGCATATCTGATTTCCGGGATCTGGTACCCGCCGATGTTAAATGAGTCAAACTCTGTGTGTTCTTGGTCATCTCTTACGTTTCTCATGATATTCTCGGCATAAATGTTAAACAGGTAAGGGGAAAGGGTACAGCCTTGTCTTACTCCTTTCTGTACTTCAAACCATTCTGATGTTTCCCCCTCTACTCTTAAGGCTGCCTGTTGTTCTTGGTACAGCAGTGCGATGAGTTGTATAAGGCGGTTTGGAAATCCCATATTTTTCATAATAGCTAATAACTGCTGATGTTGTACACAATCGAAAGCTTTGGTGTAATCAATGAAACAAGTATGTAGGTCAACGTTGAATTCTCTACACTTTTCTATGATGATCCTCATGTTGAATATATGATCTCTAGTGCCTCTACCTGGTCGAAAACCTGCCTGTACTTCGTTTATTTCTGTTTCTAGCTGGGGAATACTTCATATTGGTTTTTTTTTTCTGTTGTTCAGACTTTCTACATGTTAAATCAGCACCAGGTCACCATAAAGCCAATGGATTAGCTGAATCTGCTGTGAAACTCATCAAGGGTATGATGAGAAAGACTGTTCAAAATAATACAGATGCGTATGAGGCACTACTTGAACTTCGTAATACGCCGAGACAAGGGTTTGATTAAAGTCCAGCAGAAATACTGTTCAACAGGAAACTGCGCACACTGCTACCTTCTGCAGTGAAACCCGTTGCATCTCACAGCAGAGTTATTGAAAGTAGAGGCAAGAGAGACAGATCGGTGAAGAAGTATTATGATAAAACTGCTCATGATCTGCCCAAGTTGTCTCACCAGCCAGTCTACTATCAAGACCCTGAACAACCAAACTGGCAACCTGGAAGGATCGATAAGAGGCTCTCTGAAAGAACAACACCTTTCACACCTGATCCCGCGGACCTGGAAATTGATCTCTCCTCTCCAGTTCTACCCGAGCAACAGGTTGTTTTGCCAGACATGGAAAACACTAGTGAAGTGAACATTTCCAACCCTCCAGAAGTTGATCCTTCAACCCCAGCTACTTCTAGTCCTGGGAAAGCTGGCAAAGAACAGGAACATTCTCTCCTACCATCTTGCTCTAAGAGACCTCAAAGAGATCGCAAGAAACCCCCTTGGATGAATGACTTGGTTCACTCATAAAGAAGGGGGGATGTTCATCTGTATACATTATCTTGTTGTTTAGTTTGTTTTCCCGACTAGAGTTACTTGCCCTATGGGAACTCTTCTGCTTCCTTCTTCCGACTTCCTGTTTTCTAAGCTGGCGAATTAAACATGTCGATCCTTGTATCTTGTGTTCAAGCTTCGTGATTATGCTTCGTAACGTGAGTATGTATGACAGCCAGCCACGTCTCATTATAATTAACAATATTTACTACACACGACGGTAAATATCAACAAGAGCATTTTCTATTAAAATGTAGAAAGTCTGAACAACAGAAAAAAAACAATATTAGATTATTTGCAGGCATGCAATTCATTCATAGCTGTGTGTCGTAGATTTTCGATAGGTGATTAAGAACAATGTTAGGTCCCTTCTGAATAGAACTGACAAAGGTGATGACTCAGTGCGAGATAAGGTAAACAGATAGATTTCACTAGTAAGTTGGTGAAAAGGTAAAGTCTGTCCCTGGATTTGAGAAGACTTCTCTAGCCCAGCCTATCAGTTACGACTAAAAAATATTGTTGCTCTGACAGTTCCCTTTCTATATATTAATATATATATCCACCACTCACATACACACACACAGATAAGTGACGACAATTAGACGCACAAACGTGAAAACTATACTAATGGAATGAGGATGTTGGGACGAGCTGACCAACACAGTAAATACAGTTTATGTAAATTTTATTTACCATAAAGAAAAACTTCACAACATATATATTTATCATATGTCGAATATAAAAAAAAACATCATAGGGGTACAGAATTAATAAAGAAATAGACCCATACGTACTATCTCTCCCCCACGTTGAGACAAGATCCCACAAAGAGAAGTTAATTAACCCCCAAAAGGTTAGCACTATGGTATAGACTGACTATACTGTAAAGAACATAGTATTTACGTTATTCTATTCTGAAGTTGAACAGTATTAGCAAAACACAGTAAGAAATATACAAAGTGAGTACATGGATTATACAATAAAAGAGTTACTCATTCCTGCTTTCTTTCTTTCCATACAACCGTGGCCACGTTCATTCGTTCTTACCTAATACTTGATTTGCAACTTCTGGAACAATCTTTAGGACACACGCACACAGCAAATCCGGTGTTATTTTGGCAAAGAAAACCCCAGCTTCTCAAAGACAGATTAAATCCACTTCTCCGGGGAACGTTCACTTTGTTACTTTTATTTAGGATTTCTGTTTATGTCCCATTAATTAGTCCAGGTAAGAAATTTAACAGTGCTCACATTGTCAGTAGCTTGAGATTCCCAGTTACATAGGAATGTCAGGTCGGTAACTTCTCTCAATATAAAAATTCCTTGTCACACCACAAATGGTCAAGCGTCGGGAAATGTTAATGTTGGTTATGTCGCCACAACGGGCTGAATGTAAATGACATTGGGAAAAAGAAATCTAGATCTATAGGCCCAATTACAAAGTCACTCTTAAGGTTCTTTGGGTTGGTACTCTGTCTCTTTCTGGGTGTAAACGCAAAGCCAGACAGGTTTACCTTGAAGACCCAGATACTAAATAAAAATGTTCTTTATATGGTTATTCTAAGATTTACTTGTATATGGAAGCCGCTGGTAGGGTTTTAGGTTTGACCCAGTACTGTGTATAGGAAGAAAAAATACAAAATACTTAACCACAATATAGTATTCTAAATCCTATCCTACCCCAAGAAAAATACAATATTATTTATCCACTTCGGTTATTTAACTTTAATTCAAACTACAAGCCTAGAGCTTGTATGATCGTTTAAAAACTCCCGTGAAGTAAATTCTAGCCATTTACATAATTAATCATCATGAATTAGAAATAAATATATATTTTGTCAATACTCATAATGAACAGTTCATTTACTAGTTGATTAAAATATCCCTTACTGATTAAATAGCAATTAATTAAATCGACGCTACAGCCGGAACAATTTAGCTATAACTCATTTTAATTCGCTAGTCAATTAGCACAGTAAATCCTAGTGAAATATAATGATGGACTTAACCATTAGATCACTCAAACTTCTATTATAATATTTACCGCAAACACAGAAATTGAACTACTCCAAATCGAAAATACTAAGAAATCCACTATAACAATGGTTTTAGAAATCGAAGCTAGTAGGTTCTGGAAAAATCTGTGGGTACTGAATAATGGATTTTAAAAGCTGAGATATATATATATTAAAATGTTAGAAAAGTCGCTGACCAGTGTTACACATAACACCTTTGGGGATTTCTGTGTTCAGATTCTGAATGAAAGGAAAAATTCACTTTTACCGCTCGCAGACTCTGGCAATCGAGCGAAACCCGTCCTTTGATCTTCGTCGTTCTGTAGCTTTGTTACGTTTCACGAACGAATGGATTCAGGGGGGTTATTGTAATTTATCTCCCCTTCTTTACAAATCCACCATCCCGTCCCCTCTCTACGGGTTCCGTTTACCTGCCTGATTGCAAACATTCCTCGTAGTTTCTACGAAATAGAGAAAAGAAAATGTGCGTGGCCAAATTAAGAGTTTGACATATATAAAGAAGTGAAGGGGTCTGCGTTTAACAAATAGGTCTGTTGGTAAACATTCCTAAGGCAAATAGAGAAAAGAAAATAAAATAGGCGTGCTAATTTAAGAAAGAGACAGATATTTGAGTGTAGGAGGGTTTTTACGTTAACAAACCGTGCATGGCTCATAAGGAAGCCCGTGAAAGACAGGTGGAAGAAAAATGTAGATGTATGAAATCTATTTTCATAATATCGTCTGCCACACTGTGGAACAGGTTTTGAGAGTAGGCAGACATAGAGAATTGCACAATTTAGTAAAACAGTATACACTTGTATAAGAGCTAAAATTAATATATAAGAATCAATGACAGTGTATGGATAAGGGGTAGTCTAATGGGGTGCTCATATGGATGATGGCAGATAATTGGTGGATTGGGTGTCATCCTGGACACCCGCTTTCTCACCACTTTTCACATTGTTAACAACAGGACAGTTATGAGAGACTTTACTTTACACTCGGGCAACATGGCAGCCTCCTGTCTAATAGTGCCTTTTTATAGACATAAGTAATAACGTATACACTGTCCTCTTTTTTTTTTTTTTTTTTAAAGGAAGAAAAATATCCCGTTCAACATCTGATACGTTTAATTAGGGTGATGTTTGTAATTCTTGAAAATATGTTCAATTGTCGATACCTGATCGTGACATTATTCCTGCAGTTCAATTGTAAAAAATTGTTAACAATATTTCAAAAAGAATATGTAGTTTCGAAAGGATAGAGATAGAGGATGACTCAGAAGATGTCTTGCTCAACGTGTGATACAGTGGCGTAACTACCACCCAGGTGGACCGGGCGCGTCCTAGGGGCCCAGCACCGAGTTGATCCCGGAAAGAAGTGGTTGCAGGGACTCTGGCCTTTATATACTGCATGTCCTTTCTTCCTGTGTTTAAACATAACAAGTCTCAGTTTCTGGAGACAGGAACGGAAGGGGCAAAGAAGGCCTGGAAAGATCTTGAGCGGATGGCATAGGAATGGAAGACCTGTGACAACACTGTTGAAGGCATATGGTCCGTGAGGAGATGATATAAGTAGTTAAATTCTTTATACTTATTAGCCGTTGTGTTCATCATTAAGCTGGAAGAACAGGTCCTGGAGCAGGTCGATCACTTTAAATACCTCAGAGCTGTTTATAGACCGGAAGGGAGGCATCAAAGAAGAGTTTGCCACTCAAAATGCAGCAGAAATTCTGTAACAACTATGATGCAGAAATCCAGGCAATCAATGTGGCAACTGAGAAACTGTTGAACACCAATCACGATCCACAGCCTGTGGTATTCCTGACAGATGCAAGATCAGCACTCCAAGCACGTCAGTCCAGAAAATTGCCAGGTATACAAGCCCTACTTTCTGAACTGTGCAACCAGTGCAGGGTCGCCATGCAATGGATACCGTCTCATTGTGGAATACCAGGAAACGAGAGAGCAGACCGACTGGCTAAAGAAGGTGATGCTGACGTGCAACCGGATGTACCAGTTACGTACCATCAGAAGAAAAAGATGATCAAATCAATCAGAAAGCCACCAACACCAACGCAGGATGACTACCAAGCTATGAACAGATCAGAACAAATTGTCATTCTGCGCCTCAGAACAGGACACAACCGACTCCGCAGCCACATGTATACAAAATTCAAGATTGGCAATTCAGCCATGTGTACAGGCACCCCAGACTGCGGAGCACGTACTTAAGATTGCCCCGAATATGATATTTTGAGGCAAACCCACTGGCCCAGAGAAACAACACTGGAAGCAAAACTATACGGACCTCTGTATGAACTACAAAAGACAGTGAAGTTTATACAAGAAACAACATTGCAGATATAGACAATATATTTCAAGCGAACGAAAGAAGAAGAAGAAAAATGCAGCAGCTAGGAGACTTCTTCAGGCCATAAATCGAGGATTCCTCAGCAAGAGAGAAGTTGGTAAGAAAACGAAGATGGCTATATACCGCTCCACCTATGTCCCAGTCTTGATGTATGGATGGGAGTCATGAGCAATGACTACAACCCGCAAAAGCCAGATCCAAACCTCAGAAATGAGGTATCTGAGGAAGGTGGTTGAAGTAACAAGAAGAGACATAGTCTGCAACCAGACGATACGTCAAGGCCTAAAATCTCACCCCCTGCAGACCCAAGTACAACAGTCCCAACTAAAATGGTTTGGCCATATCTGCAGAATGGGAGAAGATCGGCTACCACGACAAGCATGGGAAACTAAGAGCCAGGGATCCAGACCTCCAGGACGACCCAGAGTCCGCTGGGAGGACAACATTAGACAATCTTGACCAAGGACTAGAATGGAGCCAGGCCAGGAGGAAGACAGCCGATAGGATAGCCTGGCGCTCTCTCTTCCAAACCACTACACCTCACGTTAGAACAGTAGAGGTTTTGTTCATCAGAGACCCCCCTAACCGGGAATTACAAGTAGCAGTTTACACA